>CM060121.1:8289975-8889975 GCA_030522415.1 Channallabes apus | reverse complement strand
ACACCACCATTTTGTGTTGTCTGGCTACACTCTCCCCTACCAACACCTTGCAGTCACTGATCTCTTTCAGATTACAACGTCGACACAAGATGTAGTCCACCTGAGTGCTTCTGCCTCCACTCTTATATGTCACCCTATGTTCCTGCCTCTTCTGGAAGAAAGTATTTACTACTGCCATTTCACTCGTCTTTGCAAAGTCCACCACCATCTGTCCTTCTACATTCCTGTCCTGAAGACCAAACCTGCCCATCACATTTTCATCCCCTCTGTTCCCTTCCCCAACATGTCCATTGAAGTCTGCACCAATCACAACTCTCTCAGCTCTGGGGATGATCTGCATCACTTCATCTAACTCACTCCAGAATTTCTCCTTCTCTTCTAACACACATCCTACCTGTGGAGCATAACCACTAACAACATTGAACATCACACCATCAATTTCCAGATTCAGACTCATCACCCTATCTGATACTCTCTTCACCTCTAGGACATTCCTTACAAACTCCTCTTTCAGGATAACTCCTACTCCATTTCTTTTCCTATCCACACCATGGTAAAACAATTTGAACCCTGATCCTAAGCTTCTAGCTTTGCTACCTTTCCACCTGGTCTCCTGGACACACAGTATATCCACCTTCCTTCTCTGCATCATATCAACCAACTCTCTTCCCTTCCCTGTCATGGTCCCAACATTCAAGGTCCCTACTTTCACTCCTAAACTCTTGCCTTTCCTCTTCTCTCTCTGCTTTTGAACACGCCTTCCTCCTCTCCTTCTTCGACCAACAGTAGCCCAATTTCCACCGGCACCCTGTAAGTCAACAGCACCGGTGGCGGTCGTTGTTAACCCGGGCCACGACCGATCCGGTATGCTAATGATATTTCTGACTCGCATCATTGATTTGGCAAATGTTTTACGTCGGATGCCCTTCCTGACACAACCCTCTGCATTTATCCAGACTTGGGTCTGGCACAAGAAGACACTGGATGCTGGTTGCTGTTACAGAAAATACTGTACATCAACACCTTCAAACCAATTTTCAAAGTTCAAAGTTTGGAGACTTCAACAGTACTATGTTATGATAACCACAACTAATAGAAAGCGCTTTTCCACTGCATAGTACGGCACGACACGGTTCAGTACAGCTCACTTTTGGGGGGTTTTCCACTGGGAACAGTACCTGGTACCTGGTCCTTTTTTTTAGTACCACCTCAGCCGAGGATGCAAGCACGCCGAACCGTTACCAAAACGTGACGTGTAAACTCTGCTGGTCACTGATTGGCCAGAGAAAATCGTCATTACTGCGTCACTGAACTTGCGACACGAGACACAACAGAACCGCTATATTTAGAAACAGCCAGAGAAGAATCGGACGCACCTTTTTGTATTAACCAAAATTTTTCTTTGGTTGCCATCAGCCTCTTCTCCTTCGTCTTGCTGTTAAAAACATCCACATGCCGAGAATGAAGAACACCATGCCGTCGATATGCTCCATTTGTTACGATGATCAGAGGTGGAAAGAGTAATAAAATTTTGTACTCAAGTACAAGTACTGTTACTTCAGTGAAATTTTACTTAAGTACAAGTAAAGTTACCATTATAAAAATCTACCCAAATAAAAGTAAAAAGTAGCTCATTAAAAATTTACTCAGAGTAAAAGTTACCGAGTTACTTTTTTATTTTAATTTTTTTAACAGCGGGGGGGGGGGGGGGGGGGATGAGGCATTCTAGCGTAGTTCAAAAAAAGATGAGCAGATATAAATCTCAAACTAGTTGTTTTTAACTGAAGAAACACCTTTGCATAATAAAGCTGTTGTTTTTCTTGTGCTTAAAAATCAAAGTGGTCACTTAAATATGGTGTTACGTGCCAGTCTAGGGCCATACAGCAAAAGACTGGTTCAGGGTTCTATTTTAAACTGTATGGAAATAGTGGTATATGGCAGAAAGAACTAGATCCAATCATTATATATATATATATTATATACACACACACAAGGAGGAGGAGGATCAGATTCAGGATGGACCCAGGCCAAAATAATAAACAAAATGGTATTTATATTTAGTAGCTAGATTACCTGCCAAAAAAAAAAAAAAATAAAAAATACAGGTACCTTCCCGGACTCCCTAAACCAAAAACAGTGAAATTATCTACAAATATATACAAAGACCAACCAAACCAAAGGGACAAAGCAATAATAAAAGTCAATTGGAGGCAAAAAGTCAAACCAGAATACACAACCAAATATCAAAACGCCAAAATCACAACCTCTTTCATCTTTCCCGCGTCTCTCTCCGGTATATATATGGTTGTGCTAGTCGATGACGTCACTCAGGGTGGAAGCGACCATGTGGAAGGTCAGGTAGATGCCGATGTCAGAAAACCTGGAGTGGAGTCTGGAGCGGCGCGCGACCAGGACATGATACACACACGCGGCGCAACGGAGCATTTATACAAAGCATAATATTTTTATTATTTTAGCATTTTTATTCATTATTTTTTACTCAGTAGCGAATATGATTTAAAATGTAGCGAATTACAATACTTCAAGCAAAACGTACTTAAGTAAAAGTAAAATTACAGATTTTTAAAACTACTTAAAAAAGTAGAAATACACAAAAAAGCTACTCAATTACAGTAACGCGAGTAAATGTAATTCGTTACTTTCCACCTTTGACAATGATGTCACGGCAGTAGAGGCGCCACAACTATAAAGACACGTGAATAATCCCGCCCACTCTAAAGCGTTACTAAACTGCAGTGGAAGCGCAAACCGAGCCAAACTGAGCCGAACCAAAGTGAGCTGTACTGAACCGTACTGTGCCGTACTATGCAGTGGAAAAGCGCCAAAGGAGTGTTTAAATCAAAGTGGTACTTTTGATTGTGCAGAATAACAGAACACAGTTATAAGAGGTAATACTCAATTTATTTCTCTATACATTATCCTCTGCTACACTAATACACTTATCCCAGTGTTTCACTAGGGCCTGGATACCATCAAGGTAGAAAGTTTTCTCAATAGCCATGAGTCAGAGCCATGATCGGACTGACTGCTTCACTTCTGAAAGAACTCTTTTATTGACCAAAACATGTGGAAATGGCTTGGAGCGAGGTCAGGACTGTACGGGGGATGTGGCAAAAACTCCCAGCTGGGTTCCAGCAATGTTCAAATGGTTCTGTGGGCAGTATAAGGTCTAAAGCTCACGGGAACGACTGAATCCACCTCGGCCAGAATCATTTGTGGACGTACATTGTACTGCAGCTAGGAGTCTCATCACTGTACTGTGCTTGAAGTTTAAAAAGTGAAATGTCAATCAGTTTATGTCTTTCTCACTTATGAGAAATTTTATCACAAGTCCCAGTTTGATTTAAACTCCTTTTGTAGACAGACAGATAGATAGATATATAAATAGATAGATAGATAGATAGATAGATAGATAGATAGATAGATAGATAGATAGATAGATAGATAGATAGATAGATAGATAGATACTTTATTAATAATAAAGGAAATTAAAAAAATCCAGTAACACATAAGAGAACAATAACAAAAGAAAAAGAAAGAATAAATTAAAATAAAATCAAGGTATAAAAAGACACAAATCGCAAAGGCAACGTAGTGAATAGTGCCAAAACTGAAGTAATATTAACGTATAGGTAAGGTATTGTCAGGTAATATTAGATAATAGTTTGGGTACACCCTCTTCGCTATGCCAAATCATTATTTACTGTACAGTATGATAGGGATCTACCTTTATCTTTCTGTTTCCATATTCCATATTTTACTCTCACATATCATACAGCTACACTTCGACCACAGCATTCATAGTAATCCACAACATTCACAGCATCTCTCAATGCAATACTCAAAGTGTGTTCTGAGTGGAGTTTACCACTAGGAGGGGCCACACACCAAGAAATGTTGCAGTAGTGTATCTACAGCTGTTTAGATCTAAGTGAAAAAATAAGAATATTCTGACTTACATTATCTCCCTGAATACTGATGAGACAATTTTATGACGTTAACCTGAACAAATTTCACTGGTATGTTTTAATACTGTTTTAAAACAGAGGTGCGCATGGAAATGATTTGGCGGGAAAATGTTAGGGTGGCACACTAAACAGGCTTAGAGAAATTTAAAGCTATTACAGACGTAAAGACAGTGTAAAAGTATCTGCACAGGGTTTAATTCCTTAGCTAATGTGGATATCAGATAATGATTACGCGACAGTCACTGTTTTTCACACTTAACCTAATTTATTCACTGGAGTCAACAAAAAACGACACAGAAGACTCAGACAGTTCCTATCCTATTCATTTCTTAGTCTGGACACTAAATAAAGCATACTGTACATAAAAGGCCAACAGTGACAGCGGACACAGCTGGCGCCTCTGTCTCTGTCCTCCTCCTGGGCACTTTCACTAATATCTTCTCTCTCTCCATCACCTGCTGTCTATCCTGATTCCTTCTTACTAAAAGTGTTTCCTACAGTATATCAAAAAGCACGAGCACATTTTACAAGCCTAACCACATGCTTACATTTTTATCAAGCTAACACATTAGCCTCACAGTGTCTGGTACAGTATGTTATCCAATGTTAGCTTCTATAAATTATCTGGTGGTTGGTAGAAATGTTAAACTCTGCAATATTTTAAAGATAAAATGACACCAGTGTACAGTAAGGTTTCTCTTTTGGTATTTACATAAGAATCAGATTAATAACCCAATTAGAATATTAATGCATAATGTAAACACCTTAATCCGAATAAGAGGCACTGTGCAAACCTTCAATAATCTGTTTAACGCCTGAGATGGTCGTTTCTCTCTTGTTGAAAGAAATCTATTCCTTATGTGCATGTTTGCCCCACACGAGTTGACATGAGAAGTTTCCTGGAGGGAAATTCCTTTCATTCCTTCATTTCTTCAATTTAGCTTTTAGCTTTCATTCCTTCATTCTCCTCAATGGGTTTACTCCGGACTTTCATCCAGTGGGTCTGAGGCTCAGGAAACAGCACTGATTGGCTTACATTTCATATGTAGTAAAGCATCTAACCAATCACAGATGAGACTGAATTCTTGCAGCCAATCAAAACGCAAAAGTTGGGAAAGGATGGGAAGCTGAAACTAACATCAAAGCTAGAGAAAAATCTTTTTTTCATCCTTCTAGCATTCTAGCAAGGAGAACCTCTTTGTGTTTGTCAAAAAGTTCCAACTAAAAGCTTTGCATGTATCGTAAACACCTTTTATCAGATCAGCATCATTGTAAACAGATCTGAATGATTTTAGCCGGATATTGTTCCGTATCTAATGGCATTTACATCACTCAAGAAATAACACATCGTAGACCATATTTTACCAACATACAGTATTTTAATAATTTTTTTTATTAAGTCTTATAATATGTACTAGTTTCTTTGAATGAGCTGTTACTATAGAAACAAGAATGTAGAAGAATGAGTGCATTAATAGAAACTTATGGTTCATTTTAAATCCGGAACTCTTGTCTGAGTCATGCAGTTATACAAAGATAATCCGACTGGAGAATTTTTCTTATTTTGGATTATTTGGGATATTTGTGGAACCGACTGCAACAGCACCACCATCTACAACATAATGCACAAAGGTAATGCAGTAAAACTGGGGTTAATTTCGTTCTATTTCTTTATTGCCAGACAATAATAGGTAAATTAGTCATGCAGCCAATCAGTCCCAGTCATGTCAGGTGACTTATTGTGGATAGAGTTATTGTCAGTCACAGCTGTCACAGGATGAACGCCTCCTATTCACAAGAATCATCCCTATAATTAATGTCACCAGTTCTGTTATATGAGTCAAATATCGTACAGTTCTGGGTCTTCAGTCAATGAGACAGTAGAATTGTGGGCTAAGACACTTCACAGTGTATTCATGTGAAATGTGTGTAAGCAAAAAATTTGGTTATGCACGCAAGAGTACAGAGCTCACTGACTCAGTTCCTCTTTCTGCACTAAATTTAAACGTTTAAGTTCATTATGTGTATTATGGCCACTGGGGAGGAAAACACCTGTTTCACACACCGGTGTACAATAAAACAAATAGCGGTAATACACACGGCCTGTATTGTACAGCTCATGGTGTTTGTGTGACAATTTCAACCTGGGCTGCAGATAAGTAAATAAGGAAGAAATTAATTTAACATAACAAATAAAATGCTCAATTAAACGTTGAAGTGTCAGGTAAGCTAGTGTTAGTGTGTTAGCGTTTGTGTGGAAGACTTACTGGATACGGTGAGTACATTGTTCTTGATGTTGGCGGTGATCTGGATGCGTCCTCTGCGCTCAGTGTGATCAGTTCCACACAGACTCGGCACGTTGGCGACACAACGCTTATGTATATTCATCATACAGTCTGCAAAGACACATATGAGGGGGAGAGAAAGAGAGTTTGTGATTGTGATATTAAGCATTTGATATGAACTGGTCTGGTCGTCTGTAGACGGACCTCTTTTAAATAATTCTTTTGATTGTGTAAAGCTGCTTTGCGACAATGACAATTGTTAAAAGCGTTATACAAATATAATCGAATTGAATTTAGTTCCCTTCAGTTACATCCTTATTTAATATCCTGCCTTCTACAACCCTGATTTCATTTTAGTTCACCAGTGATAGAGAAAGTTCATAGAGGGGCGTCAGATAAATCCAGATGTTGATTTAGAGCCTTAATAAGCACTCCAGCATGATAAAATAAGGAAGGGTCCTTGAAAGCAACCAGCTTCAAAAAGGAATCCATCCTCTAATTCTGGTAATAATAGTGATGATGATGATGATGATGATGATGATGACAATAATGATGGTCATTATGACCATAAAAATATGCTAAAGGTATTCTATATAATGAACGTCATAGTGATATTAATTATGACAGTTTAATGGTCATTTTCGTGATGAGGGTTAAGGTGACGTACGATGGTCATGGTGGATGTTGGTGCTATGATAATGATCATGATGAAGGTCTTGGGATCATTTTAATGATGGTGATGATAACCATAATGGCCATATGATGATTCTTATTATTGTCATGATGCCGATTCGGATTATACAACAGTTAGTTCCGAACAAGCAATCTGATTGGACGAGCAGCACTCCATAGGTGGTGATATACAGTTTAAAAGTAGACTCATGATGCATCTCTTTAATATGGCATACACGTAATTCATCTCATATCCTCATACTCCAGTACATCTATCCTGAATGGCAACTACGCTAATCCTTTCCACCTGTTCTTTATTTTTCTACCCATCCCGAGGCATCGGGAGATTATGCGAGCTTCAGTAGACAAAGGCCGACCCTGCGAGGTTTCTGAGGCATCCAGAGAAGGACCAGCTCCAGGTGGATTCTGCTTCATGATGGTTTGGAGCTACACATGCTGCTCCTGTCTGATTCAGACCCCATCTGCCCTCTGCACTTGCTGACTCATCCCTGTGCTGAACTGGACTTCATGTTAATTTAAAGAACTTCTGTTATATTGAACTTTCAGCTGCATAACACACATGATTAGGTTATATAGTTTCTATCCGTTATCACCAATGAGGATGGGTTCCCTGTTGAGTCTGGTTCCTCTCAAGGTTTCTTCCTAATGCCGTCTCAGGGAGTTCTTCCTTGCCACCGTCGCCGTCACCCTTGGCTTGCTCATCAGAGGAAATCTCATTATTATCTAGAAACATTTTTCTCACACATAGAAATAAATTTCCATAATTTTTTTTTTCTTTTAATTTTTGTGAAGCTGCTTTGAGACAAAGACCATTGTTAAAAGCGCTATATAAATAAAATTGAATTGAATTGAATATAGAGCTTAACAGCACTGGGACGTTTATCTATCAACTATGTATCGCTCCGCATCGTAGGTGTTCTAATGACCGTTAATTACACTGTCGGTCGCAGCATGGGTGCAAGTAGGTATGTACGGTCTGCCATACTGAGAAGAGAGCTACTGCCTGCCCAAACCCACATTCAAAAGTTACATAAGCACTTTCATCAAGAAAAAACACTTTGACTCATTAATCTTTGCTTCTAAGTTGTTCTGAATCGCCTCTGAACCATGTGTGTTTTTGATTTATGTCACAAATATTTTTAAATTTCTCTCAAACCTCTGATCAAGGGCACTAGAGTACTTGTCCTGTGAGAGACAACGAATTAGCTTTCTATTTAACGCGATTTGGAATTGAACCAAATGAAGTTAGCAAAGCAGATATTCTAAAGCGGAATAAGTGGACATATTTTTAAGGTTTACAGGAACATCCATCACATCCATGTTTTATTCTCCTCACCTTTTGGCTACATACGCAGTACAGGTAAGAGTTTAAAACTACTTTCACCCCAGTTAATTAAACTAACTCTTGGTCGCCAGCTCTGGTTAGTGAGTTCCCCAAGTCACAGAGTGATAAGTTTTGGCAGAGCAAAATAACTATTTAAATGAACAAACAAATCATGTTAATAATCATCTCAAACCTTTTGAATTGAATTGAATAATGGTCTTTTTGTAAGTATTGTATAAAAGCAATATCACGCGCAAGGTCATGGTTTTGTGCTGAATATCCGTGCCTTCAACACTGATTTTTCAGCATAACTATTCCTTCTCGCTTAATTTGCTTAATTACTGCCAAGACAGTAGTAATCACTACCATGATGGCAACGATTATGATAATGGCAGTATGATGATTCTGACTACTGTCAGATTTCTGATTATGGTGATGGTGGCGATTGTCATATAATTATTCTGATTATGGTGACAACGGTGGTGATTAGGATCATGGTGATGATTGAATAAAAATAGTTGCGATTATGGTAAAGATGACTCAGATCATGGTGAAGTGGAGTATAATAATGAGGGTGATTATATTGATTTCAATATCAGTAATAATGTTAAATAGTGTGATTGTAATCATTGTTGTAGTAACTCTGATAATAGTGATTCAGATAACATTGGTGATGACGGTCACTGTGATAATAACCATGGTGATGTGATGATGAGAATTAGAAATGCTCCAGATGTTCTCTGGATCCTCCAGATGTGTTCAGCGTGGCAGTTCAAATCCACTAATATATGATTCATACACAGTAGAAGAAGAATATTCAATTATTGTCACATTATTGAAATTTCTTCTTCGCATATCCCAATTAGGAAACTGGGGTCAGCCAGCTTACAGCGCCCTTGGAGCAGATAGGGTTAAGGGCCTTGCTCAAGGGCTCAACAGTGGCAACTTGGCGATGCTGGGGTTCGAACCCCCGACCTTCCGATCAGTAACCCAGTAACCCACAGCCTTAACCGACTGAGCCACCACTGCCCTCGAGATCAGGTACACTCCTAGTCAAGATGATGATGATAATGATGCTGAGACTTGGGTATTCATGTACAGTAGATAGAGGCATAAATATAAAAACTGCCATTCAAATCACTATCTCCAATCTCCACACACACACACACACACATGCGCACACTTTATTTCCTGAGGTACTGAAAAACTCCTCCACAGTTCAAGCAGAAGAGAGTTGGAGGACGAGTGCTAGCTGAAGTGTAAACAGTATAGAGGGCCCAGAAAGGTAGAGACACACACACACACACACACATGCACCCGCAAACACACACACAAACACACTCACACGAACAGTGGAAACAGGAAAGCTTAATTATAACTTTGCTAGTCTGCAGCCACAACAACATAACCTGTCTTTCTCTCTTTTCTACTTATGCTGGTCTTTCTTTGTCACTCTGTGCTTTTGTGTCCGCATTTCTTTCTTTTTGTCTCTCGCTCGCACTTTGGATCTTTTTATAACTGATATGCGTTCTTCTCTACTGTACCTCCTGAGGCAACACCCGCTTTTTTTCACGCTCGAGGGGGCATATGCTTGCGTCCTCAACGATATGTGCGTTCCTGGGCGGTAAGTGCTCTGAGTGAATAGCGTCTAGTTTTATCCAGTGCTGGGGGATTTTATCTATTAATTCAGTTAATTTAAATGTATTAATTTGTCACTGAGGACTTATATTTACAAGTTATTTCTGAGTAATTGAATTTGTACAGGTTTGAAAAGTCAGATGAATGAGTTTATTTAAAGTAGAATTTAGCGTTATGTCGTAGAAACAAATTTGTGAAACAAAGTGCAGTGACGTCATTTCTGACATCTGACACAGTCATGAGTGATGCATACTCTCCTTCTCAAACAGTGTACTGTCTGGAACAAATGTCTGTATGTTAAATAATCTGAAACACAGATACGTAGATTCATTTAAAGGTAAAACATTTCACTTAGTCTGTATTTGATGTCATTGTGTAAACACCGAGGTGTAAACATTGTGGCGATATTTTATATCATGTAAGACGAAAAATGTCAAACAAAACATTTATTAAACATCCCGTCTTTTGTAATAGGAAAGACGGGGGAGGAGAGAGGGGGGTTGGGTTGTGAGGATTAACATTTTGCTACATAGACGCCAAAAGTGTTAGTGTTAAATCAACTTTTAACTCAAATATTTTAGCATTTAAGATTGTAAAATCTTGCTGTTGATCTATAATCCTGCAGGTAAACTACTTTACAAAATCGTGATACGTGCAACACAAATCGGATCAGCTTTGTGTATTGTTCAGAGAATCGTATCTGGTGGACCTGGTAAGTCCCATCCCTAATAGATAGTACTGATATAATTCCCAAACAGCTTCGCACCTAGATTAATATATTCACACATATATATCCGTGTCTATTAATCTACTTCTAATTGTATATATATAATTGTGTATATATATTTTTTTTCGTTCTGTCTAGAGAGCGCCTGGTCAGCCATTCATTTATTCATACCGCTTAATCCTGTGTTCAGGGTCATGGGGGACCTGGAGCCTATCCCAGGAGACTTCGGGCACTAGGACAGGGTGCCAATCCATCGCAGGTCACACACACATACACACTCACACACACACTACGGGCAATTTAGGAACGCCATATCTTTGGACTGTGGGAGGAAACCGGAGTACCCGGAGGAAACCCACCAAGCACGGGGAGAACATGCAAACTCCATGCACACAGAGACGGGAATCGAGCCTGGCCGGGGAATCGAACCCTGGACCCTGGAGGTGCAAGGCGACAGTGCTAACCACTACACCACCGCGCCGCCTGGTCAGCCATAGATTTCAGATATTGTGAATCAGAGATGCACAACAATATTCACTCCAAAAAGACAGCGGGTGAAAAAAGGAGGTTTCCAGGTTTGTGGAAACCCACTCAGTAAGCACCAGCAAGGTGGAACTATATTCATATTAATTAAGGATGAATTATTTGTTCAGTGGGAATATGCGTATATGGTGCATCAATGGGTGTGTACATCTTTTAGACAGAAATCGTTGATATAAGATTTAAGACAACTGGTTTTACAGTGATTGACACTGTGTTAAACTATGAGGTCTGTGTCCGAGTTGGGAGTAATGAGGATGACGAGAGTTTGGAGGAGGTAATGGTGTTTAAGATGTAGTGAGCGTAGGAGTAATGCTACGTCTTTGGAGGATTTGAGATGGACAGGATGTACTTTCATGACGAACTAGAACAATTGGAAAAGAGTTACATTATTTTGGCAGTTAGCCAAATAACATTTAGATAGAGTTAGAGATCTCATTTGTGATAGAAAACAAAACCTTTACATTTAGGGTACTTTAGCTAGTGTTATGTTTAAACTCGAGCTATAACCGGGTCTGTGTAGGGTCTACAGTAGTTGGGGGGCTTGAGAATCAAATAATGAAGGATTATATAGAGTCAAGTTAGGATTTCTGAAAAGGATTGTGGCATTTAAGATTAATTTAAAAAAATCAAGTTTATGTCTTTGAGATGGAGTTTAATAATCCTTTATTTAATCCTTAAATAAGGATATTAAGGATTGTTTTTGAAGGAATCAAGGGATTTACGTTAAGCCTTTATTTGTCACATATACATTACAGCAAAGTGAAAATCTTTCTTCGCTTATCCCAGTGTAACTTGGTTCAGAACGTAGATTCAGCTAGGATACAGTGCCCCTGGAGCAAATAGGGTTAAGGGACGTGCTCAAGGGCCCAACAGGGGCAACCCGGTGGAGCTGGGGATTGAACCGCTGACCTTCTAATCATGCCCCGTTTGGATTTAGAATAAAGTTAGGGATCATTTAGAATTGGGCAAAATCTCTCTCACACACACTCACATACAGTGAATATACACACTGCTTTGCGGACTTACACACCAATTAATGTGTTACTCACGTTCACATCTCATGCCCTGGTGAATGAGCCCATACAGCAGGGATCCGCAGTGATCGCAGAACGTTGGACTGGAGTACGTATGCACCTTAAACTTGTGTTTACTGCGTGGGTCCTGCAGACGGAGACAAGAAAGCGACCAAGTTTTAATCACTGAACAACATTCATTAACTCATTCGATTATTAATCATCTGTAACCACTCTATCCGCTATCCCGGTCTGGGTCGTGATGGATGCAGAGCTTCATAGGCGTGAGTCACGAATACAAGCTGCACACACAGATCTCCACACTCACTTACTGTATACCTGGGGCCAAATCCAGCTTTCCGTCATGTTTTTTGGAAGGCGTGAGAAAACCCAGGGGACCATGAGGAGAACGTGTGAAACTCTGCAATCAGTACTTTCAGAATCAGAATCTTCTTTGGATCTATTAATATTTACTGTAACAAACGTCAGTAAAATAGGAGTTGCGTTCAAGTCAAACCAGGACGTTTGATTTCTCTACCTAATCCCCTTCTGTCCAGTGTTTCACTGATAAATGGATACCATCGAGGTAGAACTGCCTGTTTCAGTGCTACACTGGCCTCCCAGGAACTCCTTTAACAGTCCAAACATGTGGAAATGGTTTGGAATGAGGTCAGGACTTGCAATAACCACCAGTAAAGTTCTTGTAATATTCAAGTGGCGTTCATGAATGATTGTGTGTACAGTTCCCACAAACAGTTGTGTCACTTCTACAAATTGGCGACAAATTATCTGCTGATTTTCAACGATCAGACGTTCTACTTGTTGAATTTTCACGAAAACGACAGCAGTAGGTTCCAAGCAACCTCAGCCGGGATCATCATTCAATTACATTTACATTTAGGCATTTTACAAAAGTGCTTTTCATAGACATACAGGTTTCTTCAAAACGTTTGCATCCTTCAAATGATTTACTGCGGCTAAGAGTCTCATCACCGTATTGTGTCGGTTTTTCCGCTTTCACTCAAGGGAATTATCGTCATAAATCCTGGTTTGATTTGAACGCCCCTTGTAAACACTTTAGTATTTTTTTTCCCTCTCTCTCAGCCTTCACACACACATGAAGCACAGCAAAATAAACATTTCCATTTGAGAGCTTGGATAAAGGCTTCTGTTCCTGCTCTTATATCTGTGAATCACAATTAAGTGCGCTGTTCTCCATGATAATGGAATGTGAGTCATTAGCATTATGTTTTAATGCCATGCATTCATTTGTACTGCAAGTGATACACACAGTAAAGCCAATTAACACACATTCTATGTCATAAGAATTGGGGTATTGCCTTTTATAAAATGTGCTTCTGTGGGACACAGTTTATTCCTGACTGGAAGTGTGAAGAGTCCACGATAACAGTATTGGGCCTGTTAATCATCGAATAATAGAATCTTGTTCCACGCCAAATTCACACACACACACAGTCGCTCTGACATCATGCTGTCTCCTCCACAACTGAATTAATATTCCTCCATTCAGCAGTGAGATAATGATAATGCCATCTCTCTCTCTCTCTCTCTCTCTCTCTCTCTCTCGTTCTCTTTCACTCACACACATACACACTCACGCACAATTACAAGTGCATGAAAGGGGTCAAAGGAGTGCGTTTATACTGCGGTACCACACAGCAGCAGGAATGATGCCGAGAGAGAGAGAGAGAGAGAGAGAGAGAAAAAGAGAGTGGGAGGATAAGGGAAAGAAAAGGAAGGAAACAAACGTAGACAAAGAGAGGTATGCACAAAAGAACAACTTGGATAATGATAAAGAGAGATAAAGACATGAAGCACAAGAGATAAATGGAGATGGAAAAGGAACTACACACACAAAAGAAAGAAGGAGAATGGATAGAAGGGGAAGAGTGACTGGAGAGGCAGGGGTCGCATATACACTAATATAAACACACAGTAATATTAATACACTATCAGTCAAAAGTCGAAAAAGAAAAAGTGTAAAAACATTAACCAGTTTGTAATGATTTAGGCTCTAAACGATAATGACTTCTTCAGGGAAACATTATAAATGTAATAAAAGAGGGAGAGAAAGGATACACAAAAAAAGTTGACTTTTTTTCAGAAATCATCTTTGTAATAGAAATCTGGTGAAAAATTATTCAAAGGAAAACACGTATACACGGCACCAAAGCTAAAAAGAACAGCTACAAAGAATAAAAAGTGAGAGTAGAGAAAATGTGAAATAAAACAGAAACCAGGACAGGTGTGTTTACAATAGGGCTGCAACTAACGATTATTTTGATAATCGATTAGTTGGTCGATTTCTTTTTCGATTAATCGATTAATCGGATTAGAAAGTGACCGCTTTAATTTGCTGTTCTGCTTAACAATATAAAACCATAAATCAGGGTATTATTTATGTATAAAAGTAAACTTAAAAAAAATGTAATAGTCACATAGAGTATAATGATCTTTAATTTTGACATTTAAACCTTAGTTTATGTAAATCAACATTCTTTTTTAACAATAATTGCAGATGGCAAGTTAACAGTGTTGATACGGTGTATGTGTTTATATATATATACACACACACACATACACACACACACATACATATACACACACACACAGAGTAGTTTAAAAAATACACTGACATATTTTCCTGCAAACGCTTCTGTAACCGCCATTGCGCGAGCGACTGTGTATCTGTGTGTATTTGTGCATCTTGTGGTCAATAACATGAGCAGCCCAACTAATCGATAACGGCATTCGTTGACAACGAATTTCATTATCGATAATTATCGATTTTATCGATTAGTTGTTGCAGACCTAGTTTACAGTTCATACACACAGACGTGTCTCTTCAAGTAATCCGTCGAGTCTCAAGTATCAGGCCTTCCACTCCCTGAATGTTAACGGGAACGACTACAGTGGGCTCTGAGACACCTCCACCAGGATCTGGATCGTCACTCACCGACGTACAGCCTGGTACAAAACGTTTTGCATCGTTGACATGTTTTACCGCGAGTCTCATCACTGTTGTGTGATTGAAGTCATGTGTAAATGTCAATAGGTTTTACGCCTTCATTCACGAGAAATGACTTGAACAGCGCTCATAGAGTAGCTCAGCTTTCACAGAATCGAAAGTCAAACCAACTGTCAGTGCCTTGTGACCATATAGTGAAATTAACATAAAGCCAAAACAAAAGTTTAAAAACAAATGATAATTAAAATAATAATAACACAAGATCCATATTTAGCACACTGCAGTAACACTTACTGTACATGTACTGTACATACTGTACAGACCACATCATAGAAGCCTATCTGAACCGATCTGATTGCTTAGTACACTCATGTTGACTATGATCAGAAAATTTGATATCCTGGTAATGTGTACACAAATGGGAAATTTGCTAATAATCGGCCTAGTTTAACAATATTTTTATTAAAGTCATGTGTAAATCCCTCTTAAAGAGAAAAGCTCATTTGCATTTAATCAGGCCCACAAAACAGCATCAAAGATAAAGCGCAACAGAAGGCATGAAGTCAGGCGTGAAGCATGAATAATTTATACACTTTACACTGTTTTATTAAATTAATTATTTTTTCTTTAAAAAATTTCAGATTTTTTTTTTAACTGATCTATAATTTTAATTGCCAAAACAGTTCAGGATACGAAAGCAAAGCCATTTCGGCATCCGAGTGATCAAGCCGGTTGTTCCTACGTCCGGTTTTACACAATTACTGTATACGGTAAAAAAAACTAAAATAGCACTTAATTTACCAAATCCAAATGTGTATTATACAAAACAGACAATGCAGTGCACGAAATTATGTTTTTTGGTGTGTATGTGAATGGATGTATAGTCCCAAGTCCTGTATACTGTGTGAGTGTCTGCGTGTGGGGGTGCGGGAGTATTGTATCGGCCTTGCCGGTTTTATGAGTCAATTCGGGAGCACGATGATGAAAAAACGTTATCCTGTGATACTGTCCCAATGGTGAGTAATCCAATTTTGATGTATCCTCAAAGAGACAGAAGGATTCACAGTCTTATGCAACGCTGGGAAAAAAATGCAAACCGGTCGTATGCGTGTAAACAACAACTGAAGCGGTGGCCTTAGGTCTTCTCTTTAAACATGGTCAGCTGACCTCCTTGCGTGACCGGGATTCCCCTCGTGATTTGGAGAGAAAGTCTCGAGCGATACTGTTACGCTGGAAATGAGCAATATTGTATTGTCGAGTTATCTGGGAATTTGCACATCAGCCTCCGCTTCAAACTCGAAAAACGTCATAGCCAACTACAGGGGACAAGGGGATCAACTCTGCAATCACTTTTAATTCTTGTGTCTGACAGAATTGTTTAACTAAGCTTCTAACATAACACATACTATTCTATTAACCCTTTAAAGACATGTAATACACAACATCATACTAAATTTTTGTGAATACATTTAAACACTTAAGCAATGAACACAGCATAGCATAAGTTACTCTTTCTCTTGTAATGAGCACTATAGTGAATAAATAAAATATCAAGTAACTCAATCAAGATTCAAGTGCTCAGTCATTCGTGTACGTAAAGAGCGGTATTATCATACTATCAGTGGTAGGTGTTTCGCCTGCCATGCGGAAGGCCCGGGTTCGATTCCAGCCAGTGCCCAAACCCCAGCCACTGGATGCAGTGCCGGTCCCAAGCCCAGATAAAATGGGAGGGTTGCATCAGGAAGGGCATCTGGCATTAAACCTGTGCCAGGTTGTAGTGCGGACTGGATATTCCGCTGTGGTGTCCCCATGTCGGGAGCAGCCGAAAGGACAACAACAACAGTGTCCGTGAGATGAACAGCAGCCGATGTGCTTCCCTGTCTCACATATGCTTGTACCTGGTGCTTGTATGTTGAGACTGTACCTTTGCTCCATTAGTGACTGTGAGGTGATGCATACTGTGATGTCATACTCTGATCATGGCACAGTTGTTCCTTGTCATGTGACTTCAGCTCCACCATTTCACTTTACATGTATGTTTGAGTAAATAAAATAATTATGTTCAAATATTTAAAAAACTGTAAGTTGTTTTGTGTAGTAGTAGTAGTAGTTTTGGAACATTGACTCCATATTTTATATTCTCTCTTACATTTCTTAAGAAATAAAGACACAAAATGAAAAAAATGTGTAATCTAAAAAGATTAAGATCGTCTAATACTCAGAGTATTTAATGTACTGCAATGTTAGGATATAATATGGATACAGGATTTATTTATTTACTTTTTTACATAATATAATTTTTGTTAATGATTATTAATGATGCACATTTTTAAATGAGTATTTTACACACAAGAACGTAATGTGCCTCATAAAGCCCAGGAATAGTCTAAGCAACTAAAAAAATGTTCCATCGCATTAAACAAATACAAATGAAAGATCTAAATTTTCACACTTTATTTTTCATACTACAGCCACAGCTCAATTCTGAGAAAAATCTGCCAACACGACATAATGAAGTCCTAGATTATGGGTATCTAATCAGGCTCATCTAAATGTTTTCTAGAAACAGTATCCCACGAACTAATTAGGCCTCTGCTATAACACATTTATCATTCAACCCATTTTTTTCAACCCATATTCTGCTTAAACAGCAGTGTTTCTTTTGTTTTAATTAAATGGCTTGTTTTATTTGTTACAATTTCTGATTTCTCATTGTATTAATTAATGCCTCGAACTGTTAAGGCTCTGGGTTACTGATCAGGGCCCGTATTCATAAAGACTATTAGAATTCTCTCAGAGAGCTCCTATCTTAGCCTAAAAAGTCCTAGCTGGGAGTCTTAGACTAAAAGTGATTTAGAAAACTTCTTAGAGCAACTCTGAGTAAGGAAAGTACAAAAACCTTTATCTTAGTGAGGAGGAGTGGTTGACCCCGTTGCTAGGGATGATGCAGCAATTCAAGGACTGTGATTGGTTGATAAAAATTGCCTCTGACCTCTGCAAAGGTCTTGAAATGCGCTCTTTGTGAAAATAGAATAGACAGTGAAATCATAATGTTTGTATATAAAGAAATTGTATAATCATGACTACAGGCTACTTTATGCAAAGTTTCTGTTATAGGCTAAATATCTTAAAGAGATACAGTGGCTTGCAAAAGTATTCGGCCCCATTGAACTTTTCCACATTTTGTCACAAACACGAATCAATTTCATTGGAATTCCACGTGAAAGACCAATACAAAGTGGTGTACATTTGAGAAGTGGAACGAAAATTATACATGATTCCAAACATTTTTTACAAATAAATAACTGTGTGTAATTATTCGGCCCCCTTTGGTCTGAGTGCAGTCAGTTGCCCATAGACATTGCCTGATGAGTGCTAATGACTAAATAGATTGCACCTGTGTGTAATCTAATGTCAGTACAAATACAAATGCTCTGTGACGGCCTCAGAGGTTGTCTAAGAGAAATTTGGAGCAACAACACCATGAAGTCCAAAGAACACACCAGACAGATCAGGAATAAAGTTATTGAGAAATTTAAAGCAGGCGTAGGCTACAAAAAGATTTCCAAAGCCTTGAACATCCCACGGAGCACTGTTCAAACGATCATTCAGAAATAGAAGGACTATGGCACAACTGTAAACCTACCTAGACATGGCCGTCCAACTAAACTCACAGGCCGAACAAGGAGAGCGCTGATCAGAAATGCAGCCAAGAGGCCCATGGCAGAGGGTGGTGAGATCAGCACAGCCCATCACCAGGACTGAATTGCCAGCCATGCAGGACGTATACAGACAGCGCTGTAGGAGGAGGACGCAGCAGATCGTCTCTGACCCCAGCCACCCCAGCCACAGACTTTTCACGCTCCTGCCGTCGGGCAGGCGGTACAGGAGCATCAAGACCCGCACCAGCAGATACAGAGTTTCTATCCACAAACCATCAGGCTTCTGAACTGCTGACATTCTACACACACCAATACACACTCACCACAACTAATGGACTCTTAACAATGTCACTTTAAACAATGCCACTTTAAATTCATATTCAAATTACTTCATTGCACCTTGCACTGTTACATGTAAATACTAAATTATCTTAAAAGCTTACTTGCACATACAGATACCTTGCAATATTTTTATTATTATTTATTATTTTTTTTCTCTCCTCTTCCTATATTTATATTACATGTTTATGTAAAGTTGTGGAACACGAGTCTAAGAATTTCATTACGGTAATGATGCCTCATTGTTATCTGTATATGACAATAAAACTTGAAACTTGAATCACTTCCACAACGTGGTACAGTAGCAAGGTATCCTTCAATTTCTAAGGATCAGGCGTTCTACCGCTGAATGTTCACGGGTAAGGGTTCCCCAGTAATGTCCTGTTTTCTTTGTCCCCAACATAGTAAACCAGCACAAGGGTGTGATCTTATTAGCTACTACAAAGCAACTATAGACTTCGCTCTGTACAAGGGTGCCTGTTTAATACCACAATTTAAATCTGATCTAAACTCGAAAATATTTCATCTATAAAAGTGCAAGGCAATCCATGCAAATTTATTTTGCATATGAGTTGAAGTCAAGGTTAGTCATCTTATGCATAAATTTACCAGCAATCAGGAGCACAAGCAGGATAGGACACATTTTTCCGAACTCACAGGACTTCCATGATTCCAAGAAATCTGTTCATATTTTTAAAGCTCAAAGACAAAAAAATAAGTAGGTGACAATACAAATGCTGTGTTCCAATCCTGTTTAACGTGTGTTAGAGTCGCCTACACAAATACACACACACACACACACGCACACACACACACACACACACACACACACACACACACACACAATAGAATAGCAGGATGGAAAATTCTCCAGCCCTGTGGCCTTCAAGAAGTTACCATGGTGATGTGTAAAGCCCATGGCTAGCAAAATGCCAACAGCTACAGGTAAGAAAAAGCAAGAGCAGGAGAAAGAATGACAGAAAGAGAGAGAAAGAAAGCTTAAACAGCTCAATGCCTACAGTATATGACACCTCACTCGCATCATACTCTCTCTCTTTCTCTCTCTCTCTTTCTCTCATTCTCTCTGTTTGCTTGCTTTCGATCTTACCTGCTCATGAAGCAGAGGATTGTGGTTAATAAGTCACATTCCTAGCTTAGTTCAAAAAAAGTCACAGGCTTTGTCTCATAACTGTAAGTCATGTACATTGAGTTTATCATGGTAGTGAGGTATGCAATTTGGGTTTGGAGTCATGTAGAAAATGGGCACACAAACTACACTTCTCCATCAGTCATATCAGAGAACAGCAGCCAATCATCATTCTGTAAATGTGAGTCTATTAATAGCTGCCACCCTCTTACACTGCGCTGTTATTTAACACAAATTAACACCAGAGATTGTGTGAGAAGGGGTTAAACTCTGAATAGTCAAGTCGTAAAATAGATTGACAATTACAGAAGACTCTTAGTAAAATGCAGTAAAACATTTGAATGTTGCTAACATTTTAAAGAATATCATGAACATCCATGAATGAACCCACTGCAGTTGTTCCTGTGAACGTTCAACACCTGGTCCTGTATTCACAAAACTTCTTAAGCATAAAAATTGCTCCAAGTGACAAAATTCTAAGAAAATTCTTAGAAAATTCTTAGCATTATGGCAATTTCTTAGAATTTCCCCTTAGATTTAGGACTATATAAAGATAAGAATGATTCACGAAGAATGCCCTAAGGTAAAAATTGTTAAGAGTAGAGAGGAGGACATCTCGGAGGCTTAAGATTTTCTTTAGCAGAGGACAAAATGACGGAAGGAAGAAATATTCACCAAACACTGAACGATCATGAGTTAATTAAACGCTACAGATTGAATCATGATGGTATAATGTTTGTCGAACTTATTAGAAATGCGCATCTCTACATCTACATCTCCCATCCAACGTAGTAATGCCATAACACCAGAAATGAAAGTGATTACAACACTGAGGAAAAAAGAGCTTAACTAACTGAGCTAAATGTTAACACAGTCTCTTCTGTTCAATTTGTTTTTCTTGTTCTTTTACTTCCCTCCATCTCTCTTAGATTGTTGGCTACATAACATCCAAAAGAGCAACTTAAATAGACTGTCCTGCAGTCATGTAATAAAGCAATAAAATTATGATGGTAAATAAATGTAAAAACTTAAATATAGTAACTACTGTGTGAAAATTGGTTGCTTTAAAAGTAGACAAATTTTTTAACATTTTGCTGTTTTAATTAACTTTTTAAAAAATATTTTTTTTCTTGGATTTTTTTCATGATTTTCTCCCCAGTTTTGTCGTATCAAATTCCTCACAGTCACTAGGAGGTTACTACGCTACTACTAAGCTACTACGACCACTCAGTCAGGAGAGCCACAGACTATGTTTCCTCCGAACCACATCACTTCACCGACCGCATCTTTTCAAGTCTCGAGCTCACATACTGTACAGCTGTAAGTAATGTGTGAGCACTATGTGCCTCCCATCTCACCCTGCTCAGAGAGCTCGGCCAATTTGCTCTCTCTAGGCCCTCGGCTGCGAGAGGCTACACCACCTGGGGATCAAACCAGCGATCCCTGGATGATAGGGCAAGAACTTTACCACTGCACCACTCGGAGGCTTAAAGATATTTAGCTTATTAGGGAAACTCTGCATAAAGTAGCCTGTATTTGTAATTATACAATTTCTTTACATGCAAACATTATGATTTCACTGTCCATTCTATTATCATATACTCTACTTTTATAAAGAGTGCATTTTAAGACCTTTTCAGATGTTTAATCATCCAATCAGAGTCCTTGAATTGCTGTGTCATCGCTAGCAACAGGGTCAACCACACCTCCTCACTAAGATAAAGGTTTTGTGCTTTCCTTACTAAACCACTTTTAGTCTAGGACTCCCAGTCTAGGACTTTTTAGGCTAAGATAGGAGTTCTCTGAGAGAATTCTACGAATCTTTGGTAATACAAGCACTGATCCTCAAAAATCGACGGATGATTTGTTTCCAACTTATGGACGAGACTGTGGGAACTGTACACAGTGCAGTAGTATAGCAGCTGATTAAATACAGAAATAAAGGGTGTATTTACTCCTATGCCCTCTGCGCATTCAAAAGTCCTGGGCCTGTATTCACAAAGCTTTTTAATCCTAAAAATGACGAAATTCTAAGAAAATTCTTAGAATTTCCCCTTAAATTTAGGACTAAATCTTAGTAAAGGTAAAAATTATTTACAAAACATCTTAGCCCTAATAACAGTTCATAAGGTAAAAATTGTTAAGAGTAGAGAGGGTGACGTTTAAGAGGCTTAAGAGTTTCTATAGAAGAGGACAAAATGGTCGAAAAAAGAAATATTCTCCAAACACTGAACATAAAGCTAAAAGTAACACTGATTTACCTCCTATTCTGGTTTTCTTGTTGATTTACTTCCTTCTACTGTATCTCTCTTGGATTGTTGGCTACATACTGTCCAAAAGTGCAATTTAAATAGACTGTCCTGTAATCATGTAAATTGGTAAAAGCTGAGCCATTTTGCTCCCATAAATCTGAAATGGATCACAAGTAATAAAATCATTAGGGTAAATAAATGTAAGAACTTAAATATAGTAACTACTGTGTGAAAATTGGTTGCTTCTAAAGTAGACACATTTTCAACATTTGCCTGCTTTAATTATCTTTAAGATATTTAGCCTATAACAGAAACTTTGCATAAAGTATCCTGTAGTCATAATTATACAATTTCTTTATATACAAACATTATGATTTCAATGTGTCAATGATCTATTATCATGTATTTTATTTTCACAAAGAACACATTTCAAGACTTTTGCAGAGGTCAGAGGTTATTTTTTATCAACGAATCATAGTCCTTGAATTGCTGCACCATCCCTAGCAACGTGGTAAACCACGCCTCCTCACTAAGGTAATGGTTTTTGTACTTTCCTTACTCAGAGTTGCTCTGAGAAGTTTCCTTAAACACTTTTAGTCTAGGACTCCCAGCTAGGACTTTTTAAGCTAAGATAGGAGCTCTCTGAGAAAATTCTAAGAAGCTTTGTGAATACAGGCCCTGGTTTGACTTGAATGACCTTTGTACTGTATATACATAAAGATGACAAACTAGAGTTTAAAAAAAATATTACTCCAAACACTGACTGATTAGCTTTGTCCTATGTTGAGATGTAGAAGTGGGTGTGGTCTTTCCAGGATGGCTCCACCCCTTCCATATAAAATAGGGCTCGCTGCATGGTTTGATGAATCTCATGGTCATGGTGTGTTTGTGTGCGCGTGTTGCCGAGATTTTAACTGGTTTTGAATGTAAGTTTTGACAGGCAGCTGCTCCACCCTTTTTCCAGTACTGTGGACATGGTCTAACTTTTTCACTGCTATTATTTATATAACAGAAATGAATCCAAAAAGAAAAAAACATGCAGCCAATACTAAGTACCACCATGGTTCAATAGCTTGTAGATCTTTATCAGTCTCTCACACCATTATTGTCCATTCCTCTTTACAACATTGCTTTAGTTCATTGAAGTTTTTGTGCATTCACTTATGCACAGCTCTCTAATGCCTCTTTTCCACTGCATAGTACGGCACAGCACGGTTCAGTACAGCTCACTTTGGTTCGGCTCAGTTTGGCTCGGTTTGCGCTTCCACTGCAGTTTAGTAACGCTTTAGAGTGGGCGTGATTATTCACGTGTCGTTTTAGTTGCGGCGCCGCTACTGCCGTGACATCATCGTAAACGCGCCAGAAACAAACACTCAACAATGGAGCATATCGACGGCATGGTGTTCTTCATTCTCGGCATGTGGATGCTTTTAACAGCGAGACGAAGGAGTTTGTTTCAAAAGAGGCTGATGGCAGCCAAAGAAAATTTTTGGTTAATACAAAAAGGTGCGTGCGATCCTTCTCTGGCTGTTTCTAAATATAGCGGTTCTGTTGTGTCTCGTGTCGCAAGCTCAGTGACGCAGTAATGACGATCTTCCCCGGCCAATCAGTGACCAGCAGAGTTTACACATCACGTTTTGGTAACGGTTCGGCGCGCTTGGAACCTCGGCTGAGGTGGTACTAAAAAAAGGACCAGGTACCAGGTACTGTTCCCAGTGGAAAACCCCCCAAAAGCATTTCAATTGGGTTAAAGTCTGGACTTTGACTAGTCCTTTTCAAAACGTTGATTCTTTTCTTATTCCGTCATTCGGGTGTAGCTTTACTGGTGTGCTTCAGATCGTTGGCCTGTTGAATGACCCAATTTCGACCAAGCTTTAGCTTTCAGACAGATGGCCTCATATTTGCCTTTAAGTCATGCCTTCTAGCTCTAGGACTGGCTCTTATGGCACTGTCTCTCACACTCTATCCAAACATAGACAAAACCTAATTATTATAACTAATCATAATCCAAAAGCCTTTTTGAAATACATTATATTTTAATGCAATCCAAAAATAAAAGCTTTGCACTGCTGATCAGACTCATTCTCAGCTGATCCTTCAGTTCATTGTCTCTGATGTGCTACAGCTCTATCACTATTCAAGAGCAGCAGGTACATATGATCTACTGTATATAAGACATCCCTGTTTTAGCTTCTAACTGCATACTGTTGTTTAAATCTCGCAATGACATGTCACATTCCCAAGGCTAATAAAGTCAGATCTCCGTTCCATGACAGGGGGTGAAACCCACCAAGGGGAGAACATTCAAATTCCACACACAGAAGCCCCTTTCACGAAGCTGGCTTCTGTGTTGGGAATTTGAATGTTTTCCTTTGGAGGGTTTCCTCTGGGTGTTCTGTTTGTTTATAGATATGTGAGGAGTTTGATTGGCATTTCCAAATTGTCCATTGTGTGTGTGTGCTTTTGTGTAAGCTGAGCAAAGTACACAGATCTTGTACTTGAGTAAAGATTACACTGGGCAAATATTACTCAAGTAAAAATAGAAGTCCTCCATGTACAGTACAGTGCTTGTGTATTTGGGTATTCTTAAATACAAATAGACGGTGAGTGAGTGAGTGATCAGTAGTATAGGGCTTGCATTAGCTTCCAGTACTGTTTTTCATAGTAAGAATCTCTCTCTCTATCTGATTCACCTGTTACATTATGACACGTGTCTCAAAGGAAAGGTAAGTCACGTTGAAAACACTACACACCACTGTGGATAGGTAATGTAACCCTATGTGGAAATATAGTTAAGCAAAACTACAAATATTTGCTGTAGTGAAGTAAAAGTTAAAACTATCCCCTAATAAAACTCCTTAAAACATGTGAAATATGTTTAAGTTAACAAACAAATTACATGTACTCAGTACCTTCCATGTCGGATGGATGGATGGATGGATGCCGAAGGAAATTTCCAACATCCAGTAGCAAATATAATAACTATATGCTGTATAGTATAGTATAGTATAGTATAGTATAGTGGATAAACTACAGAAAATGTGCAATGAGTTATAGCCATTGAAAGTGGCAGAAGTGCCAAAGTGAGTAGAGCAATAGAGTTAGTGAAGGTCAATGCAGATGAAGATACATAATGACTAGATAAATTAATATGACTGTGAACAGTGAGTATGTTATGAGGCAGAGCAACATATGCTTTACCAAGAATAAATATTGGTTGAGGGACCATCTAACCAAGACTTCCAGTCACGTCCCCTGGCACCGTAAAGAGGTGTTAAAGCAGTGTCTGGTGCTGGGAACAAAGGATTTCCTGAGTCTGTCTGTAGAGCAGCTCTGTGAAAGACATTTGCCACTGAACATGCATTTCTACTTGGCAAAAGTTCCATACAGGGAGGGACTGGTGTTGGACATGATGGGCATAATTTTGTTCAAGGTCCTCCTTTCCAGCACACGCTCCAATGAGTCCACACCAGCTTGAGTCTGGTGTGCTTAGCCCGGGGTTGCAAAAACTTCCCCTTTTAGCAAAGAGTGTTGGTATTAAACTACATAGATGGGTAGCCCTGTCTCCCAAATTGAAGGTGTTTCTCCCTTGATTCTCTGATTGACTACTAGAAAGCCTAATCAGTCATTTTGTTATTCAATACTTTCTAATCCTCACATCCTGTCAGCTTATTTATTTTTAAGGCTTTAAGATCTTACTAGTGATGGCTGACTGATTGATATCCATCTGCTTCTCTCTGATCTAGGCCTACAAAACACCCCTAACTCCTTAGAGGCCTCTTCCTGAATGCAGCACTCTCGGTGCAATAATGAATCTGCCGCCCTCTGACACTATCATTTGTGCATGTGTGTGTGTGCGCGCATGCGTGCGCGGTTACAGGTATAAATAGTCACACGCAGGAGAGCAGCAAATCAGACGGGCACGCTCATGGCTTCACAATTATAGAACTGGGCTAATTAGGTCGCCTTTATCTAGGGACTGATGTATTCTCATTAAATCCAAATTCACCACGGACGTTATGCAGGAGCGCGACTACAACGGCGTCCACCTCTCGTGTGGGTGTGTGTTATTCAAGACAGGGGATCCAAGTTTTTCTGTCTGGCTCGATTAATCTCCCCATCTCTGTTTCTCTCTCTTTTTCCCTCGTCCTTGGTGTTAAATGAAATAAGGATTATAGTTTAGGCTTTTCTTCGCTTTTCTTCCTTTCATAAGAAGGTGACTCATTCCTAGCCGAGTGGGGGCATGGTCAAACACACGTCTGCAGGTGGGCAGGACGGTGTGTGCATGTTGTGTATGCACGTGTGTGGGGGGGCAAAGCAAGAAATGTATAGATGAGCAGAAAGAAATTATTAATTTACATTTAATTACATTATTATTATTATTATTATTATTATTATCCTGTTTTTATTATATATCCTGTTTTCTGAAACTTTCTACAATTCTAACTAAGTGAAGCCCTGCAGAGAGCTGAGGGTGCTCAAGCAGGAGAGTAAGGCACTAGTGAAGTAGGGAAGGCGCATTCTGGGGGGCAGAAGGGCACACTTAAGAAAGCTTGAGCAGTTTCAGGTAGGCTAACAGCATATTTAAGGAAACGAGTGCTTTCGAGAGCCCTCTCATCACAGAGAGCAAGTGCAACAGCATGGATATTAAAGTGCCCGATATGTTTCACATGCTCCCTCTAATCCTTTCCAAATCTCTTCATTTCAGAGCTTCAGTGTAAAAGTAAAAAAAAAAAGCAGCACTTTTAAGCTAGGGAGAAAATAATCGAGTCAGATATGGTGGGAGGTTTCATACGTCATCACGCCCTGATCGCAAACCTGAAAAAGGTGCTTCAACCATCAGTGTCGAGACAGAGGTGGTGTCAAGAGAATGAACGGGGAAGAGGTGGCAAGCCAGGTAGGTTTCATCCGATATATAAGAGGATTTTTTTTATCCTTTAAGTCCAATCATTTAGCCTGACACTGCTACTCAGATTGCTTTGCGCAGGACTTGATGAACCCAAAGCGAACAGAGTGAACTAGGCAGCTAACTTCACCAAGCTAACAACAACATAAGAGAGTAAACAGTTGCTGATAATCAAGCTGATGTTTAACTGCAGTTTAAGACAATGTAGGACAGGAACACTAAATGCTGAATAATAAGCCATGAGCTTGCATTGAAAGTGTTCGTTTTTGTAGTTCTGGGTAACCGCTGCATTTAATTTGAGGTGCACAATACAGTTTTGTGATACTGATGACACATATATATATATATATATATATATATATATATATATATATATATATATATATATATATATATATATATGAAAATGCAGTTAACAAATACAGTATTTCGGCCACTCTAAATCACATTTTTGGATAACTTTTGTTGGATATGTCTACTAGTTCTTTAGTTCTCTAAGCATGCTTTCACACTAGGCATGACTGCTTCATACTGTTCTGTGCCCAGATATGCCTGTTCCCCAACTGGCCACATAATGTTGGTCACAGTAATGTTGTTCGGGGTGCAAGTACAGCTACGTAGTTTTACTCGCCAATACAGCATGCACCTAAAGTTCTGTAAAAGAAAAAAAAGTCTTGAGACACCCCTCATTCGTTTATATCAAATCCCATAAATTTGTAGATTTAATTAAAGAAATGGAAATAATTGCAACAGGCTGCAACGTGCCGGAAGACACAATGATTTTATTTTGATTTATTTATTTACTTTATTTAACAACCTTAGCAGCAACCTCATTTCCCCTCTTGTCTGCTCCAACCACTCAGGATTCAGCATCACGGTATACTGTACTAATCACTCGCCTGATCATTTGTCATCATCTGCACCTAGTTCTCACTGGGTCATGCCCTAAGTTAAAAATGTTTAATGCTTGAATGATTCATAGAGCACTTGGGGCTTAACAAACAAAAAACATTCTTCTAAAACTGGTCAGGTACAGGGAGCGAACTGGTACAGGGAGCATGGAGAATTATTCCTCAAGGGTACATTAAAAGTACGGCTTTTTGAAAGCAAAATTTAAAGAAATAAGCTGTGACTCCAAACTTTCACACATTATTTCTGTTGGTTTATAATAACTCACACACACACACACACACTCAAAAGCACAAAAGGAAGCTGACCTAATATTATATATATTTCGGAGAAATTTTCCAGAACCACCCTCTCGCCTGCCTTCCTTCAGAACTTTATCAGCTAAGTCAGTGCGGATCAGAGGAGGAGATTGGTGCATGCTTCCCACATACAGAGGTATCAGAGGAGACAGACGCACCAATAATATCACAGTCTAAACATGATCCACTTCCTTTTTTAGATATGGTTTGTTTTCATATATGCTTCAAACCATGTCCGAATACACTGTACCGTGCTTGAGAGCACCATTTCAAGTTGACTCTAGCAGTAGACGATGAGCTGCTCAGTGGTCGCATTACGCAAGTCATCAAGCGTACGCAGATTCATGACTGAGTCCATATTGTGAAGATCTCTATTTGCCACATGACCTTTTTTCCTTAGTTTTTATGATGGCTATGCGATAAATGTTGTTCATATTACATGTTGACAATTTAATTAAACTGTCAAAATATAAAATGTTGACGGTTTAATCAAAACATCTTTAAATGCACTGGCTTAAATGACACTGTATCAACTTGCATTTTGATTACATAGATATTGATTATATCAATATTTATTTAGTTTGCATATTTACCCAATCCTATATTATCAATCTTTGAGACCTTTACCCTTTACAGATTTTAGTAGTTTTTATTTTAAAGTGACTGGAATAGAAGCGGAAAGAAAAACTCAAAGCTGAAAACAAAACTAGAATGTAAAGTAAAGATGAAGGTCGCACAATATCTTTAAATAATTTAATTGCAATTAATAGTCCTTTGCTGTGAAAAAGTATTTGCCCCTTCCTGGGTTTTTTTTTTTGTTTGTTTTGCATATTTGTCACACTTAGATTGATTAGATCATCAAACAAATGTTAAGATTACACACAGATAACCTAAGTAAATACAAACTGCATTATTAAGGGAAAAAGCTGTCCAAATTTAATTTTATTTAATTTTATTTAATTTTTGGGAACGCTGAGTTAAAAAATCAGGAGGGGCAAATATATTTTCACAACCATGTTTTTGATTATAGTTCTTTAAATGGCTCAACAGAAAAACAACTAAGGCGACTTGAAATTACGGGAACTAGGTTAAGAACCCATCACAACACATGATCAAAACCTGGAAGCATAGTGCTGAACCGACAACTCTGTTGTCAGAAAAAAAACATGATTAGAGATCATTTAGACACAATAGTAAAACATCAAAAGTAAAAACGATAGCTATGTTTAATAGTGAAAGCAAGAACATTTCCATATTCTCACAAGGTGATGAGAACTCACAGGATTGGGACTAAAATGTGTTCATAAGGAAGCTAATTTAAAAAGGCTTCAATTTGCTAGGGAGCATAAAAATAGGATTTTGGAACAATGGAAAAAGGTTAAGTGGTCTGAGTCCAGACTGACCCTATTCCGGAGCAATGGGGCGTCAGGGTAAGAAGCCTTAGTCGGTCAGGTGTACATACAATAATGTTAAGACAGCTAATGACCTGAATGTACTGAATAATCAGATTATCAAAACTGTGGAATTTTTCTTCCCTGATGGCACAGATTCTATGAGTCAAATTGTAAAATAATCGTTTTGGGAGCATAAAGAATCATTTTCACATATGACCTCGCCACCAAACGGTGCTGTAATCGAAGCTAAAGGTGATTGAATGAAATCTCAATGTGCACCTTTTTTGGCTAGGCATACATACATACATACATACATACATACATACATACAAACATATATACATACTGAACATACATACATACATACATACATAAATACACAGTGTATATACATTTATATATACTATGTAGGGCTGGGCGATTTGGCCTAAAATCAAAATCTCGATTAATTGAACATTTTAACTCGATTTCGATTAATAAACAATTTTTTTTTTTTGCCCTCATAGTTCACATTACAATGTTTTGAGATTTTTAAACAATAATGAGAAACAACATTTAGACCACACACACTAGGGCTGTCTTTTTATCCCACAATTCAGAGTTAAATGAAGGCTATTTCACACGGCCCCAATAAACTGACATAATGGCTTAAGCATGCAGTGACAATAAAAATGCAATGAATTATGCAGCTATCAATCTGGGTCAGGACAATTTCACTTTTACTATGTAGTTGGGTACCTGCTAGGTGTTGTATAGTTCATATTTGCTTGGCCAGAATGGTTTAAGCCACCAAAATAATGTTTTATTGATAAACTGCGCAGCTTTCGCCAACGTGAACACTCCCGTTAGTAACGAGGCGAATAAGGAGCTAAACTTCAGCCGCAGAATAAGACGCTGCGCAATAAGGAGCCAAACGAATCGGAAGCTGCGAATAAGGAGCCAAGTTCAGCCTCGTGTGCTTAGGGGCATCATATCTTTCGCTAGAAGGTTAGAAACGGCCCTGGTTATATCCTTGCTCCTTTTGGACACCTTTCATAAAGTGTAATGGCCACGAAAGACGACACGATGGATATCTGCTTTGGTACAGCCCCACTGCTAGCGCTGCTAGTTGACGGAGTAGCATCGGGCCGCATTTTCATGCTCTCAGTGTGGTCGTGTGGGTGATGCGTTCATATAACGGAGTTCGTGCTACCTTTTTTGTCGACAATTTCAACATCTTTGGATGATAACTCGAGGTTAGATTCACTTTCGTCGCTGCTTCCACTTTTTTTTTTTTTTGTCTTCCTGGTGTCAAGTTTGCTTCGCAAAGTGCGGCAGGAAATTAACTTTGACCTGCACGGCACGCGCAAGCTGCACGCTGATTGGTTGTTGTCGTATTGTTCTGCTGTGTGATTGGCTCTTAGATTAATCCACATCGAGCAAAAAATGTCTAGAGCTTTTCATCGTTTTTAAAATCAAATAAATCGCGATTCGATATGATATTGTTTATCGGCCCAGCCCTAATACTATGTATGTATTTTTCTTCTTTACTTCCACCTAGGCTTTATGTACTGTGCCTTATGAACTGATCCAGACACAGAGTGCCCTGAATTGCATACTTACAGCATGACTCAGAAGTCACCTGCCACAGCTCAGAAAGAGCAGAAAGTCTGACTGTCACAGGTTCAGACAGGAAACACACTGATCAATACAGTAGTTCCTTAACCCACTATTGCATTGTCCACTTCCCTGATAACAGAAGAAGAACCATGGACTTACTGCATCACAGAGACTGATATACAGCTCAGGAAAGCAGAGACACAGCCAGGCAAGAGGAAAGAAAACAAAACATACTCACATCTGACGCCGGGCCTTTATCTGCTCCAGGACAGGAGAAGGTGACAAACTCATGACAGCGCTTGTGCACCACAAAACAGCAAACTGAGAGAGAGAGAGAGAGAGAGAGAGAGGGAAAATGCAAATTATTAAGACATTTTATATTTTGCCTGTCAGTTTTAGTTCAATTTACCCTAGGAGACTGATCATGCCCATCCACCCATGCCCATTTATCCATCCATTTTTTCATACGTCTATCCATCCATCCATCCATCTATTTATTCACTCACCCTCCTACCATATATCTCTTGACCCATCCATCCTACCATAAATTTATCCATTCCTCCTTTCATGCATACATCCATTTATTCATCCCTCCATCGATCCATCCTTTCATCCAACCCTATATCCATCCATTTCCCCTTGATCCATCCATCTATCCATCCATTTATTCATCCCTCTCTTCATCCATCAGTTTATTCATCCCTCCCTCCATCCATCCACCTATTCATCCATCCATTTATACATTCAACCATCTATCCATCCACTTATCCATCCATTCATCCATCCATCAATTCATCCATCCATATATACACCGACACATACATTTATCCATCCCTCCATTGAACCAAACATCCATTCATACATACTGTACATACTGTACAAACATACACTACCGTTCAAAAGTTTGGGGTCACTTGCAAATTTCTTTGTTTTTGTTGAGTGATTTATTTTCTACATTCTACAACAATACTGGGGATTTCAAAACTATAAAATAACACATATGGAATTAGGTAATTACGTAACAACAACACAAACAACAGTTAGTTGTTAGTTTAAGACACAGAGGTCGGCCTTTCTGTAATAGTTCTTGCAAGAACACTATTGTCAAGTGCATTTGCAAAATCCGTCCAGCACCATAATGAAACTGTCTCTCATGAAGGCCGTCCCAGGAGGACGAGACCAAAACCTACCTCTGCTGCAGACGAGAAGTTCATTTAGAGTTATCAGCGTGAAAAATGACTAATTAACATCAGCTCAGATTAGAGGCGTTATGAAGTCTTTACAGAGCAGAAGTAGCAGAAACATCTCAATATCAACTGTTTAAAGGAGATTAATGCATTTTTTGGACGCCTTCAGCAAAACTTTACAATGTAGATAGAAGTACAAATCAGGAACGATCAGAAACTTTTGAACGGTAGTGTACATACAAAGACACATTTATCTATCCAGCAATTTTTTCATCCCTTCCTCACTCCATCCATCCTTCCCTCCATTGATCCATCCATCTACAGTATTTCTCCATTCGTTCATCCATCCATCTGCACATTGATCAATCCATGATTTCAACCAGATTGAAGAAATATCATCTTCAGTAACTAAATTTAAGAATAAGACATATAATATTCCATGAATATATAAGGACCCCTCTCCATGGTTGTATGAAATTTTACAGCACTTTGCACTAAGCAACGTCACTCCACATAACTCCACCATCAGCAGAAGATGAACATCTCTGAAACATCCTACAGGATGTTCCACTAGTAGATCATTAATCCAGCCAGAAAACATGTGGCTAATACTTGTAGATAAGCCTGTATTTGTATTATAGCAGAGCTGTAGCAGGAAATTTTAAAGGCATTTGAAAAAAAAAATCCACAGGAAATGAGAAAATCAGATTCTACGCTACGAGTCTAGCTTTGAGATCATGCAAAAACTCAGGGTTGCAGGGTCGCGCAATCTTTCTATCATCCGTACTGCCTCTTTGAACTTTCTACCCTATAGAAACATGAGAGCGAGACAGCTTTCTCCATCAACGCCTCTGCTGAACCTGACACTGTCCTTGATCAGATAGCGCACTTTTCTGTAGATGGTGGTGAATGGCCGGTGATTAGGCGAGCGCCAGCTGCTGAGTGCCGGTGTTTTCTCTACATTCTGCCAGCAGCCATGTGAGTACGGTGCGCACTAGTGCTTCTGTGAATAGCTGACACAGGCAATGGCCCTGGGGCACACGTGCACTTTTTGTTCAGTAACAGTGCTTTTGAAATCATGTGGTGTATCTATGACTGATGTTAACAGGTTTTTGTGTGCACATCTGCTTAATGAGGGAAAAAATTTTTTTAATGCATTTCATAGTCACCTTAAAATTAGGTAGCCTGTGGGAAAAAAAAGCACAGTAAAATGCAAATACAAAAGTACAGCATTTCACTTCTTTTCAGTTATGATTATATATCAAAAGTTGACTATGAGGCCAAAAGTTTATGCTCACTACACTCACTCACTCATTGGAGATGGATCCTATCCCAGGAGACACGAGGCAGGGTACACCCTGGACAAGCTGCCAATCCATCGCAGGGGATTACACATACACACACTCACACACTCATTCACACACTAGGGACAATTTGGGAATGCCAATTAGCCTAATCTGCATGTCTTTGGACTGTGGGAGGAAACCAGCGAACCCGGAGGAAACCCACCAAGCACGGGGTGCACATGCAAACTCCATGCACAAATAGAACCCGGCTGGGAATCGAACCCGGACCCTGATGGTGCTAACCACTACACCACCAAAATGTGGACATTCCTCAAACTGTTGCCAGAACCCTATGATGTCTTTATATGATGTCTAGTAATATTACCATTTCCCTTCACATGAACTAAGGTCCATGACAGCATATCTATGAGAACTTCTCTGTCCTCAATTCACCTTAAGATACTTAGAGGAAACTGCTATCGGCCCTCTTTCACATACGTACATGAGCTTGAGCCAATCATACACTTGCAATTAGCCAAGCAATCAGCCAAGCTGCCGTATCTTTTCTGCAGGAAGCTGTAGAAAAATCATAATTTTTGCATGAGGAACATGGCAGGTACGTCTTTTTCTCTGTGTTGGATCTCCGTCCCGATAAAAAGAGCAAATTTTACTGCACCATATGGACGCACTGCCGAGCGTATTGGTGCCACACCATTCATCTCAACACCTACACACCCTATCTGTCTTTCTCTCTCTAAGTGTCTGAGCACTTTCCAATATCAGCAATATACAGAAACAATTCTCTAATATCGGTCCCTGCAGATATATTACCAAAAAGTGTTTGTTTCGAAGAATTAGCACAACCAGTAAGTCTGTGTGTGTGAGCGCGTGAAGGTGTGGGTTAGCGAGTGTGTGTGTGTGTGTGTGGGTGGTGACAGGTGCGCTGAGTATGTGTTAAAGGTTACAGCAAGATTGCGACTATAAAAAGAAGAACGCACAGCGAACACACACTCAAAAAGGTCAATTTTACTCTGACAGGTTTACTCCTGACCTTATGTTTCCTTAAAAAAAATGAAAATGTAATAGGTGCCTCCTGATACCCTTTACCTTCTATGCAAAAAAAAAAAAAAGAGTGAAAGGGATATAGTGAGAAATGGATAAAAGGTAAAAAAAAAAAAAATGCCGTGCCGTGGTTAATTGGCAATGAGACAATTCAGTGTACTGTAACGATGCCAGAGCAGAAACAGAAACAGCAGATGAGGGAGAAAGAGAGAGAAAGACAGACAGAGAGGACGGCCGGGGGAGGTGGGACCGGGTAACGAGTGCCAGGTTTAATTGCTCAGTGTGTGTGGAATAGATCGACCTCCCCCACACTGGGCATGCTATTTATTATTTAATGGTGCTTTTAATTATGAAAAGGCAGATTGGCCTCCTGTAGAGGCGACAAGAGATAGACAAGGCGCCCTCTCACCTTTCACCCCTCACTGTCCCTTTTACATCTGACCCCCCACCCCCACACCCCACCCATGAACAAAAATTACTATTAACAGTTGGGAAGATACTTTGAAGTAAAATAAATAATAACATGAATGTGTACTACTGATGAAGATACAAGGGGTGTTCAAGTCAAACCGAGACAAGTGATGAAATTTCTCATGAATCAACATGTAAAACTGAAGATTTCTCCAAGCACAGTACAGTGATGAGACTCGTAGTCGCAGTCAAGCATATAAATGATGCTGACGTTTTAAGAATGCAGAATGACGATCCCGACTGATGTGGCTCAGAACCCGTTGCAGTTATTCTCGTGATCATTCAGTGAGCAGAAAGTCTGATCCTTGCAAACCTATGGATAACTTGTCGGCAGTTTGCTGAAGAGACGCATCTCTCTATATGGGAACTGTACACACAATCATTCACAGACACCACTTGTATATTACTGGAACTCGGCTGGGAGTTATTGCCACATCTACCATACAGTTCTGACCTCACTCCAAGCCATTTGCACATGTTTGGCCAATTAAAAGAGTTCTTGGGAGGCCAGCGTCTCAGACGTAAGCAGACAGTCTGCTTAAATCATAAATGCAGCATACTGCAGAAAAATTTCGTCTATTCTTTGACTCTGGGGTAAGTTCCCCCATCTATTAAAAATAAAAAGACATCAGTACAACATATTTTTTATTATCCACATTAGATTATTTGCAGTTAACGAGTGTCTTAAGGAGAATTATTCCACACCTTTTGGGAGTCAGGCTGTAGATTCACAAACCTACACAGTGACTAAGATTTTTCACTTCTCTGATGCATCCATAATACATCAGCAGTGACAGAGTAGGTGAAAAATAATGGGCTTAATAAAACGTTCATGTCTTGATTCAGGGAAAACAGGGCATGAATGCAGTACAGTTTTACAAATACATTGAAATAAAAATCACAAAATAATCAGAAATCACAAACGCAGCCGTCTTTAAAGGTTTGTGTTTTTGTGTTTTTCCACATCAATCTTATAACGCCTTCAATGAATCAATTGCTCACCCTCACAGTTTCACTCTCTACAAAAGCTATTAGTTGTTAGTTTTTGTAATATCTCAGGCATCTGTCACAGAACAATACATTTTGAAATAACCATGACAAGCAACGGATATTTTTGTATGTCTAGACTGCATTTGTTACTCAGATCTGGCAACTCTGTCATATCATGCAGAACAAATAAAGAAAGTGGTGACAAAGCTCTGAATATGACAAGAGAAAGGATTTGGCTACAGTGTTGGATTGTTTTTTTTTTTTTCAACAAAAAAAAAAAGAAGTGAAAAGGAATTTTCTCTTGGAAATCACATTTTACAGACCAATTACAGACAGGATACAGCACTTTGAGTTCTTCTGCTACAGTGGCCAAGATTTTCATTGGAACTTAAAACACAAAGGATTATTGCTATTTTACAAGGGGTGTTCAAGTCAAAGCAGGACTTTTGATTGTGTAGAATAACAGAACACAGTTATGGCAGTAAAACAAGCTTTATTTCCCTATATAATCCACAACAATATATACGCACACTATACAGTATACATGGTATATGTACACAAAAAAAATGTTAATGCATATAGTACTATAGTACTGTGCAAAAGTCCTCAGCCCGCCCTCATTTCTTCATATTTTGCTTCCAAGGAGCCAGACTTTCTCTTATTTTAATGTGGTTTTGAGGAACAGTTCTGCAGGCTCCCTGAAGGACTTTTTGGCTCTCATTTTTGGAAAGCATTTGACTGTCATTTTCAGTCCAGTTTATTCAGCCACACAGTGACCTGTGAATCATTCAAGCATTGATAAACCAGCCAAAACCATCAGATGATGACAGATGATCAGCCCAGTGATTAGTTTACAGAATGCTGGTGGTTGGAATGAAAGAGAGGGGAAATGAGGTTGCAGCTGAGGTTGTTACATAAACAACCATTTTTTTATTGCATCTTTTGGCCCTTTCCAGCCTCTGAAAGAAATGGGCCCAATATTTGTTCCCATTTCTTTCATTTATATGAGCGAAATACTTTTTTTTTGGATGACCTTGAAACCACCTTTTTAGAAATTATTTGGTTATGTAAACAAAATAAAATAATATTTTAGATATTTAGGGGCATACAAAATCACTAATCTATATCCAATATGTATATATTTGTTATATATATTTGTAATAGGTTTTTTGACTATATATGTAACATACATGAAAACCTTTCTCTGAAGGCATTAACACAATATTTCACTGGACTGCCGTTTGCTTTGATTAGCATCATGCATCATTTCAATAAATGTCTCATGCTCATGATGTCTCATGCTCCCTGAACCACTCTTCCATAATTTCAGCCCAATAAATTATGGAAGAGTGGTATCATCATCTTGGAATATGCCCGTGCCATCAGAGAAGAAAAAAAAATCCATTGATGGAAAAACCTGGTCATTCAGTACTGTATATTCAGGTCTTTAGCTTGCCTCATTTTTGGGCATAACCCTGCAAAACCTAAACCGAAGCAACCCCAAATCACTTTTTCCACCTCTCTTCTTACCATGAAGCAACCATTAATCAACAAGGCAACATGGCAACTCATTAGGTGCAATCTGGACTCAACAGGCCAAAGGTCCATTTTCCAATGGTCCACAGTCCATGAGTGGCTACACATGCTTTCTTAAGGCTACACAGCTTTTTAGTCCCAATCCCTTGAGCTCTCTTCACAATGTGGAAATGCCACCAAAAATGTTATGATCTCCAACCACGATCAAAATATTTTTCCCAACCACATTTCTTCCTTGAAGAAGATTGTTCACCATTATCCTTAAATAATGCGTTGGTCAGTTTGTACCCCAATTTTATTAACTTCAGCAATCTGCATAGTTGCTTTGTTTGCTTAATGCAGACCATTAATTTGACACTTCTGAAAAAGAGTAACAGCTTTAGTGCATGGTTGTTCCAGCTGAAACATATTCATCACTACAGCTTTTCTATATTTCGGAGGGCAAGCAGTATCCATATATGAAATTTCTGGTACAAATGATCTCTTTAGTATAGGGCTGATCCGCAGCTAACAAGATTTAGGGCCGAACCCACACCACAGAACTCATTACTGCCTGAGACAAACCCATAATCTATATTGGCCTATAATGCTTCAAGCTGGATTTCCTAATGGATTCTTGTGATAGTTTTACTGCCAGAAAATGTGTTCTCAGTTACACTAAACAAGATTAACACTTTTTCTACACAGTAAGGGTACATAAGTATTTGGACATGTTTGTTTTTGTTATTTAATCTACTTCCAAAGCATATATTCACTTAAAACTTTGCATCTAACAACTTTTAGAAAAACTTAGAGAAGACTTGCACATAAATGATTTTTAGAAGACTTCCACATACATGATCACTCCTTTATCTGATACAAACTGTTTTTATCCAAATGACCAACTCTACCATTCCTATCACAAATCTATCCATGCTAAAAAACCAAACATATATTGACATGCTAATTAAGTGGCGTTAAATATTTATGAGTCTGCAGAGGCCACACTCAGGCACCCAATTCGACACAATTCGATTACAAAGTGAAATCACAGCTACTGTTCCTCATAGCCCACTACCGACTCACTTTGTAGTGCAGTATAGCCTCAGTGCTTGCTGAGAAACACAAGAGCACACCCACACACTTAAACCCCAAACACACATACACACTTAAGTGCACACACCCACAAAGACACCCACGCATGTACATATCTACTGCTGGAGAACTAGGAAGCTTCGCTGATCAGCTGTGATTACAGCAGCGACCGCAGCTTAAACCAATTCCACTCAATTCAGACAAATTTTGATTCAATTCAAGCCAACTTACAAACTGCAATATTTCTGAGCATAAAATGCGTATGTTTTTTTTTCCTGTAACCAAGACCAATAATTCAGTTCACCTGATTTTTTTTTTCTGTGATCCTTAAAACTGCTGTTTCCAGGTTTCAAGACCTGGTTGCCAATACAGCAAATGTTCTGTCTGGCACCAGAACTGGTTTCTAAACAGTATAACTGGTCCAAATTATCTCTCATTTCATGTTTCGGACTGCCTTTATCTGCTAATATAATATCTGGCTACAGGATTTTTCAATGTGTGTACATAGGTCAGTTACTGTGAGAGGCCCCATGCTATCACCTCCGTAAAAGCGCAGGTTGAATGCCATTAATCTACATTTTTTAATACAGAAGAAAAGGTACATATTCCAATCCATCCAAGAAATTTTACTATGGTATGAGCTATAATTTACAATGAGCTATAGTTACATATACTACATATCATAATGTACTATAGTATGAAAGTGGTAGGTCATACATTACCATGGACATTATAGATTACCACAGTAGATATTATTGCACATCAGTGGGAACCACTGTAGTATTATGGAATTTACCACCGTACTATGCAGTGGAACCTTGGATTACGAGCATAATTTGTTCCGGGAAGTGGACTTGTATTCCAAAACACTCGTAGACCAAATTAAATTTTCCATTAGAAAATAATGGAAACTCAAATTATTTGTTCTACAGTCCAAAAAAATAAATACATAAAAATAATTACAAAATATAAAGTAAAAATAAAACAAATTAACCTGCACTTTACCTTTAAAAAAACGTAAAAATAAATCCCAACAGATAAGTGTTTCCGTTTGTGCACGCAGGCGCTGTGTGTGTGTTTGTGTGTGTAACTCTGCAAGCACTAACACCCAGCAGCTGCTGGGTCTTAGTGCTTGCAGAGTTTATGCAGGGAGTGTGCATGTGTGTGTGTGTATTCACGCAGCAGGGGAACAATTACCTACAATTCAGCTGTGCAAGAGAGAGAAAAACCGTTGGCTCAGTTGTGATGACGTGACGTCAGTGTCAAAACAAGAAGCGCATGCTACATGATACTCGGTGCTCGTAAACCAAGACAATGCTCATTTTTCAAGTCACAATTTATTAAAAATCTTTGCTCGTCTTGCGGAACACTCGTGTTACTCGTAATCCAAGGTTCCACTGTACTTTGGTCAATACCATAGGTACGGTGGCATTTCAGTGGGTACTGTGGTAGAACTATGGAATATATCACAATATTTTAGTGCATCCAATGATGCTTACTGGGAAACACAGTGGCTACCAAAGTTCAGTATAATGTGACTCATTAGATAATTACCATCCTATCATGCTAGATTTTGTTATCCTGGAGCAATGCATAATATGATTATTTAGCATCAGATAAAATCAATAAATTGACTTAAATTCCTAATCTGTTGCAATGTAAAGTTTGGATTTATCCTGGCAGGATTTATCCTGTATTATGGCAGCTAGCTTCTGGTATTCGTACGTTGTTTAGAATTAGCTTTATTTTTGTCTTAGCTAATATCTGAAAAATTTGCAATAAAGCCGCTTATGTAAAGTTTTCCAATGTTTCTTGGTTCTTTTTTGAATGCGGAGTAATTATTATTATCAGGAACTAAATTCAATGTTTGAAATTATGTGTAAATCTTTCTTTTTTATTTACCTTCATATATATTATTATTAAAAAAATGTTTTACCTCAGTGAAGAATTTCAAGATATATATTACTAACATATACTACTGGTATCATATAGTACCATAGTACTGTATGTAATATTAAGAATTTCAACAAAGTCTGGGATACCATAATACATGAAATATTGAAAATGCATAATATGTTTACATTTTTAACCATACTAAAGTATATGAAACATGGTAGACCATGTGGTACATGTACCACACATTACTATCTCTCTCAACTGTCCTTCCACAGCTCATAAAATTATAGCTAACATTCAACTCAATACAGATTGATACTAACCATGCAATTGCTGTATTTATAGTGCAAGAATTATGCACTATAACCGTAAAGCTTAATTTAATTTCTCGCACCAAAATTTAGTTCATCAAAAACTACATGTGTTTCACTATCAGGTAGCCTCATTTCCAACATAACCAAAGACACCCCACAAAAAATTAGTCTTCGAAAATATCTCAGTGTTCTTTTATTAAGCTAGCATCTGTTAGCCAGATATATACAGTGTGTTTGAACATCTCTGCATGGGAGTAAAAAATCCTGTCAGATATGCTGTCATGTTAGCTTCTGTTAGCCATATGCATATGTTAAAAGATTTATGAATATGACTTTTTTTTTTTAAATCCCCTCAAACATCCCATCGCACTTGCTTATCTTAACTAGCTAGCTAAGAAGATGTTCGTATACTTAAGGAATTTTCTGCTTCATATTTCAATATAACATAAAAATCCTATCATGCTAGGTTTTGTTATCCTGGAGCAGTGCAACATGACTATTTAGCATCAGATAGAATAAATAAGTTGACACAAATTCCTAATCTGTTGCTATGTAAACTTTGGGTTTATCCTGGCAGTTTGTATTATGGCAGCTAGCTTCTGTAATTCATATGTTGTTTAGAATTAGCATTATTTTTGTCTTAGCTAATATCTGAAAGATTAGCAATAAAGCTAAATTTTGGAAAAAAAAAAAAAATATATATATATATATATATATATATATATATATATATATATATATATATATATATATATATTTATTTTTACCTCAGTGAAGAATTTTCCTTTATCATAGTATTCAGAAGACAAATTGTCTTTTTACTTGAGTACATATGAGTCTTGAACAGAACCTCTGATAATGACTTCAAACATGCTGAATTTTGAGAGTTTTACCACTTTGTAGGTAAAAAAAAAAATCCACCACATTTACCATTTTTTAAATTTTTTTTATCTTTGTCTATGATCTAAAAATCGTTTGAGTGTCAGAATATAAACCCAGCCACTGGCACAGAGCAACGCTAAATGTACCTAAGAGCCCTAACTGAACACCTTCATCAATAGATGATTACTTGCTAATTTGGGTAGACAAATTATCAGAGACCTGTCTTGCTGTCTCTAGTGAATCTAAACAGCCACCTTGAATGATAAATGAGACACAGCTGAGTATCCCGTGTGAGTTCTGAGTCCTTGGAAAGACCTTGATCTACAAAAGACCCCCCTCACAGACAGACACACACAATGATAGGCACTATGTGTAATATAATTATCTCGGGTCCTCGTTAAAAGGAGGCCAACGTTAAGGCGGAGGTTATTTCAGCGTCTCTGTCTCTGTCTGAACACTTCAGCACTGGTTACAATGAGGACAGGTGTGCAATAGAGAACCTTAGTCACACACACACACACACCTACACACACGCGCACACAACACCCACAAGTACATACAACACACACAGGCAGTATGACACCGCAAACATGACTGGTTTAAAATCCTGGTAAACTGAGTCGAACATCAGTCAAGAAGTTAATTCGAACTTTCAGAGAAGGATTCAAACACATGCTGTATGTAACACTCTAATAACAAGCACATTCAACTAAAGAGTTGTAACACTTAAGTGCAGTATTGAGGTTTTATAAAGCTAGGAACGATTAATGCCATATTTAGCAGATGCGAATTAAGTCAAAAGTTAAAGAGTGAATGAACTTATTTAAAGCGCATCTTTCTTTTAAATGGAATTAAGGGGAACTTAATCCAAATATCACTTTTGGTAATTCCAGTATTTGTACACATCCTGCTTTTTGTCCTTTTTTATTTTTTTGTATTTGCTGGGACCTAAACAAGCAAACTACATTACTCGTCTAATCGACTTATGTGAATGTCACATAAGAAGATACTACTTCCCTGGCCTTTTTGCTCAACCCTGCTATTCTCTAAGATACATGCAAGTGCTTTAACTAAAAGGATCCAGATTGTAATATTTTTTAACAAATTGACACATAATTAAGCTAATACTGAGCCAAAGAACAAGAGTTAAGCAAAAAGCCAGGGGAGAGTATCTTCTTATATGAGGTCACATTAGGGACATAATGTAGTTAGCTTGTTTAAGCCTTGGCCAATACAAAAATGTAAAAGGACAAAAAAGCTGGCAATATTTTTTCCCACACATCTTTTTTTTTGCACATATACAGGTGCATCTCAACAAATTTGAATATCATCAAAAAGTTTATTTATTTCTGTGATTCAATTCAAAAAGTGAAACTCTCGAATATTATACAGATTCATTGCACACAGACGGATATATTTCAAGTGCTTATTTCCTTTAATTTTGATGATTATGGCTCACAGCTAACGTAAACCCAAAATTCAGTATATCAAAAACAATTTATATTACTTAAGACAAATAAAAAACAAAAATAATGATAAATGATTTGACTATTGAAAAGTATAAACATGTACACCTCTCAATATTTGGTCGGGGCTCACTTCCAGGTGCCAAGTCCTTCTGGAAAATTAAATCAGCATCTCCATAAAGCTGGTCAGCAGAGGGAACCATGGAGTGCTCTAAAACTTTCAGGTAGACGGCTATGTTGACCTTGGACCTGATAAAACACAGTGGACGCACACCAGCAGAAGCCAGACCTCCCCAAACCACCACTGACTGTGCAAACTTTACACTGGACTTGGATTCTGTGCCTTTTCTCTCTTCCTCCAGGCTCTGGGACCTTGATTTTCACATGGAATGGAAAATTTACTTTCATCTAAAAAAGGACTCTGGCACACTGAGCAACAGTCCATTCTTTTATGTCCGTAACCCAGGCAAGACACTGACACAAAAGTGGCTTGACACAAGGAATCAGACAGTTGTAGTCCACGTCTCTGAGTGGTGGCTCTTAAAGCACTTACTCCTGCAGCTGTCCAACCTGTTTCCAAATTCTTGTATGGGCTCAGTTTCAAGATCAATTTAAGACTGTTGCTTGTGCACCTTTTTTCTAGCACATTTTTTCCTTTCATTCAACTTTCCATTAATGTGCTTGGATACAGCACTCCATAAACAGCCAGCTTCTTTAGACTGACAGACCATGTAAAGGCTCATGAAACCTTTGCAGGTGTTGAGTTAATTAGCTGAGCAGAGTGTGACACCATGAGTCTCTAATATTGAACTTTTTCACAATATAAAAATTTTCTGAAATACTGAGTTTAGATTTTTAATTTATCATCAAAAATTAAAATGAATACACACTTGAAATATATCAGTCTGTGTAGTGAATCTATACTTTGTTGAAATAACGAACATATTCAAATTTATTGAGATGCACCTGCACTCGAGAATAATATGAATGTCTAAAAAAAAATAAAAAATAAAAAAAGGTTAATATTTTTTATTATAGTTAAATAGTCCGTAAAACAAATGAAACAAAGGACAAACTATACGGGGCGTTCAAGCCAAACCAGGACTTTTTTTTGCAAAATAACAGAATACAGGTATGAGAGTAAAAACTACCAATACCTCTCTATATAAGCACCTGCTACACTAATGCACTTACCCCAGTGTTTCACTAGTTCTTGGACACAATCAAAGTAGAAAGTTTTCTCAGTACACTAGACTGCATGTTTCACGGCAAGTTTTTGTTTTTTAATCCTTTATACATATTTCTGATATCTGAAAGTAAAATTGGACGTCTAGCATGAGCACGGTCACTGTGCAATATGCAAGTCAGATGTCTAGTTAGTACTGTCTCTTCAAGTCTATCTGTGATCATTGCTATAGTTAGAGTGGCTTTAGGCGACGTGTGACGAGCGTTTGAACCCAGTGCCAAATTGAGCCCTGCCTGTGCTGAGTAGCGGCATCATTAGCATTTAACTTTGGATGGCTGTATAGTTTGAACACCTGCATCATAAGGTACTGTACTGTGGGAGCACCTTTGTGATGCAATTTTCCTAGTTATGTCAAAAGATCGAGTCGTGCTGTAGGAGCAGTGGACAGATGAGGGCTCCTTTTTGAGTCTGCTCCCTTTCCAGGTTTCTTCCTCATGTCACCTCTGGGAGTTTTTCCCTTTGAAACTTTCACCTCTGGATTGCATACTAGCGATCTAAACATAAATCTAAAGATATATGGATTTCTGTAAAGCTGTTTGATTGGTATTCAGTGAAATGATTAAAGCTAGCTGTGTTCTAATAGTCTGATTCCAATACAAAGTTTCATGTTAATATTTTGTTGAGAAGAGTTGAGGTCAAATAAAAGTATTCGGAGCAAGAAGTTGATTTTAGTGGCATCCTGTTTCCACATCTGCCTGCGTATATACACCAGAAGAGCTTTGATGTGACGAGGGGGAAAACCACTCTGGACACGCCTCAAGCCACAAACTTCTGTTGTTTATATCACACCCCATCATATCCCCACCCTTTATCAGTGGCTTTGGCACCGATGCGTCCGTTAAGACCATTTATTTAGATTATTGCTGGCGTAAAAGGAAGACGTACTGTATAAAAGCTTAAATATTAAAATCACACCAAAGTTGTTGCAAAATTTTAAAAAGAAAGGGGCCTGGAGCAACTGACCAGGGGATAGACCTTAACTAAGCAGGAACACTGCAGATAGGGTACGTGAAATGTGACTAACGCGTTGTCGGCCTGTCGGTGTGAATTGAGCTGTACTGAGGTTGAAGCTGTGGCGGATGTGTAGTAGTGTTGTTTTGTATTTGAATAATTTGCATCTTTACATAAGCCGCACACACAGCAGCCATGATCTGTTTTGCATCAAGTTTACTCAGGACCAACCACTCACACATACACATACACATACACACACACATGCACACACATGCACACACATCATGAAGCACAACACAGTATTGTGTTTGCGTGTTTTGATCCAACGAAACCCATTTATGACAGTGAGAGAGAAATAATGAGAGCGCGAGACAAAAATTACAAAATCCCCTGTGTATGGCAAGTTTCCCAGAACAATGTACACCGTTCAAACTTTTATTGTGACATATTTTTGTTTTGACTTCGCTTCTGGTTTCACCTCCATCTTACCACTGGTCTATTTTCTGATTGTGTTCGCCTGTTTTCTGTCTCGATCCTGAATAGTTTGGCTATTTATAATCTGCTTTGGCTCTGCCTTGTTGAATTTGCTGTATTCGCTCATTTCTAATCTTTGTTTATTTTTTTGTACATGTGTCTGATAATGAATGAATTTTCTTATTTGGAATTCTGCCGATTTCTTTTACGCAAAAGAACCTGTGATATTGGCTTATCAGCATTAACTAACTATACAGTATATTACCATTCGCTAACTCATATCATGGCGGTGCGGTGGTGTAGTGGTTAGCACTGTCGCCTTGCACCTCCAGGGTCTGGGTTCGATTCCCCGGCCAGACTCGATTCCCATCTCTGTGTGCATGGAGTTTGCATGTTCTCCCCGTGCTTGGTGGGTTTCCTCCGGGTACTCCGGTTTCCTCCCACAGTCCAAAGATATGCAGGTTAGGCTAATTGGCGTTCCCAAAATTGCCCGTAGTGTGTGATTGGGTGTGTGAGTGTGTGAGTGTGTGTATGTGTGTGTGCCCTGCGATGGATTGGCACCCTGTCCAGGGTGTACCCCGCCTAGTGCCCGAAGTCTCCTGGGATAGGCTCCAGGTCCCCCACGACCCTGAACACAGGACTAAGCGGTTTAGAAAATGAATGAATGAATGAACTCATATCATGCGGTTAGCCAAATCTTCACAGTTTGTAGGTGTAGTGCTCCGCCTCTTATTTTCTACAAAGGGATTAGGAAGAATATCTGCGTATAGTTTGTTTTATATAGTTGTAGCATCACTAAGAATAAGTTCCTAGCTAAGATTAAATGAACATAAAGTTATGCAAAATATAATTTTTTATAACTTTTTTTTGGAACAGCTAAAAAGAATAGTGTCATCGAAAATAGTGTAGCTTTGAAATCATATTTAAAATACTAGGAGAAAAAAATAAAGGGGAAAAATCATGCATTCGGAAGACACCGCAAAACACGACCCATTAAACTAACCAACTAATGAAAATGCACCTTAAGAAACAATGCACTAGCAACTAAAATAAAAACCTACAATAAAAACAAATTAAATATAATGACCTCACCGTTGTAGTTTACGTGAAAACAAAATCCATCCTTTTTTCTTTCTGAAAGAAAAGGGAACCGACCTTATCATAAAGGTAATCCTTGGCTTTAAAGTGCCCCTATTATGCGTTTTTCAAATGTGATCTTTCATGCAGTGTCATGTAGCTGTATGTGAACATAAACTATCTGCACTATGCAAACGCATAATAGGGGCACTTTAATCAATCATGATTTGTGCCTTCATTTAGTTACATTGCCTCTAGTGTTCCGTAACCACATAACAACAGAAGAGAAATAATCTGATTTCCCCTTGCACCTCTAGGTCCTAAGGATACAGACTTTGCATCAGAAAAAGAAAAAAAAAGTTCTGTAAAAATGGGAACATTTGTAATTAAGACAATAATTCAAATGAAAAGATTTATTTATTTATTTTGCGAAATATAATGGCTTTACTGAAGGCTTCTAGGTGTCACCACTGTTAGATTGTCTATTTATACCATGTTCTGTCCTTGCTGCATATGAAGGTTTATTATGAATTCATCCACTTTGGTCTAAGCAAATCTCTAGTGGCTTATTTGCTAGTTCTGAATTTCTTGGTTTTGACCCTCTTTTTGCTATTCTGTGAACACTGAGCGTTCTATCAGTTACTGGTAGAACACTGAACACTGTGACTGGTAGAACTCTGAGCACTGTGACTGGTAGAACTCTGAGCACTGTGACTGGTAGAACACTGAGCACTGTGACTGGTAGAACTCTGAGCACTGTGACTGGTAGAACTCTGAGCACTGTGACTGGTAGAACACTGAGCACTGTGACTGGTAGAACTCTGAGCACTGTGACTGGTAGAACTCTGAGCACTGATGGAACACTGAGCACTGACGGAACACTGAGCACTGACGGAACACTGAGCACTGTGACTGGTAGAACACTGAGCACTGACGGAACACTGAGCACTGACGGAACACTGAGCACTGACGGAACACTGAGCACTGTGACTGGTAGAACTCTGAGCACTGTGACTGGTAGAACACTGAGCACTGTGACTGGTAGAACTCTGAGCACCGTGACTGGTAGAACTCTTAGCACCGTGACTGGTAGAACTCTGAGCACTGTGACTGGTAGAACTCTGAGTGTTGCGATTGACAGAACACTGAGCGCTCTGACTGATAGAACGCTGAACACTGTGACTGGTAGAACACTGAGCACCGTGACTGGTAGAACACTGAGCACCGTGACTGGTAGAACACTGAGCACCGTGACTGGTAGAACTCTGAGCACTGTGACTGGTAGAACACTGAGCACTGACAGAAAACTGAGCACCGTGACTGGTAGAACACTGGGCACTGTGACTGACGGAACACTGAGAACTGTGACTGACAGAACGCTGAACACTGCAAATGACAGAAAGCTGAAAATGACACATACTGTAAAACCGCTGTGACTAACAAAATCGCAAGCATGTTGAATGAGAACACACAGAGCACGGAGATGATACTCTGAGAACCCGAGAGTGAGACGGGTGTAACGTGTGAACCATGATGTTGAGAGTCGTTTGTTATCAGAGAGCGAGAGAGAATAGAAAAATGAGTGCTGTTTGATTTTGCCCTTTAATGCCGGTGGTAATGGTCGTTATGCAAGTAAGGAGAGGCTGCCTACGCAGTGCGAATAAATATAGCAGAATACGCGCTGAGCAGAGAGAGGGGTCAGAGAGTCAGCGCCAATACACAGCTGTTCTGAATTCACATCCATGCACGCACTCACCCTCTCTCTCTCTCTCACACACACACACACACACACACTCATACACTGTTCTTTCTCACTGCCTACAGCTAAGCGCACTTCAGGTGTCCTACGCTTGTACGCTGAACGCTAACATGAACTTTTTATGCTTCATCAGGTAACTAGACACAAACGCAATATTCTATTTATGTAATCAATGATCTTATAAGTGGAGGTTAAAGGGCACCTATTATGCAAAATTTGACTGTTTAGTCATTTTTAATCCTTCGGATGAGTCTCCAAAATTTGTGGAAAAAATGTTCCTGAGTTTTTTTGTCCCTTTGTTTTTTTTGTACTGACCTGGGCCTAACAAGCTGAGTAGATTTTCCCCCTATTGTGACCTCATATAAGATGATATCCTCTCCTATTTCGCTGTTGTTGCTCTCAGCACTGCTGTTTTCTGCTGTGACGGTGCACATGCAGGAGCTCATTTACATAAACACTGAAACAGCACATTCGGAGGAGGAGTGAAATAAAGGCAGGATGAGACGATAAAGGAAAAAAATACATTATCTGAAGGGGAACTTCATCTGAAGCATTTGGGGGAGCTCTGACACCTGTATTGGTAAAGGACCTTTAAAGTGGGGGCAAAAAAAAAACTGACTGTTATACCACTTATCTTATACCGGGTCTCAGGGCGCCTGAAGTCTATCCCAGAACAAGTAACTCCACGCGCACTGACCCGAGGCGGGAATCGAACCCTCAACCCCAGAAGGCGCGAGGCAACAGTGCTAACCACTACACCACTATGCGACCATGTGTCCATAGTGAAAGCTTCACCATTTCAACAATTACATGCTTTATTTTGCAGAAACAACACATTTTATAAATCAATTTATAATCAGCATTAAATCAGTCACCTGCCGTCCAAGTCCATGTAAGTTGTTACTATACACTGTTAACGTATTACAACACAGCGATTTATCTCTCCTATTACTGTCATGTATAGAAAATTATTCAGCACTTTCTGACCAATCAGATGAGACAATCCAACAGCGATGTTAAAGTCTGTATTGTGAGCCTCCCCATTTCTTCATATTAAATCAAAGTAAATGATGTAGATTAAATTAAATAAATGTGGCGGCCTCCGAGTGGCGCAGTGGTAAAGCGCTCGCCCTATCATCCGGGGATCGCTGGTTCGAACCCCGGGTGATGCTGTTTTCCTCTCATACCCGGAGGCATAGAGAGAGCTGATTGGCCGAGCTCTCTCAGGGGGAAGGGATGAGAGGTATTTGTGCTCCCACATTAATCACGGCTCTTTGGCCAATCAGGGGCGTCTGTGAGCTCGCGCACGCGGAAGGAGTGGCTAGCGCTTTCCTCCGAGCGTGTTACTTTGCCCCTAATGGTGCATGAGCAAGCAGTTCGAAAAGATACGGTCGGCTGACGTCACGCGGTTTGGAGGAAACACGTGATAGTCTTCGCCCTCTCGGCTGAGTGGTAGTGGTAGCCTTAATGTGGGAGCCCCCTAGTGACGGGGAGGAATCGGCCACGACTAAAATTGGGGAGAAAAATTGGAAAAACCCAAAAAATTGAATAAATGTGAACACTGTGATGGCCTGCAAAAGTGACTAAATATACGATTTAAAAATTGGTTGTACTGTCTATGTAACAATCTCAGCGGCAACCTCATTTCCCTCTCGTCCGTTCCAAACGCTGAGCGTTCAGCATCACCAGTGTACTAATCACCATCCTGATCACCTGTCATCATCTGCACCTGTTTCTCACTGGTTCATGCCTTAAGTTAGAAGTTTATTAATGTGTGAATGATTTCTATCTCACTGTGTGGCTTAACAAGCAAAAAACATTCCACTGACACTGGTACAGGGACTGGACTGAAAATGGCAAGCATAAAAAAGCCGGGAGAATTATTCCTCAATAATGTATTAAAATACAGAAGAAAGTCAGGTCCTTTGGAAGAAAAATATAAAGAAATAAGGGGCATAGCTTTTGTGCACTATGGTACACTTTTCGCTGTGTCTCTGTTTTTTTTTCCTGCCTATCTGTCAGCTCTCTTTCTGTCTGCGTCTGTCCCTTTATATGGACTGTATAAATTATGTAGGGTGAATGTCAGAGTATGGAAACTACCAGAACACGGATGCCGTGGTTGAAACTCTCCAGTGTGTGTGTGTGTGTGTGTGTGTGTGTGTGTGTGTGTGTGCACGCGCATGTGTGTGTGTAGCAGGTCTACAGCAGCGAGAAGATGAGGTTTCTTCTCTCCACAACCCTTGGCCGTACCTGACCACCCACAAACACTCACAAACACAAGCCATGTACACAATCGCACACGCACACACAGACTCATACACACACACACACACACACACGCACACACAGTGCAGGGCTCAGGGTAGTGTGAAAGAGCAGAGAAAGGGAAAAGCGTGAGACCGAAAAAGAGACTGAAAATGAAACACCGAACAAGCTTAAGAGACAAAAATAGAAAATAAATAAATACAGCAAATAAAATAAGTGCAGACGGGAGTGAAAAAAAGAGAGAGAGAGAGACAGAGTTGGACATGGCACACAGGAAAACATACTTTCCTCTTTACTCTAAGGACTTGGGTCTCTTTCTCTCTGTCTGTGTGTGTCTATGTGTGTATGCGTGTGTGTGTGTGTGTGTGTATGTGTGTGTGTGTGTGTGTGTCCTGAGGGTAATAGCCAAATCCAGAACAGTGATCACCATGTACTGAAACAGAGTGCTGTCTCACATCAAAAGGGAGAAACAGACAGAAAGATAGACAGTCAGACCAACAGACAGACAGACAGACAGACAGAGAGGGACAGAGACAAGGGAAAACAGACAGGAATACAGACAGACCGATTATAAGATAAATACAGCGAGAAAGAGTGATAAAGAAGGAGAGAGATATTCTGTGCTGATGAATGCGTGGGTGTGTTGAGACACAGAAAGCAAGATTAATAGAAATAGGGAGTGACAGACAGACAGGAAGAGAGTGAGAGCAAGAGTAAAAGTGCCCATCACGCCATCAAGCTTGTTACCTAGCAACTGAAGGAGCAAGGTGTATTATGAGTTAAATACAGTGCACACCTTGACTGACACAACCACACTAGCACATAGACGTGTTTACTAACACAACCGCACCTTCTTCAACACAGCTACACCTACACCTCTACCATCACCCACACCTTTCATCAACACAAAATCACCTACACCACACCACCATCACCCACACCTACATCAACACAACTACACCTACACCAACACCATCTCCCACACCTACATCAACACAACTACACCTCCACCAACACAATCACCCACACCTACATCAACACAACTACACCTACACCAACACCATCACCCACACCTACATCAACACAACTACACCTACACCAACACCATCTCCCACACCTACATCAACACAACTACACCTCCACCAACACAATCACCCACACCTACATCAACACAACTACACCTCCACCAACACCATCACCCACACCTTCTTCAACACAAAATCACCTACACCACCACCATCACCCACACCTACATCAACACAACTACACCTCCACCAACACCATCTCCCACACCTACATCAACACAACTACACCTCCACCAACACCATCACCCACACCTACATCAACACAACTACACCTCCACCAACACCATCTCCCACACCTACATCAACAGAACTACACCTACACCAACACCATCACCCACACCTACATCAACACAACTACACCTCCACCAACACCATCACCCACACCTACATCAACACAACTACACCTCCACCAACACCATCTCCCACACCTACATCAACAGAACTACACCTACACCAACACCATCACCCACACCTACATCAACACAACTACACCTCCACCAACACCATCACCCACACCTACATCAACACAACTACACCTCCACCAACACCATCTCCCACACCTACATCAACACAACTACACCTACACCAACACCATCACCCACACCTACATCAACACAACTACACCTCCACCAACACCATCACCCACACCTACATCAACACAACTACACCTCCACCAACACCATCACCCACACCTACATCAACACAACTACACCTACACCACCACCATCACCCACACCTACATCAACACAACTACACCTCCACCAACACCATCACCCACACCTACATAAACACAACTACACCTTCACCACCACCATCACCCACACCTACATCAACACACCTACACCAACACCATCACCCACACCTACACCACCACCATCACCCACACCTACATCAACACACCTACACCAACACCATCACCCACACCACCACCATCACCCACACAAATACCCCACCATCACCCACACCTTCAACACAACTACACATACACCACCACCATCACTTACACCTTCATTAACACACCTACACCTACCCCACCATCACCCATACCTTCATCAACACAACTACACCTATACCTCTACTATCACCCACACAAAATCATCTACACCATCACCCACATCTTCATCAACACAGCTACACCTACACCATCACCCACATCTTCATCAACACAGCTACAGTACACCTACACCACCACCATCACCCACACCTTCATCAACACAAAATCACCTACACCACCACCACCACCCGCACCTTCAACACAACTACACCTACCACACCATCACGCACACCTTCAACTACACAGCTACGCCTACACCACCACCATCATCAACACAAAATCACCTACACCACCACCCGCACATTCATCAACACAACTACACCTACACCACCACCGACACCTTCATCAACACAGCTAAACCTCTAACTCTACCATCACACACACCATCATCAATACAGCTACAGCTCCAACTCTAGCATCACTCGCACCTTCATCAACATAGCTACACCTACACCTTTACCATCACCCACACCTTCATCAACACAATTACACCTACAACATCACTATCACCCAAACCTTCAACACAGCTACACCTATAACTCAACCATCACCCACACCTTCATCAACACAACTACACCTACACCTCTACCATCACACACACCTTCATCAACACAACTACACCTACACCACCATCACTCACACATTCATCAACACAACTACACCTACACCTCTACCATCACCCACACCTTCAACACAAAATCACTTACACCACCACCATCACCCACACCTTCAACACAACTACACCTACACTTCTACCATCACCCACACTTTCATCAACACAACTACACCCCCACCACCACCCACAACTTCATCAACACAGTTACACCTACATCACCACCACCAGCGCCACCATCACTCACACCTTCATCATGGTAATGTAATTCAGGCTGGTATCTTTATGTGATGGTATCTAAGGAGAGTGAATTATGTTGAAGAATCATAAAAACGAGTTTCATTCCATAGGCTCACTCGTGACTCTCAGGTATAACGGTGCACATAAACGCTGCTTAGTTTTGGTTCCGCACCCTATAACTCTTCTGTGATACGTCATTTCTATAATGTTAAAGAAATTTATTTGAGTCAACTTTAGTCTCAGACATAAGCAGGATAACCATGTGATACCATGGGCTCTATACAGTATGTAAACTAGGTAACCATGTAAAGGGTTTCACTAATAGATCATTCGCTATGATGTTAGTTACAAACAGCTTATTTGAGTCTTTACATTGGTACATTCTTGAGAAACATGTAGCATCGATCAATCTGGTCCACACTGCACGGAGACGTGAGAGATGCTGAGAGACGTCCTATTTTATTAAAGCGTCCTAACCGAGAGAAGAAATATCCCCAGAGGAGAAAGCAGACCGGCTGCGTCCCAATTCTCCTGCCCTCCTAACCTTCTTTTAATCCTCCGGCCTCCTGTCGCGCCCCGCATCAAATGCAGCGGATCAAACAGAGTGCACTAGATCGGCCACAGGTTTTTAAGGTCACTAATAGTTTTAAAGTGCTCGGTTACAGTAATGTTGCACAAATCGGTTTAATTCTAGGTTTATTCCACATACACATATACAGACACAAAGACAGAAACACGCAGATAAAAAGACACACACATACAGATGCATATGATTCCTCACATGGACTAGACATCACACACTGCAGTGAGCCTTGGTTGCCCATAACCCTGTCGCCGGATCAGTGATTGTCCTTTCATGAACCACTTTTAGTCATACTAACCACTGGATACCAAGAAGCCCTCACAAGACCTGCTGATTTAGAGATACTCTGACCTAGTGATCAAAGCCATCACAATTTGGTCCTTATCGAATTACTCAGATAGTTAAGCTTACTGTATTTCTTTTACCGTTTTGTTCTTTATTGTAAGGTCTAGTTTCAATTAACCCATGCCCATGATCATCTTGTTGTCACTGAAGTGACTTACTGAAGTGGGCTCCTTTTTTTCTAGCCTATACACCTCTATATATGTGCATTCTATAAATAATATATGTAATATACAATTTTTTTCAATAATAAAGTCAAATCTGCTCCATGAGTGAGAGTTTTTCTTAAAATGTGACACAAAGTAAACAACGGCAGTTTCACAGTTTACTTATAACTTTTCAAGAGTGTATATTTATTTTTATTGTATTTTATTTAAGTTATTTTAAGATTTCTTCACCACAATTTTTACCACATCTGTACTTGAGTCATCTTAAGTCAACTGTTTGAGCCGTGTGCATTTCAGCTAAAGAAAGTAACTCAAAGTAACCAAAGAACTAAAGAAAAGAATAATGAATGTAAAGAAAGGCATGCGGACATGCAGTAATTTGTCAGTCACTGAGTGTCCTTTTGTTTTAGAAACTGGGCATTTGGGAAACATTGACCTCGTATAGAACATACTGATATGTACATACCCATGAACCCGACGTGTCATTAGATTCTCAAATGCTGATTTTGTCATCAGTTGTGATGGAAACTCTACGCTACTACTGATGAGACACATGTAAAGTGTGTTGGTGCCATTGGAACATTATACAGAAAACTTTTTTTTTAATGGGAAATTATATCCAAATGTTTGTATGTACTGTATACATGTGTTAAAAAAATAGGCCAAGCACATGAAGATTCATGCCTCACTCTATTTTTAGTTAACATTTAAAACTAGGTCTTTTTGACCAGAGAAGTACACAGTCTCATCACACACTCACAGTTATTCTAACACACGTAACCCAGAGTGGAGTACATCAGATGGTCATGTGTACTAGTGACATTCCTCTGGGAAAATGTATGAACTTTCTTTGTGGGTGTTCAAAGAAGCAGGTAAAAATAACTAAATACAATTCCTGGAGAAATTGTGAGGCAGGGGCACTTTTCCTGGGCAAAACTGTGAAAACAGCTCCACTCTAGCCCACATGGTTCCCAAGATAGAAGATACTGGTTCATAACTTGTTGAGCAACTCCTGCAAGGATGTCTTTAACTTTAATGCCAACAGCAGTCCTGTGATTCTCTTACTTGTGTCACTGGAACTGTAGGTGCTATACGTTCATGGATTGTTTTTAGAGGCTTTAGAGAAATTGTGGTCAGGATATCAGTTTTTCCAAATAGTCCAAAAAGCTTTTTGATTTATTTTTTTATGAAAATTAGCCACAGTGCAAAATTAATGGATTCCTCTGTCAAAAACCATTTGTGTCAGACCACAAACAAACCATCAACAACAACTCCCAACCTGTTTGACCAAACTTCTCTATTTAAACTTCAGGAGACTGCAGGAGACCCGGCTCTCTGGTTTGATATATATACGATGGGGATTTGTGCAAAAGTTTGGGGAAAAAGCCTGATGTTTTTTTTTTTTTTTTTTTGCTGATTCAGTGTCTCTTCTCTGTAAGATGCAGTTCATTATCTATGGAATGAATCTGAAAGTGAGGTAGGAGCCATATTTGAAATGGTTGATTATGCTTGATCGACATTGGGTTTTTTTTTTTTAGTAGAGAGTAGTGTAAGTAATAGAGAGTTTCAAGCTGTTTGGCGTGACCTGTCTTTCAATCAGACGTTTAATCACAAGTCCCAAACAAATCCGTATAACTTAAAAACTGTCTGTTTTGTGCAACGTTGGCTGTACCACAGTGCTTAGGAGACGGCTGAATGTTCAGATATGAGTTTTGTGAGAGTATATGCAAAACTCAAGGAAATACGTCCATCTTCTCCTAAATTGGAAAAAAAAAAAAAGTAAATTGTGGGAAAACAGTCAGTTTTATTCGTTAGAAAAGTAACAGCGCACCGTTCCCAGTAGGGAGGAAGGACTGGGCCTCTTCATGGTACTCTTCAACGGTATGACCCGCATTCATTGCCAAAAGGTTTGTGCTTTAAAAAAGTGGAATAATAATAGTAAGTCCCTGACAGGGCTGAACATGCCCTTACTAAATAACCAAAAAAAGAAAAACAGAGAATATCATAGAGTCTTACAGGTAATCTACAGGTCATATACTGTATTAGTGTAATATTAAAGTGTTCTGCAATCTGTCAAGTAGGATGTAATGCCTGATCTCATAGGTAGAGTGTAATGTGGCTTGTGTATAACCTGTTATTATAATGCTTTTAAATGGGTGAGTTCATTCACTTGTCTCATGCTTTATAACATTACCTAGTTCAATATAAGTAATTTGAATAAAAATGCATTTTTGTTTTCTTTGCATTGGAAACAATGTCACACTGTGTTACAGCTATAATTTTCACTCATCTATTGCAGGGTTGGTATATATTTAAGAATGTTTTATCAAGGTACTGTTGCACTATTAATCGCAAAATGTAGCACAAAATATGGTATATCAAAAACATGATATTAAGTCTGTAGCATTTGCTATTAATGAGGCATTTTCCACATTAGGCTTGATTGATCTGTACCGTGGCCAAGAGCGACTGCTCCTCCTCCCCACTGCCCAGGTTCACATTATTTTCGCTCTCCGTTCTTGGGTACACTTATTTACACTTTCTGATCGAGCAGGTGGCAGCATGCACATACAGTACATTACAGAAAAGAAGAGAATGAAGAAGTAAACCTTTTCGCTATGCCTAATATTATTGATATTAGAGAAATAAATGTTGACAATGAATGTCCTACCTTATCAGCGAAATGCCAAACATATTCCTGGATATACAGTAACCCAAGATATTGTATTAAATATGTGCTACAGTATATATGTATTTTAGATTATTGTTAGTTATTTTAATGTGAACGAGAAAACTCTCACAACCACCTAGTCATTCATTTATTCATTATCTATTATCACTTAACCTGTGTACTTAGCCTGAAATCTACATGGGAGGAACATGCAAACTCCGTGCACACAGGACCAGAGGCGAGATTCAAACCCCCGACAGCGACAGTGCTAACCACTAAGCCGCTACGCCGCCTACACTCTACTCCGTGTTTTGTATTCACTATTCACTGAAGCAACTGTGATCAGTTGTTTGTATCCAGGAAAACATCTGAGTTATGACAAAGCACAATAATGCACTGTATCCAGATCTAGTGCAAATGGTACGGTGTGTGTTTGGCTCTTATCTCCAAGTCACTGATATGCAGAGACAAAGGGTATGGCTGCATTGCTACTTGTGTAAAGATATAGATAAAGTGCAGAGTATTTTGAAGATGCATATCTGGATAAAAAAACAGCTACCTGCTTAAAATTCTACTCAAGGTTAAGTGCAGGCATAATGAAATTAATTCAACTCAATTCAATTCAATTTTATTTATATAGCGCTTTTAACAATAGTCATTGTCTCAAAGCAGCTTCACAAAAATGAAAAAAAAAATTGGAAGTGTGAGATAAATGTGTCTAGATAATAATGAGATGAATGAATGAATGATGAATGAAATGTCTCTGATGAGCAAGCCAAGGGTGACGGCGACATTAGTGCATGGATGCTTACTATGAATGCTAATTTGTAATCCCCTGCTGTTTTTTATTATTTTTTTAATTAAATTATTTTCTTTAATAAACAAAATGAATGTCTAGTGTTTATATTATATAATAAAGTCTAGTGTATAATATTGATAATTTAAAAAATTTCATTTCAAAGACTGACAACATTGGCCAGATTTTACATGTCTATTAATTGTGGTGCCTTTTGAGGTGTAATTTGCAAGTTGTTTCCCCACTTTGGAATGTTAGACATACCACATGAAAAAAAATGGATGCTTTGGTGAAAGGATGTCCTTTGTCTGCTCTGTGAGAGCACATAAGCTGTTTAAAAGCTACCTTAATCACACTTTTATAGGCACAGGCCTAAATGGTTATTGTTACTGTGACTTTGGACTTAAATTGCAGTATAGCAATATCATGAACAAGCAGCTTAGCAAAAACCTAGTTGTCAAACATGGGAGCAAGTAGTGGGAGCAAGCCGGTTAAATTTATAAAGGCGAATTCATAATTGTAATGTTGTTGATTACCTTCTCACTACATTGATTAAGTTGGTCTGTGTTAAGGATGTAATCAAGTTAAGTGTTTGGGAATTAACTGATCTAAACCTAGTGCTGCTATGAACTAATTTAAAAGTAGAAAAATTGGACACTGTTCTTTACACTGACTTTATAATAGGAAAGGAACTTGCAGTTGAAAAGGCTTTCCCAAGTTGGACGTTGCGAATTGAAATGGAAGTTTTTGGTTGTTTTCCCTGTGTTTTATTTCTGTTTACCTCACTAAAGCCACTTAAACATCTCCTCAGTGGTTGGCAAAAAAAGTTCCATATTTGGATGACAATGGTATATTGTTTAATAGACTTTTGCTTTTTTACTGTTGAACAGTTTTGGAGCTACATAAGATAACTCCATGTTTGCCGTTTTGATAAAAAGTTTTTGATAAATGATTATTGCAAACTGATAGAGATGTTAAAACGCACAAATGGCAAAATATGTCAAAATCATCTGGTTATATCGGTGTGATTTTTTTTTTGTCTGATTTTACCAAAAATATATAACTCCACCTCTCATAGTTTAGTGACACTGTACTGTATAAATCAGCCTGCAGTTGTGTTTGTCATCATTTAAGTATCTAATTTAGTATCAGTACACTGGTGGAGTTTAATTTATTTATATATACAGTATATATATATATATATATATATATACATCAAACTCATGCATTGATTTTGATTTTCTAGTGAGTCAAACAGCAAGTAGTGCCAGCAAATTAGATCAGGGAAAAGAGTATTGAGTTTTATTGCACACATAACCTTTTTATTTACAAAGACTATTGAAGATCATGAGAAACATCAAAAACAATACCAAAACCTCACTTTACAGATTCATCATTGTGCTTCTATAACAGATCCAGTTTCACTTGGGTACTTGACAACAGCACCTTATTCTAGTACAGGTATGTACCCTAAGGTTTATAACATTACAGTGGAAGCAGGGAAAACGCAAAAGCAACAGCCTCCCACACATCAATGTCACTTGTACAGTACACAAAAATCGCTTGTGTATCCCTCAAGTGTTTTCTCAGAACAATATTACAGCCGGTTTGATTCCCAAATGCAGCAAAACCAGTGCTAGTGACAGGAGAAGCAACCAGAAGTCTTCGATCACATATTGATTGAAGTGAAAAAAGCTTGCACTACAAACTGACTTACTACAATATCCCATACAGTTTTGTTAAATATATACTGTAACATGGTGTTCTCACATCATTCAAAGCTGTGAATACTTCTTTCAAATGTCCTATTTCACAGAACATATCATGGGTGCTAAGCGATGCATATCTGTACCCATTAATGCAGGGTGACTGTGATGGCAGTAACAGAGCCTTCTTGGCTTCACCATTCGCCAAAATTCTTCACAGTGAATTTACTTCCTGCAGTGCACTTTACTGATCATGTGACAGAAGCGATGTGATAGACTTTTTTCTCCCAAGTGTCAGCTTTTACTCGAATATGCCGTGGTTTGCCTGAAACATGTAAGTTTTAATTGTTTTAAATAAGATTATATAGTTTAATTTAATTTAATAGTTATTTTATTACTATAGTTTAATTTTATTTTATTTTATTTAAGATTATAATGTTTAATTATATCAAATTAAACATTTTGCTAAAGACAACCTTGTGTGTCAGAGAAAAACACTATCTGCCAAAATTAATAAAAGGGCAAAAATTACTTTTATCTTGTGTTGCTGGAAACTGTTGAATTTATTTTACAATTTAACAAGAATTTAGTTTTTCTTCTACAACCATCTGAAACCGGGAGTCTGTGGGTTGTCTTGGGGTAGGCCTCTCTATCCAAAGCAGCACAAATCTAATCTAAAATCTAAATTAGATTTTAAAAATATGTGGCTGACCCCAGGTGCTTGGAAAAGACACATTGGCTGATTAGGATTCAATTGATCCGTTGCTCCTTGGGATCATTTCAGTATTTCCCTAGGGTTCCCTGAAAGCCAAGAAAGCCTCATTTGATCTATCTTTCCTCCAAACTGTGAGCCATTTACGTGCAAATATTAAACTTGTATTAAAGATTTTGGACTTTGGTGTACTCACCGCCTTGTTTAAAATATATAGCATTAATCTAACATTATTCTGCAGTAATGAAAATGTTTAATCTGTCCTCGACTCTCCCACACCTTCTCATTCAAGGCTCAAAATCCTACTTTTATATAACAGTAATGGAAAGTCAGCTTGACAAAATGAACTAATGGTTTTATCTTCTTTTTTTTTAAACCATAATGCTCCTTCTAAAGGGTGTACTGGGAGATGTTGAAGAAATGTTAACTGGTGGGTGGGAGTGAGTTTCATTAAAAATAGATAATGATCAGATTATGAGTGGTCATCTATAAACAGTCAGTGTTTAAATATTGTGGACAAGGAGCCAAGCTTGGCCAGTGAAGACTCACTTCTTACCTTGACACTGAAATCCTTGTTTCCCGAAACCCCTGGAACATAAAGAAGCAGTCCATTCTCAACACACTGCACTGTACTTTCCAGTTGAGAATGCTTAAAATCTTTTTTTTTTTTTTTAATACTTTTAAAACATTTCAAAATACATGTACTTTCTTTATTGATTTTAGTGCAAACTAAAACACTATTTCATTTTAGATTTAAAAATGATACACACCACAAACAGGACATGTACTTGTAACAAAGCGCACACAGTAAATAAGATTATTCATACTGTAGAAATTGTGCAATATTGTACATGCTCTATTCTTTATACTTAAGAAACAAAATTTATACTTATTAACTTTGGACTGTATATAAACTGTTACCCTACACTTACTTTGTAATGCTCTATAAATGTTAAAAAACCTATTTTTTCTCAGATTATTGATATGATGCATAGACTAATTACTTTTTGAGAAGATACAGTAATTCATTGAAAAATTAATAGATGGTGCATCAAGCTGCTACTTAAGATGAATGAATGAGAAATTAATTTTTAGTGTACTGTAATGTACTGTATGTTTTATTTATTTGATTTGATTTGATATGAATCTATTGTCACTGGACCAGGCTTCAGGCTTCAGTGCGTGTTTTCTCACCAGATGAAGTCGGTACAGTGGCTGCAGAAGGTGGGCTGCTTGAAGAAACGCGGGATGAATTTGTGGTCCTTCACCTCGTGCACGTTCTTCTGACGGAGCGCGCCCTGACGCGCGAACCCCCGGAGGCGCGCGCCTTTCTCCTCGCCATCACTGCCACTGCCGCTCGGAGCGCCGTCCGCCATGAGCACCGCCGAACCGTTAACCGAAGGGACTACAACTACAGCGGACACACTACCGACTCCGATAGTCAGAGAACAGCTCCGGGACTGAGTGACTCGCGGATATCGCAGTGTGAAAGCGCGCGCGGTTGTGAGACACAGCTTCAGTTTCCGCTCCGCACGCGCCGCTTTCTCACCCAAACTGGCAAGAACACTTTGCGCTGAAACTCCTCCCTCATCACTCAGTCTGTCTCACTCTCTTCCTTCATCTGTCTCACTCTGCTCTGCCTCCCAGTTTCCTTCACCCTGTCTATCCATCACTCTCCCTCTTTCTCAGTTTCATCCATTCTCTTCATTTGAAATATCTTGTCTCTCTGTCCATCTCTCTCTCTCTCCTTTATCTCTCTCCATATCTATCTATCTATCTATCTATCTATCTATCTATCTATCTATCTATCTATCTATCTATCTATCTATCTACTGTAACAGATAAATAGATAATCTTACATACATAAGTATCACCTGTTATCCAGAATTCTTTGTTATTGTTATTGTTTTAGGACAGTGGTGAGATGAAGCCTGTTATTATCACATAATTATTTTTATGTTATGTTATGCCATTTTAACACCAAAATGATAAGTGAAATCACTCAGTTGACCCTGATTTAAAGTTTAAATACTGTTGAATGTTTGGCCTGGTAATACACACACAAGATTACAGACACAGGTTGAACTGACTAAGAGTACGTTTCCACATTTGTAACTCTGAGTGTAATTAGTGTCTGTGTTTAAATAGCCAATGAGATTTTATCAAGGGCAATTTTATCAAGAGCTTCGCTGCCTTGGGCTAAAACTGAGGCATGAGGAAAGCAAAAGAATTTTCAAATATTGATATTATATGAAGGGTGGTTGATATTTATTACTCACTCATCATCTATACCACTTTATCCTGTATCCAGGGTCGCAGGAGGACTGGAATCTATGCCAGGAGACTACCAGGGAGTGAGGCAGGATACACCCTGGACAGGGTGCCAATCCATCACAGGGCACACACTCATTTACACACTATGGGCAATTTGGGAATGCAAATTAGCCTAATCTGCCTTCGGACTGTGGGAGGAAACCCCCAAAGCACGGGGAGAACATGCAAACTCAAGGCGAGAATCGAACCCAGACTCTTAAGGTGCAAGGTGACAGTGCTAACCACTAAGCCAAGGTACTGTACCACCTAGTTGATATTTATAAATCAGGAAAATTATATAAGAAAATATACTGTACAAAATGGAAAAGTAGCGGTTCTGTTGACACCAGGCATCAGGCAGGTAAACCAGCAAAGGTTTCAGTCACAACTGCCACAAGAATTATTCAGGATGCAAAGAAAACCCCATAAGGAACTTCAGCTGAAATACAGGTTTCTCTGTTACAAGATGCACAATATGGAGCAACTTAGACATGGACTGCATGGTCGAGTTGTAGCGGCGAAAAAAGATGTTACCACTTACATTATGCATCAAAATGTCTGTCACAAAGTCATTTGTATGAAGAGACCAAAATGTAACTTTTTGGCCGCAACCATAAACGGTATGTTTGGAGAGAATGTTTGGAGAGGAGTAAATAAAGTGTATGATGAGAAATACATTATGCCTACTGTGAAGCATGGAGGTGATTGTCCTGGGGTTGTGTGAGCTGCTGTGGCACATGTCAGTTTAATCAAAATCCATGGTGCAGCATATTATCAGAAAATATTGGTGATCATTTTGTATTCATCAACCCATAAGTTGTGCTTGGGCTGCAATCAAAGGCACAAGGCCAAGACGAGCCTTCAGTGGCTACAACAGAATAAAGTGAAGGTTCTGGAGTGGACATCACCGTCTCCTAAATTCAATATCACCAAGACATTTGGGAAGATATTAAATGTGCAGTTTATTCAAGATAACCCAATTGATGAGACCTTGAGTTGTTTTTTTTCCCCAAGAAGAAAGGGTGGTTTTACAGCCTGAGAAAATAAAGGGTGATTACCATGTGATTACTTGCTCTCTTGTTCATCAAGTTTTGTCTTATAATTGTGCTATTCTGAAAAAATCATTTCAAATCCTATTAAAAAGAAAATAAATGCGTTTGGTCCAATAACTACAGTATGGTTATCTTTAAAGAATGGTGAACATTGCATTAAAAATTCTCTTAGGGTATCTAAACTTATGAGCAAATCTCTATCAATTCTTCTGTCCATCTGTATGGCTATTTATCTCTCTGTCAATCTATTTGTTTTTTATTTGTCTATCTAGCTATCTATTTGTCTACCTGTCCATCTGTCTATTCATCTGTCTGTCTTTCTATCTCTCTTTTATACCCCTTTACACACACACACTCCATTTATTTGTTACACCTACTTGATTGTGCAATATCTCAGATGTCTGCCACATAATACATAATGCACTGATTAAAATCTTTCTCACACACGCACAGACACACACATAGACATGCACAAAAGAAACCATTAATGCATTGTCTCTAATGTTATATAAAGAGAGAAAAGATATGAAAACCTTGAATCTCTCTCTGTCACACACACACACACACACACATTATATACAGGAATGAGTAAGTGCTGTGTATGAGTCACTCCTCTCGCTCCTCCACTTTCTCCTTCAGGTCAAAACTACCCACCATGCCACAGCTGATGGATTGATCAGTTTTGACTACGCACACTGCCACCTGCAGGCCACAATCAATACTGTGACTACTATGACCCTCAGGTATTCACCAGGGGTAGGGTAGTGTCAAACACTTGGACCATGTAACGATTCAGTGCAGTGTGTTTTAGTTCATTTAATACCACCATCATGTAGAGATCTCTGAATCCTAAAACCTTCTCAATAATCTGGCACTTGTCAATTCCGAATGATATGGAGCCCTAACGATTATCAGTTGACCCTGATTTAAAGTTTAAATACCGTTGAATGTTTGGCCTGGTAATACACACACAAGATTACAGACACAGGTTGAACTGACTAAGAGTACGTTTCCACATTTGTAACTCTGAGTGTAATTAGTGTCTGTGTTTAAATAGCCAATGAGATTTTATCAAGAGCTTCGCTGCCTTAGGCTAAAACTGAGGCATGAGGAAAGCAAAAGAACTTTCAAATATTGATATTATATGAAGGGTGGTTGATATTTATTACTCACTCATCATCTATACCACTTTATTCTGTATCCAGGGTCGCAAGAGGACTGGAATCTATACCAGGAGACTACCAGGGAGTGAGGCAGGGTACACCCTGGACAGGGTGCCAATCCATCACAGGGCACACACTCATTTACACGCTACGGGCAATTTGGGAATGCAAATTAGCCTAATCTGCCTTCGGACTGTGGGAGGAAACCCCCAAAGCACGGGGAGAACATGCAAACTCAAGGCGAGAATCGAACCCAGACTCTTAAGGTGCAAGGTGACAGTGCTAACCACTAAGCCAAGGTACTGTACCACCTAGTTGATATTTATAAATCAGGAAAATGATATAAGAAGATATACTGTACAAAATGGAAAAGTACCGGTTCTGTTGACACCAGGCATCAGGCAGGTAAACCAGCAAAGGTTTCAGTCACAACTGCCACAAGAATTATTCAGGATGCAAAGAAAACCCCATAAGGAACTTCAGCTGAAATACAGGTTTCTCTGTTACAAGATGCACAATATGGAGCAACTTAGACATGGACTGCATGGTCGAGTTGTAGCGGGGAAAAAAGATGTTACCACTTACATTATGCATCAAAATGTATGTTTTTCTAAATAAAAAATAAATAAAAAAAATACATCCATAACTGGGTTTGAGCAGCAGTACAGGATTCCTGAAATGGCACACCTTTAAATAGTGTGCCTGAGCTGGAGTTGCATGTGCCAGCAGGGGTTGGATGCCCAGCGAGTCTATGATCTATACAATGTGTAATGTATGTACACCACCTAATGAGTCAGTCTGTGTTTAGACAATAGGGACAGTGGCTTTGCTAAAAGGCAGATAAACTGTTGGTCTGAGTACTGAACAGTTGCAGTCTGGTCTATATAATCCCCTAGGGCACAGCTGAGAACACTCTGCAGGCTCACCTTCAGTGAAAACTGCAAAGGCAGTCTACTCAGTGATAGAACCATCGGCACGAATCTGACATTCTACCACAAAGCCAACCCAGATTGATCATGCCACCAGGGAATACAAGACAAGCTTAATGCTGACTTGTATCCTAGCTAGTTAGACACCATTCCGCCTTCTACAGTATACACAGCCACATGACATGAACACTAACAGTGGAAAAGTAAATTTTTAAACACAAGAGGCATTTAAGTAAAACTGGGATTTGTAATGATGGCTTAAAACAGATTGACATTTACAGACGCCTTCAAGCACAGTGCGTTAATGCAACTCTTAGGTGCAGTAAACCATTGGCACAGTGCAAGCTTTTTAAAGAAGGCTGTACGTCAGTGAATGAAGATCCTGGCCAAGGTGGCTCTGAGTCAACAGGACTCGTTCTCATGAACATTCAGCGAGTGAAACACCTGATCCTTAAAAATCAACAGATATCCTGTCGCTAGCTTATGGAAGAGATGCTGTCTGTGTCTGTCTGTGGGCACATTCACAAATACCACTTGCACAATACAGCAACTTGGCTGGGATTCATTGCCACGTCCCCTGTACAATCCTGACCTCGATCTAAGCTTTTTCTGGGCCATTAAAGGAATTCCTGGGAGGCCAGTGTTTCAGACAGCAGGCAATCCAATCATGGTTCTGGCCGAATGAGAAAACTTTCTGCCAGTGAAACGCAGGGATAGATGCATTAGTCTAGCAGAGGATTATATAGAGAAATAAAAGGAGTTTTTACTCTTATAGCTGGGTTCTCTTATTCCGCACCATGAGATGTGCTTGGGTGTGACAGAAGAGTTCAAGGTGGAGGTGGGTCTGCATCAAGGATCGGCTCTAAGCCCCTTTTTGTTTGCTCTAGTGATGGACAGGATGACAGATGAAGTTAGACAGGAGTCTCCATGGTCTATGATGTTTGCAGATGACATTGTGCTTTGTAGCGAGAGCAGGGAACAGGTGGAGGAAAATTTGGAGAGGTGGAGGTACGCTCTGGAAAGCAGAGGAATGAAGGTTAGCCGCAGCAAGACGGAATACATGTGTGTGAATGAGAGGGACCCAAGAGGAACAGTGAGGCTACAGGGAGCAGAGGTAAAGAAGGTGCAGGATTTTAAGTACTTACTGTAGGGTCAACGGTCGAGAGCAACGGAGAGTGTTCAAAGGAGGTGAAGAGACGAGTACAGGCAGGTTGGAATGGGTGGAGAAAAGTGTCAGGTGTGTTGTGCGATAAAAGAGTATCAGCGAGAATGAAAGGAAAGGTGTACAGGACAGTGGTGAGACCAGCAATGCTCTACGGCTTAGAGACAGTGGCACTGAAGAAAAGACAGGAGGCAGAGCTAGAGGTAGCAGAGCTGAAGATGTTGAGGTTCTCTTTGGGAGTGACAAGGATGGATAGGATCAAGAATCAGTTCATCAGAGGGACAACACATGTGAGATGTTTTGGAGATAAAGTCAGAGAGGCCAGATTGAGGTGGTTTGGACATGTTCAGAGGAGAGAGTGTGAATATATTGGTAGAAGGATGCTGAGGTTGGAACTGCCAGGCAGGAGGTCTAGAGGAAGACCAAAGAGGAGATTTATGGATGAAGTGAGAGAGGACATGAAGTTAGTTGGTGTGAGAGAAGAGGATGCAGAGGATAGGGTTAGATGGAGGAAGATGATTTGCTGTGGCAACCACTGAAAGGGAACAGCCGAAAGACGAAGAAGAAGAAACATTCCCAGTTTGACTTGAACGCGCCTCATAGATTGATTGAATACATCATACAGAGAGGCTGTAAAAAGAACTACATGATTGAAGATACAAATTAAGCATTTCCTGCATTCTGAGAAGCTGAAAGAAGTGACAGGCACTATGTAATTGTGCTCTGCGTAATGCCCTGCATCAACTGTTTTATGTGAAATTCAATCCAGGAAAAAAACGATTACTTGAGAAATAATTGAAGCATCACAGATGAAGACAATCGTGTCATATTCTATATTGTGTTTAATCTTCAGTTTCGTAAATATCATTGTGTGTAGGGGTTTTTGTCCTTTATGAAGACCAGATGTTTATTGTATTTTCCAGTTACGTCATGAGATTAAGAACGGCTACAATATTTTTGTATAGAAGTTTAAGAATCCAACAAAGATAGCAATACCAGTAGTTGGGTGATGGTATTGTTCTGTATTTAGTTACAACATTGGTTACTATGCTCTGTGTTAAACATGGTGTTGGTTATCAGCAGACTTGTGCTTCCTTTAGTTCACACTTAAATGTGTGTGTGTGTTTATGCGTGCGGAGGAAGCAACCGTCAGGTCCTGCTTCACACTTCAGAATTAGTCGAAGAAGAAGCCTCTTTATACTTTGTATAGTGTCTGAGAAAGATAACGTAACCCCACTCTGAAAAAACCTTCCTTCCCCCCCTTATACACTAGTGTTTATTAAGTAAGACATTCGAGTGTGTGGTCGCATTCACAAGACTGCAAGGAACAAAGGCAAGTAGCGACACAGCAGACCAAAGAGTAAGAGACGAGGAAAGACAGAAAGAGTTGAATGCAGAAACAGAAGTGAGAAAGTTGGAGTAAGAGGTGGAAGTCAAAGAAAGACTAAAAAAGAAAGACAGACAGAGAGATATAGTCAAAGTTTTGTTTATCCAGTACATGAGACACAATAAAAAAAAATATGAGTAATAAAATACAGAACATGTGATTCACCCATGTTAATGCACTGCCTCCTGCTGGACATCATGAAGCAGGCTCTACACACTCATGACATGCATACCCTGTCTCAGATGGGGACATAACACTAGGTTGCCATCCTAAGACTAGAAATTGGGTTGCCAGGATGAGTCTCATTAGGCTACAGCAGACAGGAGTAACAACCGGTGTGGTCTTCTGCTGCTGTAGCCCATCTGCTCAAAAGATTCGACATCTTGTGCGTTTAGAGATACTCTTTGGCATACCTCTATTGTAACGAGATGTCATTCGTCTCCACCTCCTCTGACATCAACAAGCCATTGTTGCCATAGAGATGGCTAGGTGCGAAAATTGCAATAGATAACCAGCTCTTTCAGACTAGCGCAACTTGTACCAACCACCATACCACGTTCAAAGTCATTAAATCACCTTCTGTCCCTGGAGTGATGTTTAGGTTGAACTTCGGCAGATTGTTTTGACCATGTCTTCATGGCTGATTAGATATTTAACAAGCTTTTAATAAAAAAACAACAACTAAAAGAACATCATTAATAGGTTTATGCTACTGGAGAAAAAGATGCATGTCTTATTCCCGATCCCAGAATTTTGAGTGTAATGTAGTTTAAGCAGCTACTTGATAGATTACGGAAACCAAGACAGATTTTAGAGGAGACTTTAGGAGAGCATGCTGTTTAGCACAATATGAAAGAACAAACCCTTTAAAAATTGGATTTGGGAAATTAATGTGATCAATAAACTTTTCTAGATTATACACATGCATTTGCTCAATAATAATAATAATAATAATGATGGTGTAAAAGACAGCAAGATAAGACATATAAATCACTTTATTGGGTAATACATCGTAACAGTACAAAAAACGGCTGCGTTTAACGAGAATGTGTATGCTAACAACCTAGTAAAGTTGGTGATCGTCTCACCTGCGCTTTATGACAATATCCTGCCAAGACATGTGATCAATTGAAGATAGAAATAATAGCAGGAAAAAAGGGGAAGAAATTAGGCTACCTAAACACAGTCTAAATACAGTTAATTGATGTTTTATGGGATGTCAGCTTGGAGGGAGCAAAATACAACTTTTTTCCCCATGATTTTACAAAACCTGGCAAAAAAAAAAAAAAAAAAAACAGGAGATTTACTTTTCCATAATGAATTGAAATTCTAATAACACGACTAAGATACTGTCACAGCTTGGGTCGCATGTTCCTTTCTGATTATAAACCCTTTGCACTTGCAGTGCTAAAAGACATACATCATTACCGTTGGAAAAGAGTGAGACAGAATGTCTACACATAACCTCATTATTATTAACGAAAATCGAAGCTGTGAATGTATTACAACTGGGTGGGGGTAGTGGGGGGCATTACAACAGAATAAAGGGGTTAAAACAAAAACATAGTGGTGTCCTCTAAAAGCGATTGTTTTTGCTGAGGTTCAGAGGATGTAGAACAGCGCAGGAGTGATCTTTGCTGAGTTACTGTGGGGGGGCAGGGGCTCTCTCCTCTGGGGCGGAGTCAGAGGGTGCAGACTCTGTGCTGTTTTCCCTCTCCAGTGGAGGATTGCTGTCGCTTGCACCCTCCTCTAACCCGCTCTCTGCTTGCTCCGGCTTCTCCGCTGTGCGCTCCTCACACTCCTGCTGGCCCTCAGACACATCAGCGCGAGCCTCCTCTACAGGACACATTCACACATGTGTACGTTATAGCAAAGCGAGGATGTGACAGGGGGGGGTTATGGTGTTTGTGACTCTGTCCTTACCCGTCTCCATCGGACTGGGTTTGTCCTGCTCCTTGCTATCAGTGCTGGTGTTCTGCTCACTGCTGTTTGGTTCGCTCGCACCCGGCTGATCCTCCTCTGTCGCTCTCTCCGTCTTCTCTGCCTCAGTTTCTCGCTCTTTCTCTCGCTCCCTTTCCTTCTCTCTCTCCCGTTCCCTCTCCTCCGCCCTCCGCCTGGCGGCTTCTTCCGCCGCCGCCATCTCCGCCGCGAGCTTCTCCATGTCCACCTCAACCTTCAGGCTGCACAGCTAGACACGTATGCAAACACTGTTAACATCGTATCAAAGTCATTTCTGTCGAGATGTACACGTTGTACATTCACACGTGGCTGTTACGGGGAAAGACGTCTTACCCGTTTGAGCTCGTTGTTGAAGGAATCTGTGGACTCAAGGAACCGCCTTTTCTTCTCCTGATGCCTGTCCTCAATCTGCAGCAGCTCCGCCTCCAGTTTTCTCTGAATAAACACACAACATGCACATGAATTCTTCTTGGTACTGGAGCTAATATGACTATCTGCGACTTATCTTGGCACACTAATCTGATCAAACCATAACAAGCAGGAGGCCATTTGTGCGTGTGTGAGTGGGTGTACCTGGTGCACCATGAGGGACTGGACCTGCCGCTTGAGCACTTGCATGCGAGCTGTAGTGACCACCGAGCGCACGTCAGGCACCACCACTTCACTCAGGATATCGCTGATCAGACGGTGGTTCCTGTGGAATCGAGCTGCTGCAGTGTGCTTAACAGAGAACCCGTCGTCATAATCTATCCACACACGCGCAGAAAGGGAAAGGAGAGTAGAAAAACAAGGTCTGAATATTAAAGAAAACAAACAAACATCTGAATATCAAATTAACGTTTGTCACCTTATAAGGGTCAATGTATGAATACAGACGTGACCCATAAGAGGGACACCATAACCAACTGGTAATCACACTCATCTGAGAATAAACATAGACGGGCGCTATAATTACAAACACTGTCCCAGATCATATTCCTCACCATCAGGATCTTCAGCTGGCTGGATGCTCATGTAAGGCTCTCCTTTGTCCAAACGAGACTGTCTCTGCCTGCTCTCCTCCTCTAGAGCTGCTTCAGCGCGGTTCTTAGCGTTCACGTATGCTAGGTACGCCGGGGAGTTGTGGTATGCCTTCAGGGAGTCGTTATATTCGATCTGCGGGAGAACATGCAATCATAATCACAGGTTAGTGCAATGCTAGTGCAATCATATCCCAGGTTTTAAGCACAATTGTTGTGATCATTTACTAATGAATAAATATAATAAATACACAAAGATATCATGGATGAGCTTCGCTACACCCTTTCAGTTTATAAAAAGTCGTATGACTGACCTTCTCAGCTTCGTACTCATTTAAGTAATCTTGTTTTTCCTCATCCGTGAGGTCCCTCCACATGCCCCCGATGATCTTCCCAATCTCCCATAGCTTCAAATCAGGGTTAGAGGCTTTTACCTGGTCCCAAACCTGTAAATAAGGACCAGCAGTTAATGCATAAACAGCACAAGGATCCCATTCAGAGCCCTTAGCTGGGTTAGCTAGTGGGCATTTGCTGAAGAAACCAGGAGAATTTCACTCAGGCTCAGCCGCTTTGATAGACACATAAAGGCTGTTGTTCACAGAGTGAGCACAATTTTACCGTTAATCAAATCTAGTTTTCATTGCAAACACCAGACAGAGAGAAAGTTCTTTTTTTTTATAGAACTAGGGTCACACTTCCTGTTTGAGGTCATCCATGGAAGCAATGATGGACTGCACCATCTCCCGGGTGGCATGGGAGTGGTGGTACAAAATAAGCAGTAAAAGCAGACACCGTGGGTGTCTTACCTTCCTGCTTACCTTCCGGCTGTACCGCATGTAGGGCATCAGAGGCTTATCGGGGGGTTTGGGCGGCTTGGGAACCGTAATCCCTGAGGAGTTCTGCCGAGGAGAAAAGACAAAACATACATCAAAGAGTTAGGAAAATCAGCTATCGTGGTGCAACAGCATGATTGTGAAAGGGGGAGGGGCCACAGCAATGGAGCACTATGATTAAGGAGAGCGAGCGAGAGCACGGCTGAAAATGGAGGCGGCGTTCTGAAAGGCAGCGTAACCAAAACGGTCCTTTAAGTGGGCTGATTTAATCCGGCTATGTTCTGAAAGACACCCATGCAGGGAGGACAAAACAGCTAGTGGGGTGTGAGTGACCTACGGAGGCTTTGTGGTGGAGAGCGAGCGGCTAGACATGTGACGATTATTTACGACTAACCAAAACATCTAAAAATTCCAACTTTCAGTACGGAAACTACTACTAGTGGCAAGGAATTGAATTTTGCTCAAGTGATTAAAAAGAATAGATATGATCCACGAGAATCCATTTACCCTGGCCTAATCCGAAATGAAAATTTCATTACTTTTACATCGAAATCGGCACGTGCCTGTCTATAAGCGACAGGTTGAAATGTTTCAAACCTAGGCTTCAGCACGCGCAACAAAATTAAACATGAGGAAAATGAGCAACATGGCAGAAGGTGAAGCACTTTTGAAAACCAATCTCTCAGATGAGAAGCCTGCAAAGCATGCTGGTATAGAGGGAGAGAGGGACCGGTTTCCAGAAGCATGAAAACATGAAAGGATTTATGGAAGCAACTAAAACTATGGACAATCTACCCATTTTTTCCTTCAAAGCAAATCGACTGAATAAAAAAATTAATTATTATTAATAATAATTTTAAAAAGATCCTGCCTCAGAGGCCAGATCATCTGGTTTAGCTTCAACGTTAGGGGAGTATCCAGGTTTCTCTGTTTAGCATGGATCCTACCATTACCCTGTTGTTTCCGCCGGGGTTTCCTCCCAGCCTGTAGTTGTTGTAGGCCAGATGGCTGTATGGGTTGTACCCCACAAACCCAGGGGTGGTGGGCATTTGCTGATGGAGACAAATGAGACAAAACACGAATGAGAAATGACAACAAACAAGGGAGGAAGGGACCAAAAGAAAAATGAACAAATCTTGCTTTTTTTTTGTTTGTTTATTTGATTTTACTTTTTTTGTGTGTGTTCATGATTTGCTTAAAACATGCAAAAAAATAAAGCAGCAATCTTTGAAGGCAGCACAAACTGGCATTTGTTCTACATCCATTTGTAGCAAAGCCACACACACTATGGGGGTGGAAGAGGCAAATTTGATGAGATGGTAAAAAATAAAAAATGCTACAAAAAAAAAAATCCAACGTGGCAATTTTCTTTCTTTATTGGGGGAAAAAAAAAGTAATAAATTTCCTCGCCACCCCCGTTGAAGCTGTCCATCACCGTCCCACAGTCCTGTCCACACACTCCCGAGTGCTTTAAGTTTGGGGAGATGGGGTGGGGGGGGATAGGGGTGGAGCGGGGCATTGGCGTGTTGTGAAATACTTACTGTAGTGGGGGCCGGAGCAGGGGGCGGGGCGTAAGACGGTCGCTCTGTGTTGGAGAAAAGGAAAAAGATTTATTGAATAACTGATTCAACTGCACAGATATCCGACTAATCAAACACACTACAGATTAATCAATATAAAGGTCTAATTAGACACGGAACGGAGAACCTGTAGTGTAATTATTGATCCCTGATCACAGAAATCAGAATCAGACAATACCGATTGCTGACCACAGGTGGTTGGGGGTTATTGGGATCTGCCATTCAAAGTGTTGCTGCTTATTTACAACTATTCTCAACAGCTGGAGTCCGTTCTTCGCACGTCGCTTGACACATCCGAGATGAATTGACATTTCTAAGATGAGATATTTGTGCTAATTACGATCTGGCTAAGTTGGTTCTTCGAGGACACCTGTTGATTAGTATAGCTGGATTGAGTTGTCTAGAATTATTGCGCGTTCGTGCGTTGGTTTAAAAGGCGATAGGCATCGACAATAGAAACACTGATCACAACCCCTTCGATTGGTTGACGAAATGGCAAAAGAGCGCCTCAATTTTTTTTGTAACACCTGTTATGCGTTGAAATGCCCCCCCCTGCCATGGATTGCCCCTCCCCTACATGATCCCTATCAAATATTATATTAGAACATAAATTTAATAAAGTTAATGGTTTAACAAATTACATGAGACAAAATAAGCAATATGAAAATACATATTTTGTATATGAAAAAATAAATTATAATTAATTATTATAATAATATATTTTTTTCAAATACACGTGTACTTTTATATTGTTTAGATTATAATAAAATTAGTTTCGTCCAATTTTTCATTATAAAAAATATTTCTTTTTATTACACACACATTATATATATATATATTTTTTTTTTGGATATTCAACAAACCCCTGAAAAATAAATGTGTGACAAAATAAACATTAATGGTCTTGACGGCTGTCTCGTGCCTAGGCTTCATTACAATAATAATATCATTTGATAATAATAAATCTATAACCGCACCCTCCTAATATATAACTGGCACCCTCTCCCTATACCCTAGCAGAAGAGCTCGCCCTTGGTTTCAATGGTAACAGAACAATTGTGGAGGGCATCCCTGAGGGTGAGAAAATTTCCTCCACTTATATAGACGCAATCGGGGGATAGAATGTTACATATTATTAGACACACACGGCGATTAACACACGAATGATGACCACAGCCACACGCACATGTATACATATACTGTATGTATGTTTAAATACATCCATATATACAGGTCCTTCTCAAAAAATTTGCATATTGTGATAAAGTTCATTATTTTCTGTAATGTACTGAAACATTAGACTTTCATATATTTTAGATTCATTACACACAAACTGAAGTAGTTCAAGCCTTTTATTGTTTTAATATTGATGATTGTGGCATACAGCTCATGCTAATTTTTTGAGATAGGGATTTTGGGTTTTCATATTTCATCCGACCAATAAAAGAAAAGTGTTTTGAATACAAAAAAAGTCAACCTTCAAATAATTATGTTCAGTTATGCACTCAATACTTGGTCGGGAATCCTTTTGCAGATTCTTGTGTCTCTCAACTTTCTCTTCACAATATCCCACAGATTCTCTATGGGGTTCAGGTCAGGAGAGTTGGCAGGCCAATTGAGCACAGTAATACCATGGTCAGTAAACCATTTACCAGTGGTTTTGGCACTGTGAGCAGGTGCCAGGTCGTGCTGAAAAATGAAATCTTCATCTCCATAAAGCATTTCAGCAGATGGAAGCATGAAGTTCATTCATTCGTCTCATTATTATTATCTACACATTTTTCTCACACACACACACACACACACACACACACACACACACACACACACACTTCCAATTATTTTCTTTTCTAAAACTATTATTTATTTTTTTTTGTAAATTTTCTTTCATTTTTGTGAAGCTGCTTTGAGACAATGACCATTGTTAAAAGCGCTATATAAATAAAATTTAATTTAATTGAAGTGCTCCAAAATCTCCTGATAGCTAGCTGCATTGACTCTGCCCTTGAGAAAACACAGTGGACCAACACCAGCAGCTGACATGGCACCCCAGACCATCACTGACTGTGGGGGTACTTGACACTGGACTTCAGGCATTTCCCTCTCCCCAGTCTTCCTCCAGACTCTAGCACCTTGATTTCCGAATGACATGCAAAATTTGCAACCTGTAGCCCATTTCTTGCACACGCCTGTACACGGTGGCTCTGGATGTTTCTACTCCAGACTCAGTCCACTGCTTCCGCAGGTCCCTCAAGGTCTGGAATCGGTCCTTCTCCACAATCTTCCTCAGGGCCCGGGGTCACCTCTTCTCGTTGTGCAGCATTTTCTGCCACACATTTTCCTTCCCACAGACTTCCCACTGAGGTGCCTTGTTACAGCACTCTGGGAACAGCCTATTCGTTCAGAAATTTCTTTCTGTGTCTTACCCTCTTGCTTGAGGGTGTCAATGATGGCCTTCTGGACAGCAGTCAGGTCGGCAATCTTACCCATGATTGCGGTTTTGAGTAATGAACCAGGCTGGGAGTTTTTAAAAGCCTCAGGAATCTTTTGCAGGTGTTTAGAGTTAACCCCCTTACCCCTCCTTGAACCACCACCTTATCGTGGTGGAGGGGTTTGCGTGTCCCAGTGATCCTGGGAGCTATGTTGTCGGGGGCTTCATGCCTCTGGCAGGGTCACCCATGGCAATCTGGTCCTAGGTGAGGGAACAGAAAGAGTGGTTCAAAAGACCTCTTATGATGAACACAAACATTGGAAAACGTTTTCCCTCGCCCGGACGTGGGTCACCGGGGCCTCCCTCTGGAGCCAGGCCTAGAGGTGGGGCCCGATGGCGAGCGCCTGGTGATCGGGGCTGCACCCATGGGGCCCGGCCGGGCACAGCCCGAAGAGGCAACGTGGGTGCCCCTTCCCATGGGCTCACCACCTGTAGGAGGGGCCAAAGAGGTCGGGTGCAGTGTGAGCTGGGCGGTGGCCGAGGACAGGGGCCTTGGCGGTCTGATCCTCGGCTGCAGAAGCTGGCTCTAGGGACGTGGAATGTCACCTCTCTGGCGGGGAAGGAGCCTGAGCTAGTGCGTGAGGTTGAGAAGTTCCGGCTAGATATAGTTGGACTCACCTCGACGCACAGCTTGGACTCTGGAACCAGTCTCCTTGAGAGGGGCTGGACTCTCTTCTACTCTGGAGTTGCCACCGGTGAGAGGCAACGAGCAGGTGTGGGCATACTTATTGCCCCCCGGCTCGGGGCCTGTACATTGGGGTTCACCGCAGTGGACGAGAGGGTGGCCTCCCTCCGCCTTCGGGTGGGGGGACGGATCCTTACTGTTTGTGCTTATGCGCCGAACAGCAGTTTGGAGTACCCGCCCTTTTTGGGGTCTCTGGAGGGGGCGCTAGAGAACGTCCCTCCTGGGGACTCCATCGTTCTGTTGGGGGACTTCAATGCTCACGTGGGCAATGACAGTGAGACCTGGAAGGGTGTGATTGGGATGAACGGCCCCCCTGATCTGAACCAGAGCGGTGTTTTGTTATTGGACTTCTGTGCTCGTCACGGATTGTCCATAACGAACACCATGTTCAGGCATAAGGGTGTCCATATGTGCACCTGGCACCAGGACACCCTAGGCCGCAGTTCGATGACCGACTTCGTGGTCGTGTCGTCGGACTTGCGGCCACATGTCTTGGACACTCGGGTGAAGAGAGGGGCGGAGCTGTCAACTGATCACCACCTGGTGGTGAGTTGGCTTCGTTGGCGGGGTAGGATGCCGGTCAGGCCTGGTAGACCCAAACGTATTGTGAGGGTCTGCTGGGAACGTCTGGCAGAGTCCCCTGGCAGGACGAGCTTCAACTCCCACCTCCGGCAAAGCTTCAACCACATCCTGGGGGAGGTGGGGGACACTGATTCCGAATGGACTATGTTCCGCGCCTCCATTGTTGAGGCGGCCGACCAGAGCTGTGGCTGTAAGGTGGTCGGTGCCTGTCGTGGTGGCAACCCAAGAACCCGTTTTTGGACACCGGCGGTGAAGGATGCCATCAAGCTGAAGGAGTCTTACCGGGCCTTTTTGGCTGGTGGCACTCCGGAGGCAGCTGATAGGTACCGGCAGGCCAAGCGGAATGCAGCTTTGGTGGTTGCTGAGGCAAAAACCCAGGCGTGGGAGGAGTTTGGGGAGGCCATGGAGAATGACTTCCAGACGGCTTCGAAGAGATTCTGGTCCACCATCCGGCGTCTCAGGAGGGGAAAGCAGTGCACGGTCAACAGTGTATAGTGGGGATGGTGCGCTGCTGACCTCGACTCGGGACGTTGTGGGTCGGTGGGGGGAGTACTTCGAAGACCTCCTTAATTCCACCAACATGCCTTCCGATGAGGAAGCAGGGTCTGGGGACATAGAGGTGGACTCTTCCATCTCTGGGGCCGAGGTCGCCGAGGTGATCAAAAAGCTCTGTGGTGGCGGGGCCCCGGGGGTGGATGAGATCCGCCCGGAGTTCCTCAAGGCTCTGGATGTAGTAGGGCTGTCATGGTTGACATGTCTCTGCAACATTGCATGGACATCGGGGACAGTGCCTCTGGACTGGCAAACCGGGGTGGTGGTCCCCCCCTCTTCAAGAAGGGGGACCGGAGAGTGTGTTCGAACTACAGAGGGATCACGCTCCTCAGCCTCCCCGGGAAAGTCTATTCAGGGGTCCTGGAAAGGAGGGTCCGTCGGATAGTCGAACCTCGGATTCAGGAGGAGCAGTGTGGTTTTCGTCCAGGTCGCGGAACAGTGGACCAGCTCTACACCCTTAGCAGGGTCCTGGAGGGGGCATGGGAGTTTGCCCAACCAGTCTACATGTGCTTTGTGGACTTGGAGAAGGCATTCGACCGTGTCCCTCGGGGAGTCCTGTGGGGGGTACTCCGGGAGTATGGGATATCGGATTCCCTGTTAAGGGCTGTCCGGTCCCTGTACAACCGGTGTCGGAGCTTGGTCCGCATTGCCGGTAGTAAGTCGGACCTGTTTCCGGTGAGAGTAGGACTCCGACAGGGCTGCCCTTTGTCACCGATCCTGTTCATAATTTTTATGGACAGGATTTCTAGGCGCAGCCAGGGCGTTGAGGGGGTACAGTTTGGTGGGCTCAGGATAGGGTCACTGCTTTTTGCAGATGACGTTCTTCTGTTGGCCTCATCATCCTGTGACCTACAGCTCTCACTGGATCGGTTTGCAGCCGAGTGTGAAGCGGCTGGGATGAGAATCAGCACCTCCAAATCTGAGGCCATGGTCCTCAGCCGGAAAAGGGTGGAGTGCCCTCTCAGGGTTGGGAGGGAGATCCTGTCCCAAGTGGAGGAGTTTAAGTATCTCGGGGTCTTGTTCACGAGGGAGGGTAAAATGGAGCGGGAGATCGACAGGCGGATCGGGGCAGTGTCAGCAGTGATGCGGGCTCTGTATCGGTCCATCGTGGTGAAGAAGGAGCTGAGCCAAAAGGCAAAGCTCTCAATTTACCGGTCGATCTACGTTCCTACCCTCACCTATGGTGTGGGTAGTGACCGAAAGAACAAGATCGCGAATACAAGTGGCCGAAATGAGTTTCCTCCGCAGGGTGTCTGGGCTCTCCCTTAGAGATAGGGTGAGAAGCTCAGTCATCCGGGAGGGGCTCAGAGTAGAGCCGCTGCTCCTCCGCATCGAGAGGAGCCAGATGAGGTGGCTTGGGCATCTATTTAGGATGCCCCCTGGACGCCTCCCTTGTGAGGTGTTCCGGACACGCCCCACCGGAAAGAGACCCCGGGGAAGACCCAGGACACGCTGGAGGGATTATGTCTCTCGGCTGGCCTGGGAACGCCTTGGTATCCCCTCGGAAGAGCTGGAAGAAGTGGCCAGAGAGAGGGAAGTCTGGGCATCCCTGCTGAAGCTGCTGCCCCCGCGACCCGACCTCGGATAAGTGGAAGAAAATGGATGGATGGATGGATGGATAGAGTTAATTAGTTGATTCAGATGATTAGGTTAATAGCTCGTTTAGAGAAACTTTTCATGATATGCAATTTTTTTGAGGTAGGGATTTTGGGTTTTCATGCCACAATCATCAATATTAAAACAATAAAAGGCTTGAACTACTTCAGTTGTGTGTAATGAATCTAAAATATATGAAAGTCTAATGTTGATCAGTACATTACAGAAAATAATAAACTTTATCACAATATGCTAATTTTTGAGAAGGACCTGTGTATATATATATATATACACACACACACACACACACACACACACACACATTTATATATTTAAAGTACAGTATATGCAAGATACTTTTCTTTTCCCACGTGAGTCAGTCCGCGTCAAGCGTGCTCTTTAACCAATCAGATGTGACCTCGCCATTTCAACCAAACATAACCCGCCAGGAGCACATCCTAAATCATGTTTACATGAAATAATGTGAGATGCGCATCGAAGAACGAAACAATCCAAGACTGGGACAAATCCACAACAATCAAATCAAAGTAACGGAGTTAGCGACGTACGAAGAACGGACCCCAGTCCTCAACTAATGAGCAAAATTTTTCCTTTCCTTAACAAGCATCAAGTGGCTCTCACACATGCTCATAACTTTGAATGATGCATGTGCAGGCCAGTCAAGTTCTTCCTCACCAAACTCATTCATCCATGTCTTTATGGACCTTGCTTTGTGCACTGGTGCTGTTATAGCTGCAAAGGATGGGTCGATATCATATTTAACCCTATGGATTAAGAACTGGATGTTACTCAAGTTCATGTGCATGTGAAGGCAGGAGAAGAAATACTTTTGGCAATATAGTATATGTTATAGTTATATAGTTTCCAAATTTGACTATTTTGAACAGCTGAAACACCTATCACACAATTTGATATGTAAATAACTATACAAATTAACCCACATCAATGTTTAAACAAAAACACTACAACCCCTGAAAAGATTTGTCCTTTACACAAAGAAGGAATTAGTTTGATAAAATTAACTCCTTACTTGACATCTTGGTGCAGGATTTTGACAAGATCAAGCAAATTCCATCATTTGGTTCTGTAACAAAAAAAAAGGATTAACACATGAAAAATTTTTAACGTTTAGAATCTGCAAGACTTAAAGTATTGCTTTATGAGTCTCTTAAAACAGGTTTACATGTATGCAAGGTCAAAAAACACTTTAGTTGTCTCCAAAAATAGATTTAATTTTACCCCATTCTCAAAGGATTCGTAAACGACTCGTGTGAAGCAGTTCGAAGATTCAGTGTGTCCAAACCCTTCCATTCCGTGAGCCCTCACTGCTGTGATTGGTCAGATGGCGCGGTCCTTTATGATTGGTCTACCGCTACAGCGTGTGTCGGAAAACTAAACGCTCATTACCATAACTGAATGTGGCGTTGGTTTTACCGTATCAATTCGAGCCGGAGTCTGACGATGAAACGGTTGAAGTGGCACATCGACAAGTAACTGTTTCGCAAGCAGTACTGGAGCAGGACGTTTCTCAGTGGTAAGTGTCATATGTTAATGTAACAGACCTAATTTGTTATATTGTGCTAACGTTAGATGCACGGGCGCTCGTGATGTGCATGTGTGATGCATTTATCCCCTCGGGGCCTGCTGTGGAAGGGCAAGGGGCATGCGCTCTACCTGCTCTGGAGTGTCGCGAGTGTTAGAGTTCAGTTTTGGTGAATGGTGGAGAATAAACAGTTAAAAAGGATTTCGTGTGCTCTCGTTTTTATTGTTTTTTTATATTACAAAGTGTTTAACAAGAGTGTCACATTAACAAGAGTGTGGTAACGTTAATTGTAAGATGGCGGGCAAGTTGTTCGAATTAGAATTCGATTAGAATTGCTAACGACTCGTTTAGGCGCATATGAGCCGACTTTTTTTTAAGTGACAAAAACTTGACACACTGCATGAAACATCATATTTGAAAAAGCATAATAGGGGCACTTTAATTGGAGAATGGTTATTTATTTAGTCTATGTTTGATAAATGACAAGAAATTTCTCTCAGGTGGGAAGATGATTTAGGAAAAGAAAAATAATTTCATTGTGCTGCAGGGTACATGTGACATATTTGATTATTTATTATTAAATTATACTATTAGCTTTCTCACTTAAAACCTAAGCGCAGAATTTTACATTTAACTTCAAAATAAATGTACAAAAACTCTATATTTTTAGTGAGCAGCCCATCGGTCATCCACTACAATTATTTCCAAACAGCAAATAACTCACTCCTACCACAGGAGATGAAAATGTGTAAATAGTTCAGAGTGCGGCCCCTGCCGGATCATAAAGAAATCGGTGACGTTTTACCTTGTCAAACTCCTCCAAAGACTCAAAGCTCCACCTGACGCTGGGGTTATACACTCTCTTGTTGTCTTGAGACTGATGTAAGTGTATGTAATGAGTGTGTTCGCTCAGAGTTAAAAAAAAAAAAAATTAAAAGATAAAAGGCAGTTCAGAAGGCTTTTAACGTTCACGATTTTCTATGATGTAACGCAATGAAAATACGATTCTGGTGCGCCACTCGGAAGCTTGGAATCGGTTATATCTAGGGTTGTTCCGATTCCGATACTGGTATCGGAAATGCTACCGATACCACAAAAAATCTGGCATCGGAATCGGCGAGTATTTGAGTCCATGTAACGATCCGATACCATTTCCCTAAACATAACCTATTTATGCCCGCTAGCTTAGCTTACTTACAGAGTGTGACGGCGTGCGCCTGTGATGGGTGTGCGCCCAAATTGATATCGCACCTCGCTCACTAGTTAGGCGGCCTCCCCCCCCCTTTAGGTATGTGAAGGAGCAGGGCCGCAGAATAAACGGCCCATGAGCTATCGCCGCTAATGATCCCGGCGCTATAAAACACAGCGGGGAGTGTAGCTCGGGGTCTGACTGTTGGGACGCTGAACTTTGCGACGCGGTGGATTTTATGAGAGACAGTGGCACAAGAGTGGGGCGATGTGATGCACCCCAAAGACTTTAAAAAGGGGGGGGGGGGGCGCCTTTGATCTCGGCGAAGGGAGCTCGTGAACGAGCTGCGCGAGCTCCCGCGGCACCTTCACTTCCGCGTAGAGCCCGCCTTCGCATCCCTGCCGCCGAAGTGGAAAAGGCCACAGAGAGCCTTTAACCGTTTCCTTACCCATTTTTCTAAATAAATTACCCTTTTTCCTGTAAGACCTCGCCTCGTGTTTCATGGTGTCGCCCGTGCACTTAGGGTCGAACCTGTTACACAGGGCTAGAAAAAGAAATGCTTATATATATATATATATATATATATATATATATATATATATATATATCACACACACACACACACACACACACTACAGATACACATCCAGGTATCGGATCAGTACTCGGTATCGGCCGATACCCTGAGCCCAAGAATCGGTATCGGGAGGGAAAAATTGCTATCGGAACATCTCTAGTTATATCTAAGGCTGATCGGCATCAAACTAAAAAATAAAAACCAATTCTGGTCACATTCTGAGCGAATTCTCATATTATAATTTGACCTTTTTTTTGTTAACCGATTTTTGAGTCAGTGTGGCGATACGTGAATCAGCACACAAAGGAATCGCGATTGATAACCGAATCGAGTTTACTTCTCTCTAAAATTCTTCATTGGTTAACCATTAACCGAATTATCCAGACAAATAATTAACCAAATTTTAAAAACTGTTTTAAAATACAGCTAGCTCCGTTTGTTCATCAACCGATGACTTTGTTTATTAAAGACTAAACCGCTTCAGTGTTGTGCGCGTGCGCGCAGCACTCGGAGGACCCCTCGCGAGGCTGTCTCCCTTCCGCCTGATCATAAATAACAAGTCTTGTTCCTTCTTGTTCTGTCTAAACCCAAATAATTTTATTTCTCATACCACAATCACACAGTTGTAACTGTTTAATAAGCGTCACATAAACTATATAAAGGCTACTTTAAATATGAAATGGCGATTGTGAAACCATTCGCGAGTAATCAATGGAGGCGCAGAGACACGGCCGGCTAAGCTTCGTCTGAATTCGGATTTCTAATCATATCCCCAAAACCGTTCAATATTTTGGATATTGTTTGCTACTAAGCATTAATAATCAATCCTAAAAAGTAACAAAATGTAAAATGTAGATAAGCTGGCTTCAATAAAACGTTAGCCAGCATTTTACCCATCTATAGAAAAGCTAACTTACCTAGCTATCTTACACCCATTCGCAAAAACACGGGCTAATTTACCCACATTATTGAACAAAAACTGCACCAATAGAGTGCTTGCATGCTTAAAATACTCTTTAAAAGTACGTTAAGATTTATTTTTAAAAATATTAATCTGTCCTAGGATCACAAAGACACATTACCGATACTCACCCACACTCCTTTGTTCCCCTCAGACCTCCGTTTCAGCAGCACGGCGCTCACTGCTGCCCCCTAGCATACATCCAAATACTACAACGTCATAACACTTTAACAGTCTCAATACTGCCCTCTAGTGTATAACCCAATTACATTACACAACGTAAAAAAATTAATAAACAGTACATTGGAAAAATCACTCACATTTTCCCATTAATGCATCTTCTATACCACTTATCTTATCCATGTGGGCCAGGGGTAGCTCAGTGGTTAAGGCATTGGACTACGGTTCGGAAGATCCCAGGTTCAAACCCCACAACCACCAAGTTGCCACTGTTGGGCCCTTGAGCAAGGCCCTTAACCCTCAACTGGAGCGTTTGGACTACACCCTGGACAGGTTGCCAATCCATCACATGACACACACTACGGTCAAGTTGGAAACACCAATTAACCTAATCTGCAGGTCTTTGGTACAACCGCGGTGAAGTCGGGTTTTCTATGTGTTGTGGGGGTTTTCTGTGTGTCCACCATGAGAGAGAAGCGTGTTTGGGTTAGTGGCTTCGGCCAAGTTGTATGTGTGTGCTTGACCTGTGTATGTGTGCTTGTGCTGAGAGCTACTCCCCAGCCATTTGCATTGGGGAGCAAGTAAGCTCACTCGTACTCCAAGATCCCTGCTAGCGTCGAAAAACGTTACAATATTACGAACATATTTTAAATAAATAAATGATCTATTGCCTCAAAACCTATTCTGAAATGTGTGTCCACTTGTCCTGCAGAGGGCACAAACTTTTTTTATTCAATAATATCACTTTGCATATTTTTTAATAATTAATATTTAATAATTCTGCATTTTGCATTTTACCTATTGCCTCAAAATCTATTCTAAAATGTGTGTCCACCCATCCTGCATAGTGCACAGACTTTTTTTTATTACTTACTAGCACGTTGCATGTTTATTAATACTTTTTAATTAAAATATTAATTATTTTATCTCACTAACTTCCTTGCAATATTAAAATATTTTATTTCAGTTAAAATAGGTCATAAAGCTATTCTTGAATTTACAATGGCATTCATCTTGGGTCTGAAATTAAAGTAATTTTGAGTATGAAATAAATGAAACATACTCTAGATACATGTACTGTAGATCTATATATAACATTTCAAATAAGAAGAATTATTATGGATGCAGTCGTTTGGACCACCCTACAGTATGTGCTGGCTTGCCTGACATACACCCTGTTCATGAGCACTTTCATACTCTTTCTGCCTTCTTTTTTCAGTAGCAGTGATTAACCTTTTCATAGTGATGTGCCCACTCTTTAGTCTATAGCAAATGACATCAATCACTTCTTGCACAGCTTCTTCAGTAGCAACCAGGGCTGGTTCATCTGTATTATGGAACTTGCAGGCATACAAAACTGAGGTACTGATCAGATGGTCGGCGGATCAAGCCTCAAATCCACCAGATTGCCATTGTTGAGCCCTTGAGCTAGGCCAGGGGTGGCGAACCAGCGGCTCGTGAGCCGCTTGTGGCTCTTTCACTGCTCGTCTGCGGCTCTTCAATCTATCCACGTTCTGTGTTTACACTTGCAAATTGTTTTTAAAATGTCAAAACATAATTTTCCAATAAAGGGGTATGCATTTAAATGATTTTTTTTACACAACCTCTCGCGCGATTTAACATAGACTAACACGATTGACGTGAAGTTCGTTAGTAGCCTGTCAATCATCATGGCAGAGTCAGGGAAGCGTACAGCTAAGTGCAAAAATGAAGATGAGCACAGAACATTTTTGTCTGATTGGAAGGAAGTGACCATGTAGTTTTGGAAGATTGTGCTGATTGAGAGATATCCCAATGTCAAACAGGCTCCACTCAAACTACTGTCAATGTTTCGGTCAACTTACATCTGTGACTGACACACATGAAAGATTTACTACGAGTAGCCACAACTGAATACAAGCCAGACTTAAAAAAAAGATTGTGGAAACCAAGTGTCCCACTGAGTCAAATAAAAGGAGGTAGGAGGACTCATGCCTCATGTTCTTCTGTTGTTGTTGGTCTTTCGGCTGCTCCCGACAAGGGGTCGCCACAGCGGAATATCCAGTCCGCACTACAACTTGGCACAGGTTTTACGCCGGATGCCCTTCCTGACGCAACCCTCCCATTTTATCCGGGCTTGGGACCGGCACTGTATCCAGTGGCTGGGGTGTGGGCACTGGCTGGAATCGAACCCGGGCCGTCCGCATGGCAGGCGAAACACCTACCACTGAGCCACCAGTGCTCATGCCTCATGTTCTTCTAAGGATTATTATTTTTTAGAGACCAAGAACTATGTCATCAGCCCTATTACATCATAGTGTATGAAGGGCCCTCTTGTTTTTCTAAGCATTTCTTCCAGCCTCCAGGTCTTTTTGGCTTTCCTAGCATGCCCTGAAAGTCATTAGTGACAGATTAGAAACTGCTACCATTAGGATGCAATGCCCGGGGCCCTCACACAATATTTTGCTGCAATATTTTTATGCACACTTGCATGTATACATGGAAAACCCGGTACACATCTACAAACTCGATTCCAAAACAGTTGGGACACTGTACAACTATTCAGAATAGAATATAGAAAACATATCAAATGTTGAAAGTGAGACATTTTGAAATGTAATGCCGAATTTTGGTTCATTTTGGATTTCATGAGAGCTACATATTCCAAAAAAAATGGGACAGGTAGCAATAAGAGGCCGGAAAAGTTAAATGTACATATAAGGATCAGCTGGAGGACCAATTTGAAACCTATTAGGTCAATTGGCAACATGATTGGGTATAAAAAGGATGAAGAACAACTTATGCGCCCATCCAGACGTCGTCTCTTTCAGGGAAGACCTTGCATTTTCCAATATGACTATGCCAGATCACATACTGCATCAATTACAACATCATGGCTGCGTAGGAGAAGGATCCCGGGTACTTAAATGGCCAGCCTGCAGTCCAGATCTTTCCCCTATAGAAAACCTTTGGCGCATCCTAAAGAGGAAGACGCGACAAAGAAAACAGTTGAACAACTAGAAGCCTGTATTAGCCAAGAATGGGACAACATTCCTATTCCTAAACTTGAGCAACTTGTCTCCTCCGTCCCCAGACGTTTGCACACGGTTGTAAAAAGAAGAGAGGATTCCACACAATGGTAAACATTACCTTGTCCCAACTTTTTTGAGATGTGTTGATGCCATGAAATTTAATATCAACTTATTTATCCCTTAAAATTATAAATTGACCTTGACGGTATTGAAGTAAAATGGAGACTTAGGTCACAAGACAGGGTACAAACTGGAAAGGGTAACAATCCATGCAGGACACACACGCACACACACTATGGGCAATTTGGGAACCCCAATCTGCAATTCTTTGGACTGTGGGAGAAAACCGGGTACCTGGAGAAAACTCACCCAATATGCGAGCTCCATGCAGACAGACCCGAGGCAGGAATCAAACCCTCATGACAACAACAATAATAACAAAGATAATATTATAACAATAAAAACGAACATAATAATAGTAATAACACAACTATAATTAAATAAACAAATAATAAAAATAAAAATATTAACCCTGGAGAACCCATGGGGTCATATTTGACCCAGGCTTTTATTTCATCGTCATATTCAACCCACACACCAAAGTAAAGATTTCTTTTTGCATTACAACCCAGTGTGCCCTATGTGAACCCATAACACTGACATTTAGTGATAACTGACTGAACTAACCTGATTTTTTTCACATCAAACATGGCTGCTACTGTGCTTTTTATTTGGTGATATAAAAGCTGATGCCAGTGTTTTTAGTTCCTGCCTTAGAACAAAATTTGATGTGCATAGTCATTGATGAAAAGTTAAAATCAATAAATATATTTTGAAATGAGAATCTGGTCTTTCCTTACTAAGAAAGAACTCCTGCCTTTATGTCATGAGTGAAAGTTACCAGTTGGTAAAACATACTGGATATCCCAAGGGGTCATATATGGCCCATGTCATTACATGTAGTAGGAAAGGGTTAATTTTTAAAAAAAACACCTGTTTTAGGGTTCACTGGGTCTGTATCATCATTTCAGCCAAAGGAGATAGATTTCCTATTAGGATAAGGTGGTCTGGGTTTTCCAGGGTTAAAGCAGTTAAATGTTAAAATAGCAGGGATTTGGTTATAATTTTAAATCTTTTATATTCATCTTATCTATACATTTTAAGGACTGGAAGTATTTAGCAAAGATACACATAAATAAGACGAAAAATGGAATTTGTCCATGCTACTAAACTGACTGCTGCCATCTAGCGTACAACCAACCTAATAACAAGTTACAGTCTCAATGCTGCCCTCTAGCGTAATAACCTTCCGAATTACCTTCCATACTCACTGCTGCCCTCAAGCGTATAACCTGTTACATTACAAACTCTTTGCTGCCGTTTTAGTACTGTTGTGCATCTGCTGCATACACGCACCCTCCATTTTATTAGGAAGACCTATATATATATATAAAACCAGACACATGGGGCAGCAGTGAAATATATAAAATCATACAGATGCATGTCAAGAGCTTAAGTTAATGGTCATATCAAACATGAGAATAAAGAGAATTGTGATCTCTGCGACCTTAAACATGGCATTATTGTTGGTCCCCAATGGGCTGGATTGTCAAGAGAAAACTATAGAAACTCAAATAAGCACTGGGTGAACAAAAAAGCATCTCGACATACTGTACAGCACATCAAACCTTTAGGTGGATAGAATATCACAGCAGAAAAACATATCAAGATCCACTTCTGACAGCCAAAAGCTTGAATCTAAAGGTATAATGAGCACAGACCCAATGAACAATTTAAGACTGAAAAAGACTTTTTTATTTTTAATTTACCTGCCAGAATTTTTGCTGACAGGAATGGAACCCCGATGTGGTCTTCTACTGTATTAAAAAAAAAAAAAAAAAAAAAAAAAAACAGCTCTTCAGCTGTATCTCCACAATTTTATGCATTGTGCTGCTGAAAAATGATTGACCTTGAAAGCACTGAAAATACACTTACTAAGGGCAGTGTGTTACATTACATACCTCGTACCATTCAATTCAGCAGTCAGGGACTATTATTATTGATGGAACAAAAATAGCCAAATTCACCATGACCAAATCAGCTCAGTCAATACTGCTTAAACAACACATGAGGCTTTGTTTTTTTGCAAGAATTTAAGTCATTCATAAGATAATTTTCAACCTGGTCTCCATTTAAGTTGCCAAGATGACTGGCAATGCCATGAGTACTGTGGGCATGTTGTACATACATCCAAAAATATTTGGTCACCTGACCATTAACACTGGTGTACAGTGGAACCTTGGATTACGAGCATAATCCGTTTAGGAAGCGTGTTTGTATATAAAAACACTCAAGTTTTGAGATGGCTACCCACAATTCCACAGGGCGAGTGAGAGAAAAACCATTGGCTCAGTCGTGAGAACACGTGACGTGAAAACAAGAAGCGCATGCGTGCTACATGATACTCGTAAACCAAGATATGCTTTTTCAAGTCAAAATGTATTAAAAATGTTTGCTTGTCTTGCGGAACATTTGAAAACCTTGTTACTCGCAATCTGAGGTTCCACTGTATACAATGTAAAATTAATCATGAGGCTTGTAAGTTTCATAAAAAAAATTGAAGAAACCATTAAAAATAATGTGCATATTTCATTAAAAAATGTTTTTCTGTATTTCTTATTGAGAACATTTCACTAATAAAATTAAGAAATAAATGTTACCTATTTTTTTTAAAGGAAATTAGTGCAATTTTTAGACTTAATTTGAAGAACCTTTTAGTCTAAAATTTTGAGGAAAAAAAGGCTACATATTTATTTTAAGAGAATTGGTCCAATTATATGGGATTGATTGAGTCACCTTCATTTGAATCTCAACAACAGCAGTGATCAGACGCCATTTTGAAGGAACAGACGAACAGTGTAAAATGTTGAGAAGTACTGTAAGTTAAGCCTCTTACTAATTTTTACATTTTATTTTGATTTCTTAAATAAACTCCTTTGTTGCACTAGTGTAAGCAATATAAATGAAATAAATTCAACATTGTGAACATTTCTGAAAACATCCTGTCCGCCATTAGCCATTAGCATACTTGAGTTTGTTGTAGCGTCTCCACAGTTCACTGAAACAAGTTTTGGGGAGTTAGTGATTTACAATGTTACAGAGATACAGTATGAACCTAGAAATGGTTTACTGTACAAGTTCTCTCTGGTTTTAGAACAGGTTTTAGAAACATGAAATAAAAGCATATTTAACACCAAAGTGCAAAATAAAATGTTTTTTATATTATTAAGTAATTTTCCTTTAATACATATGAGTACATTTTGTTTTATCTGCTTAAACGACTATTCCACTAATAATGTTAAAATCATCGTGTGTCTGGCTAAATAATTTATGATTTTTTAATGATTTATTGAAATAGATTCTGCTAGGGAAAAAAATCAAGTCTTAAAATATTACTTAAAAATAATATTCATCTGGTTAAATAATTTAGGATTTTTTACATGATTTATTCAAGCAAATTTTACAAAAAAAAAATCAAGCCTTAAAAACTGCTTAAAAATAATATGTGCAATATTGTTACCATATTTTAGTATTTTTAAGTAGATAGCACATAAGATTTTTTACAGTGTATGTTGAACTTCTCACTCTTCTCGCCCAGACGAACAGTGTAAAATGTTGAGAAGTACTGTAAGTTAAGCCTCTTACTAATTTTTACATTTTATTTTGATTTCTTAAATAAGCTCCTTTGTTGCACTAGTGTAAGCAATATAAATGAAATAAATTCAACATTGTGAACATTTCTGAAAACATCCTGTCCGCCATTAGCCATTAGCATACTTGAGTTTGTTGTAGCGTCTCCACAGTTCACTGAAACAAGTTTTGGGGAGTTAGTGATTTACAATGTTACAGAGATACAGTATGAACCTAGAAATGGTTTACTGTACAAGTTCTCTCTGGTTTTAGAACAGACTGTGACTATTCCCACAAAAAAAAAGATGTTAGCATAGAATGCTAAACAGTTGATTTCAATGACTTGTGGGAGTGCTGCCGCTCCCTATACACAGAGGACGCAGTCTGCGTAGGGCACCAACTCCCAGGGGGGCACCATCCCAGCTGCTCAAAAATGTTTTTTTATATATTATAAATAATTAATTTATATTAATAATATACATATACAAATAAACAAAAATATAAACGTATATATTGCATTTAACAGTGAACGCAGATTAGACTAAGCACACGTGATGACGCGCGCGCCCTCACCTCCTGGAAAGAGACATCAACAAACCGGCGCCAAGAAACGAAAGGGAAAAAAAGCCCAAGATGAAGCTCGTGCATCATTTTCAGGTACGTTCATAATCCTGTGAAACTTTATTTTATTCTGTCGACGTTAATAATGTGTTTTAATGTCGGTAATAATTTCACGACTAACGCATCTTTCTTATTATGATACAGTGACGCTCCCTGTAACTGTTGCCTCTGCTGAGCCAAGTTTTTCTAAAATGAAGCTCATCAAAACGTACTTGCGCTCATCTATGGTACAAGACCGCATGAGGGGTCTGGCAATTGTCAGGATCAACTCTGAATCATCAAAGGCTTTATCATATGAAGAGCTTATTTACGACTTTGCCTCAAGAAAAAGCAGAAGTGTGCCTTTGTAAATTTTAAATTCAAATTCAAATTTTATTTGTCACATACACAGTCATACACAGTATAATATGCAGTGAAATGCTTACACGACCGCCAGTGACCTTAAAAAGAAAATAAAAGCTTGTACGTAAAATAAATAATCAATAAAAAGGAAATACTAATGAAATAAATTTAACTAGTAAAATTTACTGTACAATAAGGGCAAAATAAAATATCGCAAAATATAGAAATATAGGGGGGGGGTATATATATATATATATATATATAGAATTAAAAGTGACCGTGGTTGTGCAAATATGCATGAAAAAAATCCTAAATTATTTAACCAGACGAATATTATTTTTAAGTAATATTTAAAATTTTTAACTTTGGAAAGCTCCAGCTGATAACAGTGATGATTTTATTCCAGTTTATTATTGTTTATTTTATTTATTATAAATGTTTTACTTAAAGTGATATTTTAGTTTGTATTTTTTGGCTGTAGAGCTACAGCAGCGGCCCTGATTGTCAGTTACAAACTGTTTTACAAATTGTTTTACAGATCTTAAAACTGCTGTAAATGTTATATACACTATTTTACGAAGTGTTTAATATTTTGAGAACAGTGAAACATGAAATAAAAGCATATTTAACACCAAAGTGCAAAATAAAATGTTTTTTATATTATTAAGTAATTTTCCTTTAATACATATGAGTACATTTTGTTTTATCTGCTTAAACGACTATTCCACTAATAATGTTAAAATCATCGTGTGTCTGGCTAAATAATTTATGATTTTTTAATGATTTATTGAAATAGATTCTGCTAGGGAAAAAAATCAAGTCGTAAAATATTACTTAAAAATAATATTCATCTGGTTAAATAATTTAGGATTTTTTACATGATTTATTCAAGCAAATTTTACCAAAAAAAAATCAAGCCTTAAAAACTGCTTAAAAATAATATGTGCAATATTGTTACCATATTTTAGTATTTTTAAGTAGATAGCACATAAGATTTTTTACAATGTATGTTGAACTTCTCACTCTTCTCGCCCAATTTTTACACACACTCTACCACACACACACACACACTGAAAGCAATTTGGGAACTCCAATTAGCCTTACAGTGAAACCTTGGCTTGCGAGTAACGCGGTTTGCGAGTGTTCCCTAAGACGAGCAAGGATTTTTAATAAATTTTGACTTGAAGAACGAGCATTGTCTTGGTTACGAGCACCGAGTATCATGTATCACGCATGCGAGTCTTGTTTTGACATGGAGCGTCACGTCATCACAACTGAGCCAACGGTTTTTCTCTCTCTTGCACTGCAGAATTGTGGGTCAGCGTCCTGCTGGGTCTTAGTGCGCGTCTCTTACTGGTATAATCAACATCCGTGCACGCGTGTACTGTTTACTATAACACTGCGACCCCGTGTGTGTGTATAAAACATATTTTATTTTACGTTCGGAAGCGCGTGTGTACTGCGCGTGTACTGTTTCTTATAACACGTGTGTGCGCGCGCGAATAAAGCAAACGAATTTCTCAATACAGAGGTTAAAAATCCATTTTCTTCCTCATCGGTGTGTGTGTGTCTGTGTCTGTGCGCGAGCGTAATTTGACAGTTTCTGAATGGGGATTCACACACACCGCCGGCACAAATACACACACACACACACACAGACACGAGCGAGAGATACACACTCCGAAGAAACTCAGCTCTGTCTCAAATCTTTTCGGAGGTAAGGTTCTGGTTCATTTGTTTGTTTGTTTTACTTTACAGCAGTGATTCTGTTAGTTTGCGCTCACTTTTTTTAAAGGTAAAGTGCAGATTAATTTGTTTTATCTTTACTTTATATTTTGTATTAATTATTTTAATGTATAATTTTTTTTGGGCTGTAGAATGAATCATTTAAGTTTCCATTATTTCTTATGGGAAAATTAAATTTGGTTTACGAGTGTTTTGGAATACGAGCCCGCTTCCGGAACGAATTATGCTCGTAATCCGAGGTTCCGCTGTATTATATACTTGTGTTGGCCACACTGTCTTATCACTGACTTAATCAGTTCATTTATAACTGCGGTATCAGAAACAATTGGATGCCTCATGCACGAAAGAAGATCAATCCAATGATTGTTTTTGTTTGTGGTACATTAAAGAGAATCATTAATGGTGACGAGACATGGATTCATCACTACGATCATGAGAGTAAACGCCAGAGTATGTAATGGAAACATTCTCAATCACAGACTGAGAAAAAGATCAAAGATCAAACCATTCTGGGATTCTCAAGGGCCAGTATTGGAACGTTATCAGAAAAAAAGGTTCAACACAACTAAATCAACATTGCTCATTACAGTGAGACACTTATTGAAAAGCTGAAGCCTAAACTTTGGATTAAACAAAGAGGACTGCTATTCTTCGTTCTTGGATCTTGCATTACAATGCCCCATTGCAGCTGCACACACTGTCGTAACTTCTTGTTTAAGATGTTAAAGCATCCTCCCAATGGTCCTGATCTTGCTCCATCTGACCTTTCACAACTCTATGAGGAGGATTCACTTCTGATGAAGAACTGAAGACAGCAGTGCATTTGTGTCTTGCGGCTAAGCTTAAAACAGTTTTGATGAGCGAACACGAACACTTGATGACAGATGGACAAAGTGTATTAAAAACAAGGAGAATATGTCAAAAATTATGTATTTGTCGTTTATAAATGTTAATTAAAATGAATTCAACAGCCTGAGTGTGGATAATTTATGACTCATCTACTGTATGTATATTGTTTTTTTCTCTCGTTTGTTTCATAGACAGTTAGTCTACTTTTTATTAATGTGTAAGCCAGCTGCAGTGACTCAGTGGTAACCAGGCCCGGAGTATATTAATCAAAATTCAGAGAATTCAAGCCCCAGCCCTGCTTAGCTGCTGCTTGTGGTTGCCCTTGAGCAAGGCGGTTATACCCTATCTCTTCTGACTCCATCTTCGTAACAAGCTGGGGAAAGAAAAGCTATAATTTCACTATAATGTACGTGTAAGGCTTCTTCAAAGCATTGGGGAGATGTAAATCAGAACATTGTACAGAATACCTTAATGCAGCTATCGTAAAGGTCTAGTCCAGTCTATTACCACATATTCATTTAGTATAATAGGGCATGCTGAACGATGGCTACATACTACATAATAGCTCACAATAATGGCTGAGTATATCTCTGTGTCCTTTATACCGTATAAAGTGGAGTTTATAGACTGATTCAGAGACGCACATTGTATTCCCTTCCCAAAGTGCCTTTATTTAGTCATAATATGCAATAAAATAACTTTATGTCCTTGTCTTCAGTCACCTCTTCAGCCTCTGTCTCTTGGCTGCAGAAGACACACAGGGTTTTTCACAGCGGTTACTTCAGCAACCACTCGTTCACTGCAAAAGAAAACACAAGCAATAATAAAAATAACATTTCATGTTCAATTCATTAATATTTTAGTGTGTACCGCAGTGTGTGCGTTACATACCCCTGTAGTGTGTCCTGAGTGTATTGGCACACTGGTGTGTGTGTGTGTTGACGTTGATGTTGGTGTGTATGCACCGCTGGTTTAGGTTCTGCTGCGGCCGATAGTTATCGCTTAAACTGAGGAAGATCTGAGACACTGCATTTTGACTGAGGAGACGCAGAGACTGCAGCTACACACAGACACAATGACACACACACACACACACACATAAGTAAGACGCCATGCATAAACAAGTTTAAAGAGCAGCAGCTGAAATATCTTGGCAATACCTTATTATCATATTCAAATACAGTCTGAAAATGTTAGGTTTTTTAAAATTATATTCTACACCAGTACACAAACATGACTGCAAATACATAAAGTGATGCACAGCTCATCCACAAGGAGGCAGCACAGCGTCTTCTTGTGACATGGCTTTACTGTATGTGTTGAAATCAGAATACATTGCAGGAGAGGTGCAATGCAAGTGCAATGCAAGTGACTCCACCCTGGTTCTGTCAAACCTCGACAATCTTTCACCAATGGCTTTAATTTTTTTTGTACTCTTCTATTAATTCATTCTTCACTTTTAAAATGCCTGCGGTAATTATCATACATACAGTAGCAACTTTCACGTTATTACATTTTGGATGCATGCAAATTCTTGGCCAGTTGTCCAGGCCAGGGCTGTCTCTGCAATGATTTGTATGTAGCAAGTCTCAGCTATTATGTGATCAGTCGATGGTTCACCTCTATTGGTGAGACATAGATGGGTTTATTCATCAGGATCCATGTGACCGTTTCGAGACACGGCGGCACCGTCAGTGAGCCTTCGTATGTTATAAAGCGCCACGTCTCAGGATACAAATCCTCCAGATCCAGTCCCGCAAGTTCATATGCATCATCTGCAGGGAGAAACAGCAACTTAGTCTGACTCTAGTCCTTGGTCACATTCCCAGTTATTATATTATTTTTGTAAATAGATTAGCCATAGGTAAAGGAGCAGATCTGGGGGACTCATGGACGTAGAGTATTATGGTGAACTGGTATGTTTAGATGCTGTCTTTCCCCACTCTCATTGATCACAGGTTTGTTGACGGTGAGGTTATTGTTTGCTTTACATCTCAGGGAGCCCTCATGTCTGTGTTTCCTTCTGGTTCTCCCTTTTAGTTATGCTGTCATAGTTAATCCTGCCGGAGTCCCTGCTTGCACACTACAGTAAATATACATTCACATTATCCATTATGTGACTCTAACCATACCTAACTATTATCTCTACTCTTCTGCTCTCCCCTCTCCTGTTCTCTCTCTCCCTCTCTCTCTTCCCTCTCTCCCCCCCTCTCTCTTTCCCTCTCTCTGCCGAGCTACACATGCTCCTGAGCTGCCATTAATCCAGACTCCATCTGCCCTTTGGACCTATCTGACTCGTCCTGGTGACCCGCTTCTGGTTGGAGATCTCATCACATGGATGTCCCGTGTGTCTCTTTGGGATGCGTCTGGTGTCTGGGGACGGTTTCACTCTACCATGAAGACGGTTCTGGCCTCGACTGATGTTGACAGCTGTTTCTCTGAGGACTTGACTTGGCTGCAGTCGCTCGACAGTTCAGGACTGGAATTTCCTACAAGTCTACCTGAGTCTCCAATAACTACCTGGACTCCATATTAACATCAATTAACATCAACTGTTATAGCTGAACTGCCTGCCACCTAACACACAGTATGAATGCAGATCAATTCCTGCTTTCTGTTTCTCCCTGTTGAGTCTGGTTCCTCTCAAGGTTTCTTCCTATTACCATCTCGGAGTTTTTCCTTTTCAATCCGGGGCCCAGTAGGAAAATCTGGTCAACCTGGTAAAACTGGCCTCCAAATTCCCCAGATCCCAAACTAATCAAGCATCTATGGGATGTGCTGAATAAACAAGTTTGAGGCCCCACCCCACAACACCAAAAGGATCCCACAGAAACATCACAGCAAACCCCCAGAGGTCTGCTGAAGTCATGCCCCAAGGGGTCAGTGCTGCCCCAGTGGCACAAGACGAACCTACAGTATGTGTGTATTTGTGTATAAATATGTAAAAGTCCTTTTGTTCAGTTTGGATCAATCTGAAAGTGAAACAGAAGGTTACACTACAGTATAACAAAAAGCTGTGCTAAGTATAAAATATGATGATTACATACAGTAACATCCAAATCGCTGTGATTGTTAAACAACGCATAACTATAGTCCATTAACCCTGTGGTTATTGCAATTTTCTTTGCCTCAACATTCTTCAAGAATCTACAGAACACATTAAATTAACTCATAGCAACATTTGTTTTGCTGAGACAGAAGTTTGTTCTTCTGATCACATGGCAGGAAGAGGCAAAACATTTGGATTTTCAGGACGCATCATGTTTTGCTACGAAATGCTCCCATTCTGTGTTACTAGGGCTGAAACGATTCCTCGAGTAATTAGAGTCATTCGATTACAAAAAATGATCGAGGCAAAATCTTCTGCCTCGTAGCTTCTTTTAATTAATTTTAAAAGCTTGCATTATGTTTTTGCGCAATTATTTGTTGACCGCGCGCTTTTGACAAAATGCGCTTCCGAATGCAAGCCGCCAGTAAACACCAGCGAAGAAGAAGCGCTTACGTCACCCACAAAGCGGAAGGAGACGCAAACAGTTAGCTGTGTATTGATTTGATGGAGTGCTCTGGTGCGGGCTACAAAATGGAAAGGAGTGATAAAATTATCAACAAGCCAAGAGATGAAGAAACCAGCAAGAGAAAACAACAGAAATCATAATGCAGGCATAATACAGAATACAGGCATAACATAAAAGCCAGTAAAGGCTTTTATGTTATGTCTGAGCTGTAGATTTTGAAAGTTTTAGTTCTGAAAGTTCAGTTGCACACCTTAGTGTTTTTGTACAATTATTTATTTCAATGTGAGCCTTAGATTTTTCATACTTAAAGTCATTTGAAATACCTTTTTTTTTTAGTTTTTGCATCTGAGAAAAGGCTTTAAAATAAGAATGTATGGCACTGTAATGAACTTAATTAATCTAAGTCAACTTTAATACCCCTGTATGCATTAAAAAAATGAAAGTTGATTTTTCTAAAAAGAAAACCAATTAATCTTTGTTTCTCTTATATATTTTTCATTGCTGTTTAATTAAGCAAAAGTACATTTTATCTGATTACTCGATTAATCTATGAATTTTTTATGTCCTATGTGTTACAATGTGAAAGTTCAAAGGAGAATACATAAAATATATAGTTTTCTATATATTTATAATATCCTAGATGACAAGACAACATTAATTGTATACAGTTTTAACCTTCTTTTAAAATAATTAAAAGTTTGGTTATAAATAATTAAAGGGAAAGTATTTATCAGAAGGAGTAAAATTAACTACAAAAAAAAGTTCATGTTATTACTGCAGGCATTTAAGAAGAAAATAGTCTTACTTTTGTACGTTATTCTTGTGATAATTTCTCTGCTCAGCATCCGGAGGAGAAACGGATTAGTGGGCTCTGATACCTGAAAAAAAAAAAAAAATCAAAACATCGGAACACTTTCATGCACAAGAAAGTGTTTTATTCATGATAAACACACCCATTTCAGAGAATTCTGAGAGCACGGTGAGCATTAGCACAATCACTCTGTTCAGGTAAAATCTGTACCTAGGATGCGATAGTTCATCACTGAATGTCAGAACGTCTCCCTATTGTTGCACATCATTTAATTCAATTCGACGCTATCGGTTTAGTGCTTTTAGCGATAAGAATTGTCACGAAGCAGTTGAATATACACTTTGATGAAAAGGCTAGAGGCAACAACACAGTGAAAAAAAAACACACACTTAGAAAACTTTTACTCTTACCTGCTAACAGTGTACACATGTTGAATAGTAAAGTCTTACAGCACTTAGTGTGTTGGAATGATGTTCGGTACATGAGCGGGACAGCCTTTACAATTACAACAGCAGTTGTTAAATCCATCTCATTTGAGATTCATTTGTGTAACCTGCTGTGACTGGTTTGATGACACACGGCGCACAGTAGGCAAGTAAATAAGTGGTAAACGGCGACTACGTAACACACAGCACAACAAAACAATGTGATTCTCATATTGTTTCTATAATTTTTCTGAGAAGAAAGGAAGCTACTTTCCACTATTCAAAGAAACAGCAGCTGGTGCACATTTTTCCATACTAGTTATACTATATTATGTTGGTATTGGATTTGAGATGGTAGACATTGTTTAAAAACGATGAGTGAATCAAGCCTGGGAGAAACGAGGCATTGATGCAAAGTGACAAAAGAATAAAAAATTCATTTATTCCTTCAGTGCAAATAACACCAGGATAAAGCTTGCATTTGGCTTTTCTCTGCAACAGCTCATTTTCATCAGGACAGCATTAAAACATCGCGGTACGACTTTAGCTCTCGGTTTCGTGACTTTGAATAATGAACGCTTAGGTTTTGACAAAGCAACAGATCTCATTTAGAAATCCCATTTCAAAGAAGACGTCTTTTTGGATTGACATGCAGAATTGGTTCTCCCTTTGTTTAGAAGCCTATTAGCAAGGTAATGAACATCAGGGAAAGTTTTGCTTTATGAATATTAATGACTAGGATTAATCCTGGCAGGTCATCCTTGATGTGCCGTCATACTGATCCAGAATGCAGCTGAATGACTTTTTTTTTTTGTTGTTGAAAAAATTATCTTCCCAAGTTGTCTCTCATCAACACATTCCTGCTGCCTCACCACTGGCTCCCTGTAGCTGCGCAAATCCGAATCACAACACTGGCTGCGAGGAGAAACACAACAGATCGTCCCAGAGAGACAAGAAGCCTGCAATCAAATGTTGATCCTCACTACATTCTTTTCGTGCTGCAAGTCAAGCTTGACCCTTATTATACAAGGAAGACTTGCACCTTGGTGGTATAACTTTCCCTGACTGTTTAAACAGCTGAGTCACTGGCTGGCTTTAAAATAAAGACCTATGCGTTGACTGATTTTTCACAACAGCCAGTACGGTTCAAAATGCACCATATCCCTGAGCAATCTGAACAAACCTGACAGTGGTGGGTTAAATATGGAGAACTGTAACAGTTTTTTAAGCCGCGGGAGATCTCTCATCGCTGCTTTTACCCACGCCTGTCACCTTTAATCAGGAGAATATCCTAGACGACAAGACGGCGGTAGTTGTATACAGTTTTAACCTTTTTTTCCCCTTAAATAAGTGCTGACTTGAAAATGGAACAGTAAACGAGAAAGCATTAAGCTTGAAATGCAAAGTGGAACCGTACGTGCGGCTAACGAGCTGTCACTGAAGACCGATACCCACCCCGCCATTATTAATCAATATGGAGGACGGACATATACGTTATACAGGGCATTTAATTGGATCTACTTAAGTACAGAATGAGTCATTAAAATTTTTTTATCATTCCCCTAGAAGCAAGGAACTGTTCAAATTTAAACGAGAATGTCACCAAAGCAAGATGTTTGCCTCTAATGGTATTTACTGACATTGACACAAGCTGAACTGCTTTTCTTGTGGTTCACTCTCATGGTGTATGTTTTTTTTTTTTCCTGTGGCCGGTGAGATAGTTTCGCTTCATCCTTTTATCGACGTTCCAAACAACGCTTTACCTTGAGATAAAGGGCCTTGTGTAATTTGCAGCGCAGTATGCACCTGGCTGCGTCGTAAGGCGTCGTAACAATGCGGTGGTATCGCATTAGTTTTATAAGTACGAGTAAGCGAGCACAGTATCAGACCAACACCGGTGTGAATATCAGTGCATTCCTAGTTTTAAGCCTTACAACATAGGTCAAAAGTATTAGGACAACAAATTATATGTATTATAGTTCTCTCATTACACAAAACTGATGATGTCACTAATTACTTTGATCTGAAGAGTTAATAATGAAACTAGTTTTAGGATGTGAGAACAGTATTGTGCTTCTGGAGCGATGGCCTGGGTCATCTCCAGACCTAAAGCCAATAGAAAACTGTTGGACAATGGTGACAAATGCAGTTGCAATCATGAAACTGTCTTCTGTACTTGTTCATCTTCAGGAAGCAGTCAAGCAGGCATGGATTGAGCGAGTGACACCAGAGTACTGCAGACGTCTTTTTGGATCCAGCAGGTTTTGAAAAATAAAGGACTTCATGTTAAATACTCACTCACTCATCTTCTATACAGTACATATTTATCCTGTATTCAGGGTCGCGGGGGGCCTGGAGCATATCCCAGGAGACTTAGGGCATGAGGAAGGGTACACCCTGTACAGGGCGCCAATCCATAGCAGGGCGCACACACACATACACATTCACACACTACAGGCAATTTGGGAACTCATACTAAATAGTGAGAACAATTTCACTGCATTAATAAAAAAAAAAATTCTTGGTTGTCATTATTATAAAAAAGAGAGAGAGAGAGAGAGAGAGAGAGAGAGAGAGAGAGAGAGAGAGAGAGAAGGAGAATGTCAATAAAACATGAAATTTCACTTTTGTCTCTACCTTTGGCCGCCACCGTTTTATCCTTTGCCCCTGGACTATTTGTACAGGCACATTATGTTTTTGATGTAAACTACACTTTTGGAAGGGTGTACTTAAATGCTGCCAATATAAATGAGTAATGAGGAGTGACTGGGGAAAACAAGTTGTGCATTAAAAAAAGGCAGAAAAGTGCGCTAACAATGTGGTAGACATGATGTTCACTTAAACTGGTTTTTATGTTTAAGAGACTCTGAAGTATTACACTTAACAGAAATATAGGACGTGTACATAATGACAGACTAAGCTGTGAAAGTGCTGAACTGTGACCTTCATAAAAAGAGAGATGATGGCGACGCCGTGCGGACTCTTCTCTGCTTCGCTGTAGTTCAAGTATAAATCCTGGTTGAAGTGGATTAATTGCACCTGAGGAAACACACGCACAACAACTTACATTATATACAGTATGAGTGAACACAGGACAGCATTCTATGACAGTAATAATTATAGACTTATACCTTAAATTAAATGAAGTTATTTCATTATAATAAATAAATAACTAATAATCAGTTTCTCTTGATCATATCCTCCATCACTTGCAGTAATTCCTATGGGATATCTGTTATTATTTATAAGCAGCATCACATACCGGATTGATGGCCTGACGCGAGTTAACCCTGCACGTGTTGGCTAATCCTTGCTTTAATTAAAGCTTAAAATATGTGACTGCGTGCTCCGTCTTACTAAACATGCAGTGTTAAGAAGCTGAGCGTGATTGCCTCCTCTGCGTTGCGTCCGTATTTGATGGATGGATTGCTCACGTGTGTGTGTGTGTGTGTGTGTGTGACTGCGATGTAATCATTTCATAAACTCAGAACAAATCCTCGTAATCCTGATCTCTAAAGCGCTCCCGTCTCTTCCAGCGTGTTCATGCTCGAGTTGCGTACGCTTGTTTGTGCTGTCGTGTAATAATTGAGTTCTTCTTTTTTACATTTTCGAACATTTCAACACGGTATATTCTCAGCAGCAGATGTACGCTGACGGTGCGTTATGTGATTCTTTGTTTTTGAAGACACACGGCTTATGCGGTAGCTTTCTGTCCCACCTCTCCAGGAAAGGCATTCCCGTTGATCAAGTGCTCCGAGCCGTGAGTGTCATCACTGCCAAAATGCAGTCTGATCTCCTGCAGTGTGTACGTGTAACTCAGGGGACCGCCAGACACACTCACGCGCTTAGAGCCGTCCACACGCAGGATCACGTGACGCCCTGTATTATACAGCACGCCACTGATCTGAGAAATAGAAAGACAGATAGATACAAGCCGTGGATATAAAAAATTTTTGTGCTGTGAAAACTGCTACATCATGTCAGATATTCTTCCACCTTTAATTCGGTTTGGCAACCGTTCATTTCAATCGGGTGAAAAAAGAAATAGAAACATTTCAGGAAAGAAAATATCTTAATCTGTTAAATTTATTAATCTGCCTGCAAAGCCCTTAAACAACACTTTGTTAAAGCATCTTTTGCTTAATACAGCACTTAGTCTTTTTGAGTAAGCACTACACAACATCTTGATTTAACAGTTTTATTCCACTCTTCCTCCACAAAAATCATGTCGCACAATGTGGCCTCATGCCTACGCCTGATCACAGCCGTGCCGCAGTGACAGAAAATGCAGTTTTTGCTTTACAACATTTCTATTGAGTAACTGTCCTCTTAGACAAAATATAGTCGCATGTTTTGTTTATTTTTATATTATTTAGATCCCAAAGGGACTACATCATAAAAACATCAAAAACTGGACAGACCCTCTGTGACGACACCCGTACAGTAGGTTTTCTGAAAAGCTGTTTTGAAGCTCAACTGTGGGAGCTCTCGTCATTGCCATCAGGTGACAGATACTTTCCACTCTTGGAGTTATATCCATTGTTTCTGTGGCCGTTACTTAAGGGGTTGCCAGCTTAACGCCCAATTTTTACACACACTCTCTCACACACACACACTGAAAGCAATTTGGGAACTCCAATTAGCCTTACAGTGAAATCTTGGCTTGCGAGTAACGCGATTTGCGAGTGTTCCCTAAGACGAGCAAGGATTTTTAATAAATTTTGACTTGAAAAACGAGCATCGTCTTGGTTTACGAGCACCGAGTATCACGCATGCGTTTCTTGTTTTGGCGCTGAGCGTCACGTGATCACAACTGAGCCAACGTTTTTTCTCTCTCTTGTGCTGCGGAATTGTGGGTAATCGTCTCCTCTGCTGGGTCTTAGTGCTCGTCTCTTACTGGTATAATCAACATCCGTGCAAGTGTGTACTGTTTACTATAACACTGTAACCATGGGTGTGTGTGTGTGTGTGTGTGTGTGTGTGTGTACTGTTTCTTATAACACACGTGTGTGCACGTGTAAAGCAAAAAAAGTCTCATTAGAGAGGTTAAAAATCCATTTTCTCCGTTATGTGTGTGCGCTCGTACTTTGACACCGTGCCGGTTCACACTCTCTCTCTCGCCTTTGTGTGTGTGTGTGTGTGTGTTTGTGTGTGTGATGCACCCCCTCTCATTGAATGAGAAGGAGACAGGAGGCTGAAAGTAAGAATCTCCTCTTACTTTAGCTTTACACACAAACACACACACACAGCGCCTGTGCGCATAAACGAAAACACTTATCTGTCTGGATTTATTTTTACTTTAAAGTAAAGTGCAGGTTAATTTGTTTTATTTTTACTTTATATTATTTCTTATGGGAATTTTTTTCTAATTTGCTTTGATTTAGGAGTGTTTTGGAATACGAGCCTGCTTCCAAATCAAATTATGCTCTTAATCCAAGGTTCCACTGTACCTGTCTTTAGATTGAGGGAGGAAACCAAAGTACCCGGAGGAAACCCACCAAGCCCAGGGAGATGTAGTTTTGACCAATTAAACCTACCAATCAAATTGATGGACTGTTGTATGAATGGATTTCATAGACTTATTCACTGACTATAATATCCTGCCTAGATATTCTCCTTACAGACTGCCAGAGGACACCCAACTCCAATTTTTTTTTATTACATTTTTCATTTTCTGTTGATCCGTTATATAAAGCATGTGGACTTTCAGTATTCATGAAACTTCACAGTTTGCACACAAACAAGTAAATTCTCAGCTTTGTATCTCTTGGATAGATCTTTGTATGCCACCCTTTTTACTTACCTCTGTGCCATTTTTGCTTTCTGACGTTCTGCTCTGGTTTGATGCTCTATCTGATCCCTGGTTTTCTTTTAACTGCTCTGAAATTTTGACTTCTCTTCGAATCTTATGGGGTTCTTTATTTGTCTGTGCTCTGTCTGATTTTGATCACTATTCTGGGCTGATTTTTATTTTTATTCTGTCTCTTGTTATTAACAACCTTTGCACATGCATCCTTATTCCGTCCCAGAATCATTTATTTATTCATTTATTTATTTTTATTTTTTTTACAGAAGGCTTCAATTGACAAAGTAGATCTAGTGAGAATTTACATTAGCTATTGTATCTGAAGGTCATCTGATGGACAACTATCTACTCATAAATGTTATTGCTTAATTAATAATGAAACACTCCTATACTCATACTAAAACTCACCTAACCGTTCCTAACCCTATATGCTCATGGAGACAGAGATATTTATCACATCACAAGCATCAAAATTACCATCATATCAACCTTGGGACTGTGCAATCGACTTCCTAGCAGGCACGAGTCCCCACAGACATCGAGCGTATACCCTATACCTACTACAAACCGATGCCATGGAAGAATGCATGTTTGAAGCCATGGCTCTAGGCTAGCTCATAAATCCACATCTTGTGACATTGAAAATATATTTTTTTTTGTGTGTGTAAAAAAGGATGGAGGAAGTACCAAGGTCTCAGTGCTCATAGTCAAATATCGGAATCTGTTATTACACATGTAAATCTAACCTGCTCAATGGAAGATTTGGACCAAACTCGACCTATGGAGTGCCTACAGCCTGATATATAACTCATAATAGCAGGTGATGAGTGGAAGATTTATCACAATTGACTATCTACTGTAGTTATGCATTGCGGTCTTGTAATAGCTCCATCTGTTTTCTGCCTTTTATAAATGATGTCCTCCTGTGAGATCATTTACACTGATGACACCTTGATCTCAAAGAGAAAACAATTTCAAAGAAGAGCCTAGTATAAGCAATTCAAAAAAGACTGGTCGAAAAAAACCTGTAGGTCAATTCAGAGAAAGGGTAACTTTACAAACTGTGTGTTATTGTCATCCAAGATGAGAACAGGGTGGAGAGAGGAAACAGCCACGGTATTATTTAAAGAGATGGTGAAATTGCCTGGTCTCCACAAGGACACTCTTTCTGACAGTTTTTCAAATCAGCTCTTCTGTCTGGCAGGCTTTTTTCAACAGGCATAGCATAAATGTCGGCCTGTCCTGAGGCTTTCGCCCCCAGTCAAATGGACAAATAGAGAGCCTCAACCAGGTGACTGGAAGGATACTGGCTTTAAGAACTATCTGCACTGGAGCACTCAAAGTTTCACAAAATTTCTTGATGCGTTCATCCACCAGCTCAACACCTTTCCAATGCATTCTGGGGTTTCAACCACCATTTGTCTTATTCTTTCTCTGACAGATGTTTGGTGCACATAATTTCTGTGCATGTCAATTTTAAGAAAAAAAACATATTAGGACATCATATGAGTGTCGTTCAAGTCAAGCTTGGAATTTCATGTGAATGATGGCGTAAAACTGATTGACATTCACAGCAGACTTCAAGCAGAGTACGGTGAGACATAAAATATTTGAATGGTGCAAATGTTTGAAAGAAGGCCAGTGAATGATGATCCCGGCTGAGGTGACTCTGAGCCCAGAGCAAGTAGAATGCCTGTTCCTTAAAAAAGGATCAATAACTTGTGGACAACAAGAGACACATCTATGCAGGAACTGGATACACCACTTGCTCGACTGGGAGTTAGTGCCACATCCCTGTACAGTTCTGACCATGCTAAAAGGCATTTCCATATGTTAGGGCTAGTAAAGGAGTTTGTGGGTGACCAGCATGGCATTTCAGATGGGATACACGCATTAGTGTAGCAATTATATCGGAAAAATAAAGGTCATTTTTACTATCAGTTACTCTGCACACCCAAAAGTTCAGACCTGACTTGAATGAATATCATCATGCCACAGAGAATGCAACAAAAATTTCTTTTGTACAGTACAAGTCAATCAGCGTATCAGTTCTGGGTTGGCCATATGGAAAGTCACTTGCCACAATTTAAAATCACTCATAAGCCGGCCTGTGAAAATGAATTACGTTTTATCTAAATAGATTGAAAAAAGGAATGACGTCCGCAAACAAATCAATTTGTTTCTTTCTCTCTGTTATCATTTCTCCAGAGCCATCAGAAATCTGGCAGGCCCCCAGGCTAAGCCCACACACAAGAGGAAGCAATAAATTCTGTAAATTTACTTTGCATAATATTCTCTCGGTGGTAATCACTGTCACATCGGATGAAACTGAATAAAGCTGCAGAGGCAACAGCACCCACTGCAATGCTGATGTAATGAGTTGTGAGTTAATTCAGCACTGAACTGACAGTGATTGTGATTTCACTTGACAGCACAGTGAAACAACACTGACAGTCATGCTAGGATAAACTACACCAATGCTGATAAAATGGTGTCGTAACGTGCCGGCTAAAGATGAATGCACTCTTTATTTCCTCTCGCACATAACGATCTGTCCGGACACAACTGACTTGCTGACATATTGGTGCTGATACCTGGTGTTGATGATGTACCGTGGTATTCAGCACACCCGTTAGCGAGGCTCTTATTGTGTTTCACTGGGCAGGAGGCAGCTCTGACAGACAAAGGAGATACAATCTGTGCTATTTTAAAGGCAGGGCCAGACTTGGACTGCCAAGTCCCAAACCCCCACCTTTGCTCCTATGCCTCAATTAAATGCAAAATTGTTAGAAGAATTAGATGTTTGTGTATTGTCAGATAAAACAGTGTGCAGACCTCAAATCTACCAAAATCTCTTTAATCCATCAAATTCCTTTGAGAGAATCTGAAAGTGTTAATCAGCCGACTTTGATAATGCACACATTGACGTTCGCCCCATCACCAGGACAGGTTTTAAAGGTTTTAGAATCATGACAATGACACAGAAGTCCAGGACCTAAGGAAGCAAAATTGGGCGTGCTCTCCAGGGGTAAGGAACGCAAACTCTCTCCTGTGTCAATCACAGTGACACTAGCCAATCATGCCAGAGGGCAGATAATAACAGTTTCCCTTTAAGGGTTTTACCTTGCTCTATTCATTTTAAAATTAATTACCTAATGAGAATAGCGTAAAGTTCAACTCGAACCAAAGGTTAATAGCTGAAGACGAGGAACACAAATGTACTAAATAATTAACAACAAACCACATGACTAAACAAAGGATTGTTTCACTTAGTGTGTGCCGAGGAATCACAAAAGGTTGTGTGTGTGGCTGGAGGATGTTTGTAGGTATGCTGATCTGCCCTTGGCTTATGAATATGTATGAACATGTGGGCCATGTGGCTGCCTTTGCCGTAATATAAAATCCGATTTATATGCACCCACGTGACAACGCTCAATCACTGAACAATAGGATAATTACTTCAGTAACATTAAATCACAGATTAGCAAAGCAGACATATTTTCATTTAGGATATTATTAGTTAATGGGCTGCATGTCGGAAAAGACGAGAAGATAATAATCACATACTGTACAAGCAAGACTGAAAGATGTGAAATTGAATTCTTTTATCTGATTAGCTGAGGACCTTGAAGACTGTGTCAGTTTGTAGTCAAGTCAGCCAGACAGACATAACAAATAAACTCATCATGGGACATTCCTGAAAAAAAAATTTTATATATAATTTTGGGCCTGATGTGTGTATCACAAAAAAAAAAAAGATATATAAAATGTGCAGTTGCTATAGGTTTTATTTCAGTGATCATACCTGTCCTTTTATGCTCTTGAATTTGTATGAAAAACATTGATAAAATATTGGTAACATAAATAAAACTTTTAAAGAGTGATTCCACTCAGATATGGAATGAATTTTTAATTTTTTCTCCCCACAGGGTAAGATTTTTCAACCTTCAAGCATCTCATGTTCAGCATGAACCTGCACGCAGCTTGTTTATAGAGCTATATTAGCAGTGAGTTTCAATCTGCTGGACAGTACTGCTCCAGGTTTTCAACTCACGGCTCTGACTCATTCCAACTCACGGTTCAATAGCGTTCCAGTTCTATGCTGAAATGTTCAATCTGTAATGATTATGATCGTTTTAGCCACTTCTTAATAGTACCCCCTACTGAATAATTGTCAGCTTGTTAAACATGATGAATTGTGAATAACATACCAAGATGCATATTTAATTTTTTTACAATCTTACTTAAAAAAACAACAATACAGATTTACACATTTTTCGATAGATGGCCCTTACCTTTCTTCCTCCTGTGACGCGTAGAGGGGTAAGGAAGGGGTCAAAAGTCAAACGGCGTGTTTCGATATTAACCGGCGACTGTCTTTTCCCAACGGAGCAAAGTTTCCATGCAGAGTTCACCAATCCCCAAAAAGAGGGAACTGTAATACACACACACACAGTTTTTATACGTGGTATGTGTAGCAGATAGCTATACTGACATACTGTACTGTATATTGAGCTTCATTATGTCCACAGTGGATTGCTGATGATCAAGCATGTGTGATGATTTTATGCATCCTATGATGTCCTGCCTTGTGTAATTAGATCATTATATCCACCCTTATTTGCATATCCTGTATAAACATGCTATTATGCTTCATAATCACATACCTAGATGATGGTCATCAATTTAGAAAACACACTGTGCTAAAAGCAAAAATATTTTTTTTATTAAATACTGCAGTTGTTTTATTTATTATGAAGTACTGGTGCCATGTTTTCTTTGTCCGGCTGATTTTGATGATTTGCTGTGAAAACCTGTTATTCATTCTTTGGTTCGTCCACCTCCTGTGTGTATCATAAGACCAGTATGTGGTGTGTATGCTGTGCGAAATAACTACTGTGTATTACACATTCTGTGTCTCTAACTGATGCTTAAGTGCATAAATGTGTGTTCATGTTCAGTGACCTAGATAAACTATGGCTTTCCCAGAATAGTGCAGTAATCTCACTTCTGTACATTTGTGTCACACTGATTAACACGGCAGATAACATTACAGAATTGCACGCTTGGGTTGATTTCACATCGAATAATAGTGCTGTGCAAGTCAAACGGCAAGTTTAGCCCCTCCCCACTTACTATTCTCAACTGTCAGCTTTAGCCCATCCCCAATTACTATTTTCACCTGTTCTGCTTTAGCCCCTCCCCAATCACTATTCTTACCTGTTCTGCTTTAGCCCCTCCCCAATCACTATTCTCAACTGTTCAGCTTTAGCCCCTCCCCAATTACTATTTTCACCTGTTCTGCTTTAGCCCCTCCCCAATCACTATTCTTACCGGTTCTGCTTTAGCCCCTCCCCAATCACTATATTCACCTGTTCTGCTTTAGCCCCTCCCAAATCACTATTCTTACCTGTTCTGCTTTAGCCCCTCCCAAATCACTATTCTTACCTGTTCTGCTTTAGCCCCTCCCAGATCACTATTATCAACTGTTCTGCTTTAGCCCCTCACTATTAGCCCTCGCTTTAGCCCCTCCCAAATCACTATTATCAACTGTTCCGCTTTAGCCCCTGGCAAATCACTATTATCAAGTGTTCTGCTTTAGCCCCTCCCAAATCACCATTCTCAAGTGTTCCGCTTTAGCCCCTCCCAAATCACCATTCTCAAATGTTCCGCTTTAGCCCCTCCCAAATCACTATTATCAACTGTTCCGCTTTAGCCCCTCCCAAATCACTATTATCAAGTGTTCTGCTTTAGCCCCTCCCCAATTACTATTTTCACCTGTTCTGCTTTAGCCCCTCCCCAATCACTATTCTTACCTGTTCTGCTTTAGCCCCGCCCCAATCACTATTCTCAACTGTTCCGCTTTAGCCCCTCCCCAATTACTATTTTCACCTGTTCTGCTTTAGCCCCTCCCAAATCACTATTCTTACCTGTTCTGCTTTAGCCCCTCCCAAATCACTATTCTTACCTGTTCTGCTTTAGCCCCTCCCAAATCACTATTCTTACCTGATCCGCTTTAGCCCCTCCCAAATCACTATTATCAACTGTTCCGCGTTAGCCCCTCCCCCAATCACCATTCTCAACTGTTCCGCTTTAGCCCCTCCCAAATCACTATTATCAAGTGTTCCGCTTTAGCCCCTCCCAAATCACTATTATCAAGTGTTCTGCTTTAGCCCCTCCCAAATCACCATTCTCACCTGTTCTGCTTTAGCCCCTCCCAAATCACCATTCTCAAGTGACCCGCTTTAGCCCCTCCCAAATCACCATTCTCAAGTGTCCCGCTTTAGCCCCTCCCAAATCACCATTCTCAAGTGTTCTGCTTTAGCCCCTCCCAAATCACCATTCTCACCTGTTCTGCTTTAGCCCGTCCCAAATCACCATTCTCAAGTGTTCCGCTTTAGCCCCTCCCCAATCACCATTCTCAACTGTTCTGCTTTAGCCCCTCCCAGATCACTATTATCAACTGTTCTGTTTATCCCCTCACTATTAGCCCTCGCTTTAGCCCCTCCCAAATCACTATTATCAACTGTTCTGCTTTAGCCCCTCCCCAATCACCATTCTCAACTGTTCTGCTTTAGCCCCTCCCAAATCACAATTCTTACCTGTTCTGCTTTAGCCCCTCCCCAATCACTATTCTCAACTGTTCAGCTTTAGCCCCTCCCCAATTACTATTTTCACCTGTTCTGCTTTAGCCCCTCCCCAATCACTATTCTTACCTGTTCTGCTTTAGCCCCTCCCCAATCACTATTCTTACCTGTTCTGCTTTAGCCCCTCCCCAATCACTACATTCACCTGTTCTGCTTTAGCCCCTCCCAAATCACTATTCTTACCTGTTCTGCTTTAGCCCCTCCCAAATCACTATTCTTACCTGTTCTGCTTTAGCCCCTCCCCCAATCACCATTCTCAACTGTTCCGCTTTAGCCCCTTCCAAATCAATATTATCAACTGTTCCGCTTTAGCCCCTCCCAAATCACTATTATCAAGTGTTCTGCTTTAGCCCCTCCCAAATCACCATTCTCAAGTGTTCCGCTTTAGCCCCTCCCAAATCACCATTCTCAAATGTTCCGCTTTAGCCCCTCCCAAATCACTATTATCAACTGTTCCGCTTTAGCCCCTCCCAAATCACTATTATCAAGTGTTCTGCTTTAGTCCCTCCCCAATTACTATTTTCACCTGTTCTGCTTTAGCCCCTCCCCAATCACTATTCTTACCTGTTCTGCTTTAGCCCCGCCCCAATCACTATTCTCAACTGTTCCGCTTTAGCCCCTCCCCAATTACTATTTTCACCTGTTCTGCTTTAGCCCCTCCCAAATCACTATTCTTACCTGTTCTGCTTTAGCCCCTCCCCAATCACTATTCTTACCTGTTCTGCTTTAGCCCCTCCCCAATCACTATTTTCACCTGTTCTGCTTTAGCCCCTCCCAAATCACTATTCTTACCTGTTCTGCTTTAGCCCCTCCCCCAATCACCATTCTCAACTGTTCCGCTTTAGCCCCTCCCAAATCAATATTATCAACTGTTCCGCTTTAGCCCCTCCCAAATCACTATTATCAACTGTTCCGCGTTAGCCCCTCCCCCAATCACCATTCTCAACTGTTCCGCTTTAGCCCCTCCCAAATCACTATTATCAAGTGTTCCGCTTTAGCCCCTCCCAAATCACTATTATCAAGTGTTCTGCTTTAGCCCCTCCCAAATCACCATTCTCACCTGTTCTGCTTTAGCCCCTCCCAAATCACCATTCTCAAGTGTCCCGCTTTAGCCCCTCCCAAATCACTATTATCAAGTGTTCCGCTTTAGCCCCTCCCAAATCACTATTGTCAACTGTTATGCTTTAGCCCCTCCCAAATCACCATTCTCAAGTGTTCTGCTTTAGCCCCTCACTATTAGCCCTCGCTTTAGCCCCTCCCAAATCACTATTATCAACTGTTCCGCTTTAGCCCCTCCCCAATCACCATTCTCAACTGTTCTGCTTTAGCCCCTCCCAAATCACAATTCTCAAGTGTTCTGCTGTAGCCCGTCCCAAATCACTATTATCAAGTGTTCCGCTTTAGCCCCTCCCAAATCACCATTCTCAACTGTTCCGCTTTAGCCCCTCCCAAATCACCATTCTCACCTGTTCTGCTTTAGCCCCTCCCAAATCACCATTCTCAAGTGTTCCGCTTTAGCCCCTCCCAAATCACCATTCTCAAGTGTTCCGCTTTAGCCCCTCCCAAATCACTATTGTCAACTGTTATGCTTTAGCCCCTCCCAAATCACCATTCTCAAGTGTTCCGCTTTAGCCCCTCCCAAATCACTATTCTCACCTCTTCCGCTTTAGCCCCTCCCAAATCACCATTCTCAAGTGTTCCACTTTAGCCCCTCCCAAATCACTATTCTCACCTGTTCTGCTTTAGCCCCTCCCAAATCACCATTCTCACCTGTTCTGCTTTAGCCCCTCCCAGATCACTATTATCAACTGTTCTGCTTTAGCCCCTCACTATTAGCCCTCGCTTTAGCCCCTCCCAAATCACTATTATCAACTGTTCCGCTTTAGCCCCTCCCCAATCACCATTCTCAACTGTTCTGCTTTAGCCCCTCCCAAATCACAATTCTCAAGTGTTCCGCTGTAGCCCCTCCCAAATCACTATTATCAAGTGTTCCGCTTTAGCCCCTCCCAAATCACCATTCTCAACTGTTCCGCTTTAGCCCCTCCCAAATCACCATTCTCACCTGTTCTGCTTTAGCCCCTCCCAAATCACCATTCTCAAGTGTTCCGCTTTAGCCCCTCCCAAATCATTATTGTCAACTGTTATGCTTTAGCCCCTCCCAAATCACCATTCTCAAGTGTTCCGCTTTAGCCCCTCCCAAATCACTATTCTCACCTGTTCTGCTTTAGCCCCTCCCAAATCACCATCCTCAAGTGTTCCACTTTAGCCCCTCCCAAATCACCATTCTCACCTCTTCTGCTTTAGCCCCTCCCAAATCACCATTCTCAAGTGTTCCGCTTTAGCCCCTCCCAAATCACCATTCTCAAGTGTTCCACTTTAGCCCCTCCCAAATCACTATTGTCAACTGTTATGCTTTAGCCCCTCCCAAATCACCATTCTGAAGTGTTCCGCTTTAGCCCCTCCCAAATCACTATTCTCACCTGTTCTGCTTTAGCCCCTCCCAAATCACCATTCTCAAGTGTTCCACTTTAGCCCCTCCCAAATCACTATTCTCACCTGTTCTGCTTTAGCCCCTCCCAAATCACCATTCTCAACTGTTCCACTTTAGCCCCTCCCAAATCACTATTCTCACCTGTTCCGCTTTAGCCCCTCCCAAATCACCATTCTCAAGTGTTCCGCTTTAGCCCCTCCCAAATCACTATTGTCAACTGTTATGCTTTAGCCCCTCCCAAATCACCATTCTCAAGTGTTCCGCTTTAGCCCCTCCCAAATCACTATTCTCACCTGTTCTGCTTTAGCCCCTCCCAAATCACCATTCTCACCTGTTCTGCTTTAGCCCCTCCCAAATCACCATTCTCAAGTGTTCCACTTTAGCCCCTCCCAAATCACCATTAGGGCTGCAACTAACGATTATTTTGATAATCGATTAGTTGGTCGATTTCTTTTTCGATTAATCGATTAATCGGATAAAGTGACCGCTTTAATTTGCTGTTTTGCTTAACAATATAAAACCATAAATCAGGGTATTATTTATGTATAAAAGTAAACTTTAAAAAATGCAATAGCCACATAGAGTATAATGATCTTTAATTTTGACATTTAAACCTTAGTTTATGTAAATCAACATTCTTTTTTAACAATAATTGCAGATGGCAAGTTAACAGTGTTGATACGGTATATGTGTGTGTGTTTATATATACATATACATACATACATACATACATACACACACACACACACACACACACACACAGTAGTTTAAAAAATACAGACATATTCAGTTGTTAAGAATGACCTCAATTTTAAATTCTCTTAAATTAATTCAACTTAATAAGAAGAATAATAGACTTCTAGATTATTATGATATTATTTTTAATCAAAGTGTCTCTTGCTACATCCTTGTCACGGTTTATACATTATTTCGATCCTCTCGGGTATTTTATCCTTTTTTGTTGTTGTCTCAATAAATTAAAAAAATATATTTTTTATATAAATAGACAATTTTGCTATACTAGACATTCTCGTAATACGGCGACGTAGGGAGAGAAAAAAATGGCCGCTACTGGGTTCACTCTGTTTATTTTGCCCTTTTCCCGCATTTTCCCTGTGTATAGCGTGTAGGATCATGGGATATATCCGGTCCTCCGAGGTGTAAACTGAACGTGAAGAAAACGCACTAGAAGTGTTTTCCTTGCGTTCGTTGGGATTTGAACATCAAGAAAAAGCTGCATGCAACGTTTTTTTTCTTTTTACCCCGTATAACCGCGCAGCCGGACATACGCACGTCACCAAAGCCCGTGTGAACTCTCTCACTCACTCCTTTTTTTTTTTAGTCGTGGCCAATTCCTCCCCGTCGCTAGGGGCTCCCACATGTACAGAAAACCCTCGGCGCTTCATCCGCGCTCACCGGACACTACGAACGGCAGAAAACAGGCTCGATTTTAACGCCCGATAAGAGGTGTTTAATGTAAATTACTCCCATACCTTGGAGGACTTGGAGCGCGCGCTTTTTCCTGCAAACGCTTGTGTAAACTCCATTGTGCGAGCGACTGTGTATCTGTGTGTGTGTATTTGTGCATCTTGTGGTCGCGCGCCTCAATAACGTGAGCAGCCCAACTAATCGATAACGGCATTCGTTGACAACGAATTTCATTATCGATAATTATCGATTTTATCGATTAGTTGTTGCAGCCCTAATCACCATTCTCACCTGTTCTGCTTTAGCCCCTCCCAAATCACCATTCTCAAGTGTTCCGCTTTAGCCCCTCCCAAATCACCATTCTCAAGTGTTCCGCTTTAGCCCCTCCCAAATCACTATTGTCAACTGTTATGCTTTAGCCCCTCCCAAATCACCATTCTCAAGTGTTCTGCTTTAGCCCCTCCCAAATCACTATTCTCAAGTGTTCTGCGTTAGCCCCTCCCAAATCACTATTCTCACCTGTTCCGCTTTAGCCCCTCCCAAATCACCATTCTCAAGTGTTCCGCTTTAGCCCCTCCCAAATCACTATTGTCAACTGTTATGCTTTAGCCCCTCCCAAATCACCATTCTCAAGTGTTCCGCTTTAGCCCCTCCCAAATCACTATTCTCACCTGTTCTGCTTTAGCCCCTCCCAAATCACCATTCTCACCTGTTCTGCTTTAGCCCCTCCCAAATCACCATTCTCAAGTGTTCCACTTTAGCCCCTCCCAAATCACCATTAGGGCTGCAACTAACGATTATTTTGATAATCGATTAGTTGGTCGATTTCTTTTTCGATTAATCGATTAATCGGATAAAGTGACCGCTTTAATTTGCTGTTTTGCTTAACAATATAAAACCATAAATCAGGGTATTATTTATGTATAAAAGTAAACTTTAAAAAATGCAATAGCCACATAGAGTATAATGATCTTTAATTTTGACATTTAAACCTTAGTTTATGTAAATCAACATTCTTTTTTAACAATAATTGCAGATGGCAAGTTAACAGTGTTGATACGGTATATGTGTGTGTGTTTATATATACATATACATACATACATACATACATACACACACACACACACACACACACACACAGTAGTTTAAAAAATACAGACATATTCAGTTGTTAAGAATGACCTCAATTTTAAATTCTCTTAAATTAATTCAACTTAATAAGAAGAATAATAGACTTCTAGATTATTATGATATTATTTTTAATCAAAGTGTCTCTTGCTACATCCTTGTCACGGTTTATACATTATTTCGATCCTCTCGGGTATTTTATCCTTTTTTGTTGTTGTCTCAATAAATTAAAAAAATATATTTTTTATATAAATAGACAATTTTGCTATACTAGACATTCTCGTAATACGGCGACGTAGGGAGAGAAAAAAATGGCCGCTACTGGGTTCACTCTGTTTATTTTGCCCTTTTCCCGCATTTTCCCTGTGTATAGCGTGTAGGATCATGGGATATATCCGGTCCTCCGAGGTGTAAACTGAACGTGAAGAAAACGCACTAGAAGTGTTTTCCTTGCGTTCGTTGGGATTTGAACATCAAGAAAAAGCTGCATGCAACGGTTTTTTTCTTTTTACCCCGTATAACCGCGCAGCCGGACATACGCACGTCACCAAAGCCCGTGTGAACTCTCTCACTCACTCCTTTTTTTTTTTAGTCGTGGCCAATTCCTCCCCGTCGCTAGGGGCTCCCACATGTACAGAAAACCCTCGGCGCTTCATCCGCGCTCACCGGACACTACGAACGGCAGAAAACAGGCTCGATTTTAACGCCCGATAAGAGGTGTTTAATGTAAATTACTCCCATACCTTGGAGGACTTGGAGCGCGCGCTTTTTCCTGCAAACGCTTGTGTAAACTCCATTGTGCGAGCGACTGTGTATCTGTGTGTGTGTATTTGTGCATCTTGTGGTCGCGCGCCTCAATAACGTGAGCAGCCCAACTAATCGATAACGGCATTCGTTGACAACGAATTTCATTATCGATAATTATCGATTTTATCGATTAGTTGTTGCAGCCCTAATCACCATTCTCACCTGTTCTGCTTTAGCCCCTCCCAAATCACCATTCTGAAGTGTTCCGCTTTAGCCCCTCCCAAATCACTATTCTCACCTGTTCTGCTTTAGCCCCTCCCAAATCACCATTCTCAAGTGTTCCACTTTAGCCCCTCCCAAATCACTATTCTCACCTGTTCTGCTTTAGCCCCTCCCAAATCACCATTCTCAACTGTTCCACTTTAGCCCCTCCCAAATCACTATTCTCACCTGTTCCGCTTTAGCCCCTCCCAAATCACCATTCTCAAGTGTTCCGCTTTAGCCCCTCCCAAATCACTATTGTCAACTGTTATGCTTTAGCCCCTCCCAAATCACCATTCTCAAGTGTTCCGCTTTAGCCCCTCCCAAATCACTATTCTCACCTGTTCTGCTTTAGCCCCTCCCAAATCACCATTCTCACCTGTTCTGCTTTAGCCCCTCCCAAATCACCATTCTCAAGTGTTCCACTTTAGCCCCTCCCAAATCACCATTAGGGCTGCAACTAACGATTATTTTGATAATCGATTAGTTGGTCGATTTCTTTTTCGATTAATCGATTAATCGGATAAAGTGACCGCTTTAATTTGCTGTTTTGCTTAACAATATAAAACCATAAATCAGGGTATTATTTATGTATAAAAGTAAACTTTAAAAAATGCAATAGCCACATAGAGTATAATGATCTTTAATTTTGACATTTAAACCTTAGTTTATGTAAATCAACATTCTTTTTTAACAATAATTGCAGATGGCAAGTTAACAGTGTTGATACGGTATATGTGTGTGTGTTTATATATACATATACATACATACATACATACACACACACACACACACACACACAGTAGTTTAAAAAATACAGACATATTCAGTTGTTAAGAATGACCTCAATTTTAAATTCTCTTAAATTAATTCAACTTAATAAGAAGAATAATAGACTTCTAGATTATTATGATATTATTTTTAATCAAAGTGTCTCTTGCTACATCCTTGTCACGGTTTATACATTATTTCGATCCTCTCGGGTATTTTATCCTTTTTTGTTGTTGTCTCAATAAATTAAAAAAATATATTTTTTATATAAATAGACAATTTTGCTATACTAGACATTCTCGTAATACGGCGACGTAGGGAGAGAAAAAAATGGCCGCTACTGGGTTCACTCTGTTTATTTTGCCCTTTTCCCGCATTTTCCCTGTGTATAGCGTGTAGGATCATGGGATATATCCGGTCCTCCGAGGTGTAAACTGAACGTGAAGAAAACGCACTAGAAGTGTTTTCCTTGCGTTCGTTGGGATTTGAACATCAAGAAAAAGCTGCATGCAACGTTTTTTTTCTTTTTACCCCGTATAACCGCGCAGCCGGACATACGCACGTCACCAAAGCCCGTGTGAACTCTCTCACTCACTCCTTTTTTTTTTTAGTCGTGGCCAATTCCTCCCCGTCGCTAGGGGCTCCCACATGTACAGAAAACCCTCGGCGCTTCATCCGCGCTCACCGGACACTACGAACGGCAGAAAACAGGCTCGATTTTAACGCCCGATAAGAGGTGTTTAATGTAAATTACTCCCATACCTTGGAGGACTTGGAGCGCGCGCTTTTTCCTGCAAACGCTTGTGTAAACTCCATTGTGCGAGCGACTGTGTATCTGTGTGTGTGTATTTGTGCATCTTGTGGTCGCGCGCCTCAATAACGTGAGCAGCCCAACTAATCGATAACGGCATTCGTTGACAACGAATTTCATTATCGATAATTATCGATTTTATCGATTAGTTGTTGCAGCCCTAATCACCATTCTCACCTGTTCTGCTTTAGCCCCTCCCAAATCACCATTCTCAAGTGTTCCGCTTTAGCCCCTCCCAAATCACTATTGTCAACTGTTATGCTTTAGCCCCTCCCAAATCACCATTCTCAAGTGTTCTGCTTTAGCCCCTCCCAAATCACTATTCTCAAGTGTTCTGCGTTAGCCCCTCCCAAATCACTATTCTCACCTGTTCCGCTTTAGCCCCTCCCAAATCACCATTCTCAAGTGTTCCGCTTTAGCCCCTCCCAAATCACTATTGTCAACTGTTATGCTTTAGCCCCTCCCAAATCACCATTCTCAAGTGTTCCGCTTTAGCCCCTCCCAAATCACTATTCTCACCTGTTCTGCTTTAGCCCCTCCCAAATCACCATTCTCACCTGTTCTGCTTTAGCCCCTCCCAAATCACCATTCTCAAGTGTTCCACTTTAGCCCCTCCCAAATCACCATTAGGGCTGCAACTAACGATTATTTTGATAATCGATTAGTTGGTCGATTTCTTTTTCGATTAATCGATTAATCGGATAAAGTGACCGCTTTAATTTGCTGTTTTGCTTAACAATATAAAACCATAAATCAGGGTATTATTTATGTATAAAAGTAAACTTTAAAAAATGCAATAGCCACATAGAGTATAATGATCTTTAATTTTGACATTTAAACCTTAGTTTATGTAAATCAACATTCTTTTTTAACAATAATTGCAGATGGCAAGTTAACAGTGTTGATACGGTATATGTGTGTGTGTTTATATATACATATACATACATACATACATACATACACACACACACACACACACACACACACACAGTAGTTTAAAAAATACAGACATATTCAGTTGTTAAGAATGACCTCAATTTTAAATTCTCTTAAATTAATTCAACTTAATAAGAAGAATAATAGACTTCTAGATTATTATGATATTATTTTTAATCAAAGTGTCTCTTGCTACATCCTTGTCACGGTTTATACATTATTTCGATCCTCTCGGGTATTTTATCCTTTTTTGTTGTTGTCTCAATAAATTAAAAAAATATATTTTTTATATAAATAGACAATTTTGCTATACTAGACATTCTCGTAATACGGCGACGTAGGGAGAGAAAAAAATGGCCGCTACTGGGTTCACTCTGTTTATTTTGCCCTTTTCCCGCATTTTCCCTGTGTATAGCGTGTAGGATCATGGGATATATCCGGTCCTCCGAGGTGTAAACTGAACGTGAAGAAAACGCACTAGAAGTGTTTTCCTTGCGTTCGTTGGGATTTGAACATCAAGAAAAAGCTGCATGCAACGGTTTTTTTCTTTTTACCCCGTATAACCGCGCAGCCGGACATACGCACGTCACCAAAGCCCGTGTGAACTCTCTCACTCACTCCTTTTTTTTTTTAGTCGTGGCCAATTCCTCCCCGTCGCTAGGGGCTCCCACATGTACAGAAAACCCTCGGCGCTTCATCCGCGCTCACCGGACACTACGAACGGCAGAAAACAGGCTCGATTTTAACGCCCGATAAGAGGTGTTTAATGTAAATTACTCCCATACCTTGGAGGACTTGGAGCGCGCGCTTTTTCCTGCAAACGCTTGTGTAAACTCCATTGTGCGAGCGACTGTGTATCTGTGTGTGTGTATTTGTGCATCTTGTGGTCGCGCGCCTCAATAACGTGAGCAGCCCAACTAATCGATAACGGCATTCGTTGACAACGAATTTCATTATCGATAATTATCGATTTTATCGATTAGTTGTTGCAGCCCTAATCACCATTCTCACCTGTTCTGCTTTAGCCCCTCCCAAATCACCATTCTCAAGTGTTCCGCTTTAGCCCCTCCCAAATCACTATTGTCAACTGTTATGCTTTAGCCCCTCCCAAATCACCATTCTCAAGTGTTCTGCTTTAGCCCCTCCCAAATCACTATTCTCAAGTGTTCTGCGTTAGCCCCTCCCAAATCACTATTCTCACCTGTTCCGCTTTAGCCCATCCCAAATCACTATTCTCACCTGTTCTGCTTTAGTTCGTCCCCCAATCATTATTCTCAACTGTTCTGATTTAGCGCCTCATGAATCATTATTTGCACGTTTTCTGCTTTAATCCAAACATACCTTTCATTATAGTCCTGCCATGATCTTGTGATCTATGTCCTATGCTATGTGGCACGTTTTAATACAAAATATACATTATGATAAACAACCAAGTTTTATATATATATCCTTTTTATATTCTTAAATCTGCAAACACCAAAAGAGACATCCTACACGTTTTCATCACATATACCACCCAATTTCTGAGTCTGCACCCTTTTCACATTATAGACATTATGATAAAATGTTTTGATGCTTTTTGTGTTGTGTACCTGCACCGTAATTTGTGTTTCATATGTTCTTTTGTTTTAGTGTGGATATTTAAGCAGTGTGGATTTTGTGTGCTTGTATACAGCCTTGATTTAAACAGATGAAACAGATTTCTATGTCAGTGCGACTGACCTGTATAAACACATTGTAAATAAAATAATCAGGTGTGATTGTTACATATCACTGCATCTGCCATCTGCTCCAGACTGTGCTTTGAATCAGACGCTTTAACAAAAGCATGTTTTTTTAAAGTAAAATATGAGGTGTGAAACAGAGAGTAACACGTAGATGATAATAACACAGCTGAACGCTGAAGCCGGGTCCTATGACACACACAGATAAAATTTCTAGAACCATTTTTTAAAATCTGCTTCTGAAGGAAAGCATGCAAAATTGCCCTTTTCATCAGGATTCACTAATTCACAACGATTTATATAACTGACGTCAGAGAAAATCCATAGGAGCTCTGACCCAAATAAACACACTCTGTGTGAAAGCTCCTCTTTCTTCCTCTCTTATGAAGAGGGGAAAACATCTGGTATTAGGCTTGTGTTCTTACCTGGAATAAAACTTCCTTCTATGACATCTTTATAAGCCCACCATCCATCATGAGGCATTGAGGACGCAGGCTGTGCTGCAAAAGATGCAGAAAGAGTGGTACAAATTTGAAACTGTCCAACCTGTGTATCACAGAAACTGCGAGTAACTACACTTCTCCATTGATAAAATAGAAGGAAACAGGAGGCAGCAGTCCCAAGTGACCCAAATGAGTTATACAACAATTGAAACAAACAAACAGAACAGATGAGCTTGGAGGAAAATCGAATCTGTTACATGTCGCACTTATTTTTGCATAGCAATTCATGCATCGCAACACTGACTCTAAAATAATTTTAATATTGTTTTTATTTGGATACGTTTGCATTTTGGTAGTAAAATGTTTCTGATCTTCTATAATCCTACATAGAGCGCTCTAAACTAACTCTTAATACATAAGCAGGCAGCGGCGCCATGGCGGCTTAGTGGTTAACACTGTCACCTTGCACCTCAAGGGTCTAGGTTCGATTCCCGCATTGCGTGAGTGTGCATGGAGTTTGCATGTTCTCCCCGTGCTTGGCGGGTTTCCTCCCACAGCCCAAAGACATACAGATTAGGCTAATTGGGGTTCCCAAATTGGCGGTAGTGTGTGAATGTTGACTGGAGGTAAAACTGGAATAATTGCAATGGTAGTCACGGCCCATGATTGGTCTACAAAGGTTCCTACTGTATATGGATAGGTGGATGGATAGATATATTAGCAGGCAGCACTTTGCACATTTGTCGTCGGTTTGTTTAAAATTGTTAAACTCTATAATGAAAATTAACAATGAATTGGGGTAATTATAGAATCGCAGTACAAATCGAATCGGCACCTAGGTATCGTGATGATATCGAATCTTGAAGCTATTATGCCTGTGTGTAGCACTTTCTGTAGAACAATCGCCTGTGACACACATTTGTCTGTAGATGTCTCCTACATATGTTTTTTGCATATGTAGAAATGTGTCTGAATGATTTATTCCTCTTGTTGAAATTCTTTACTCTCGCAAATTAAATCTATCTCACACACTATTACACTGTTCCCCAACACAAAATCTTTTTTGGTGGATGTTGCAGGTTATTTTCTTTGCATTAGGTTTGTGTACTTTTTTTTTAAGTACCCTTAAAAATGAACATTTTGCTCAAGCCCTTGCTTATGAGCCTAAAAACTAAAATTAAAACTTCAACACTCCTTCGCGATGCTTGTCTGTAGCCTTCGTCTGTGTCTGCTAGTCAGTTGCCTGAAGCACTGATCTCCAGCACTGCTCTATAATAAAGCCTTTCTCTGTTCAGCTTTTATGATGTTTACGGCAAATTTCATCTATAATGATCTGGCCTTAACACTTCTGTAATGACTTTAACAACTATGTAATGATCTGTAATCATGTCCAGTGTGCCATTCCGTTCTGCCATCATCATTGTGCATCACTGTGCATCAATGTGCACTTAGATGCACAAGTCGTGTAATGCTGGCGAGGGTCAGCTCTACTTGAAGCACAGGGTTCAAATGAGCAGATGATGAAGAGCATTATAGTATTGTCTAGCCAGAGGAACAACAGCAAAAACATTAATAATAATAATAATAATAATAAATTATAATAAATTATAATAATAGAAATAATAATAATAATAATTGTGTGATAGAAAATAAAAGGACATAAAAAGACTATGACATAAAACAGGATAAATATAGTTATAATAAGAATCTGATCATACACCACTAAAGAGTTAATAGAAGGATTGCATTTATTCATTATTAATTTATTAAACATTCAACACTTTTACAGCACTCACACCTCACACTGTTCCTGAGCTTAAGAGGTGAAAAAAAACCAATATAATTGAATTACTCATGAATATTCATCCATCTTCTACAGAAACACACTGAGTCATCAGAGCATCACGAGCAAGCATGAAGTGCATGGAAAATAAATGCGCAAACTCAATTTTTTTTTTTTTTATTCGATCAGATTGAACATTCCTACCTTCGGAAACGATGACATTAACGTGTAAAATAATAATGAATTCCCAGGCGTGCTGCATTCTTGCTTCAGTCCATATTCACACCGCTGCTCGGGTCCGGGGAGGAAGTAGTGTGAAAGGATTTGGTGTGTGTAGTAATGTGGAGGGGGGGAGAAAAGAAACAGCCCGGAGCCGGGAACTCCGGAAGCCTCTTTATGATCAATAAGACGCTGCTGTGGTTTAAAAGCTGCCGCTGAGTAACTGAGACGCTGCAGTGATTGTTGGCGCCAGAGGGCGCAGCTGGGCTGGTACGCGGACTGTACTGCGCATGCGCACTACGCCGCTCGGCTTCTTCTTGGAGTATGGGGGAATGCAGCAGGGTCAGGATGGAGAAAGCCGTGGGCGGGGCTTTTATTGCTTTTTATCAGTCACTTAACTGCTGGCTGCTGTCAGTCACATTTTCCTTTCGGTCAATCCCAGATTAAAACCAGCTGTCAATCATTTTCTGTTCCTGTCAAGTTTAGGTAACACTCCAATGTTAAAATTTTATTATTATTTATTATTATTATTATTATCATTTTTTTTTAACTATTATACTAGCAAGACATGCTCTGTGATAATAGCAAATGACTAGTAATAAATAACAGCCCAAAGTAATAGAAATGTTGTCACGATGCGACATATACAGTACTAGTCAAAAGTTTGGATTGATTTTCTACATTCTAGAACAATCCTGGAGACTTTAAAACTAAGAAAAAAAAACACATAAGCGTGATGGTGGCTTAGTAGTTAACACTGTTGTCTTGCACCTCCACGGTCCAGGTTCGATTCCACCCTCGGGTATGCGTGCATGGAGTTTGCATGTTCTCCCAGTGCTTGGTAACGGTCCTCCGGGTACTCCGGTTTCCTCCCAAATTGCCAATAGTGTATGAATGAGTGTGTGTTTGTGCCCTGCAATGGATTGGCACCCCGTCCAAAGTGTATCCCGCCCCATGATCCTGTACACAGGATGAAGCAGTATAACTAATGAGTAAATGAAATGACACATATTGAATTAAGTAATTAAGTAACAACAACAATCCATTGTTATTTTAAGACATTAAGGTCAGCTGTTCTTAAACAGTTCTTGCTAGAACAGTATTTCCAAGTGCATTTGCAAACCCCATCAAGCACCATGATGAAACTGAAGTTGTGTACAAACTTTTGACTGGTAATGTATTTACAAGACTACGATATGGAAAGCCAATCTGATATTTTCCTTAAATCAGTATTACTGTGTATTACTATGATTATTTCCTATTGTTCCCCAAATTGTTCAATTTCCTCCCCACCATGGAGCTTTCCTTTATCATGAGACAACACTTGCTTCTTTGCCATCTTCTGCAGAAACACACTGAGTCATCAGAACATTACGAGCAAGCATGAAGTGCATGGAAATAAATGAGCAAACTCAATTTTTTTTATTCGATAAGATTGAACATTCCTACCTTCAGAAACGATGAGCATTCATGACGTGCATTTCATGTATCTCTTTGAAGACACATGAAGCCACCATCCATATCAACTGCTTTTTTTTCCTTTTTCCTGCCATGGTGGTGTAAGGTCAAGCAGACCCCGTGCGGATTTTATTGATTGTGTATCTCACATTGTGCGTTGTAATTCTGCACAGTCTGAACCTGCAACCTCTCTGCTTTCACTGTATGGTCAAGCACTTTCCTTAAAAGTTCCAATGAAGTTCTATTTCAAGCAAGATACCTGAAACCTCTTTGTGGCCAGATATAAAGGGAAGCATATCTTAGCATTTGTAACATTGTGTAAAAACACACCAAGCAAATAAACAAACCAAAAACAAGTATCGGCCAAAAATGGTTGAAAACACACTTACTTTGTTTGTTTTGCAGCAAGAAATAGAAATATCGAAACAGGAGCCATATTTAGGTGAGCTGATGTGGAACTGTGGAAAATAAGATCATGAACCCGCTCACACTATACGGCAGTCGACCAAAATGTCTGACCTGCCAGGAATCCGTCTGATCATCCAAGAGCCAGATTGTTGGTTGCTTGGGTGATTAATCAGGCACTGGGACCCTGCTCACACTGCACGTCAAATAACAACAGACCGGGTTGAAATTCAGCCAGATTATAAAATTAGTCTGGACCAACAGATTTGTGAATAAAATGTAATCTGTACAAGTGCCTATCACAGTCAGTGAACAGTAAAAGAAAACACAGTTAGGAGAAAGTGCTATCCATCATCTTCTGCATACATGAGCTCCCACAAATGCCTAGTATTAAACCTACAGACTATTTAGAGTAGGAGATGGCCTAAACAACAGGTACAGGATGAATATACAAATTTCAGCGCAGACTCCTAAACTTAGCACAAAACCATGAGTTCTAGAGCTGGAGGTGGCATTGTCACCATACAGCCCATGAGAGTATGCCTTATTTCCAAACAGTAGCCTACTTTTTTGCCCATCTGTTTGCCCATCTGGTGTATGAGGACAACGTTTTTTTTTAGAAATTTTAGGAGCTTCCCAGGATGCACGCACTTTTCAGTCAAATCTGTTTTGGGACGTTGGTACCTGGGTCTCAAAATTATTCAGAGATACTCTACAGACCAAGCAATATGGTCACGTTTATATTTGTTATACCCTTTATATCTTATTGTTGAAATATTAAACGGACATGGCCCCATTGCCTCAAATAATTACAGTAGAACTGCCAAAGGTTACATCAGGGTTATCCCTGCTGGCAATGTTCATTTACAGTGGTGTGAAAAACTATTTGCCCCCCTCCTGATTTCTTATTCTTTTGCATGTTTGTCACACAAAATGTTTCTGATCATCAAACATATTTAACTATTAGTCAAAGATAACACAAGTAAACACAAAATGCAGTTTTTAAATGAGGGGTTTTATTATTTAGGGAGAAAAAAAATTCCAAACCTACATGGCCCTGTGTGAAAAAGTAATTGCCCCCTGAACCTAATAACTGGTTGGGCCACCCTTAGCAGCAATAACTGTAATCAAGCGTTTGCGATAACTTGCAACGAGTCTTTTACAGCGCTCTGGAGGAATTTTGGCCCACTCATCCTTGCAGAATTGTTGTAATTCAGCTTTATTTGAGGGTTTTCTAGCATGAACCGCCTTTTTAAGGTCATGCCACAACATTTCGATAGGATAGAGGTCAGGACTTTGACTAGGCCACTTAAAAGTCTTCATTTTGTTTTTCTTCAGCCATTCAGAGGTGGATTTGCTTGTGTGTTTTGGGTCATTGTCCTGCTGCAGCACCCAAGATCGCTTCAGCTTGAGTTGACGAACAGATGGCCGGACATTCTCCTTCAGGATTTTTTGGTAGACAGTAGAATTCATGGTTCCATCTATCACAGCAAGCCTTCCAGGTCCTGAAGCAGCAAAACAACCCCAGACCATCACACTACCACCACATTTTACTGTTGGTATGATGTTGTTTTTCTGAAATGCCGTGTTACTTTTACGCCAGATGTAACGGGACACGCACCTTCCAAAAAGTTCAACTTTTGTCTCGTCGGTCCACAAGGTATTTTCCCAAAAGTCTTGGCAATCATTGAGATGTTTTTTAGCAAAATTGAGACGAGCCTTAATGTTCTTTTTGCTTAAAAGTGGTTTGCGCCTTGGAAATCTGCCATGCAGGCTGTTTTTGCCCAGTCTCTTTCTTATGGTGGAGTCGTGAACACTGACCTTAATTGAGGCAAGTGAGGCCTGCAGTTCTTTAGATGTTGTCCTGGGGTCTTTTGTGGCCTCTCGGATGAGTTGTCTCTGCACTCTTGGGGTAATTTTGGTCGGCCGGCCACTCCTGGGAAGGTTCACCACTGTTCCATGTTTTTGCCATTTGTGGATAATGGCTCTCACTGTGGTTCGCTGGAGTCCCAAAGCTTTAGAAATGGCTTTACTGTATAACCTTTACCAGACTGATAGATCTCAATTACTTTTGTTCTCATTTGTTCCTGAATTTCTTTGGATCTTGGCATGATGTCTAGCTTTTGAGGTGCTTTTGGTCTACTTCTCTGTGTCAGGTAGCTCCTATTTAAGTGATTTCTTGATTGAAACAGGTGTGGTAGTAATCAGGCCTGGGGGTGACTACAGAAATTGAACTCAGGTGTGACAAACCACAGTTAAGTTATTTTTTAACAAGGGGGGCAATTACTTTTTCACACAGGGCCATGTAGATTTTGAGTGTGACAAACATGCAAAAGAATAAGAAATCAGGAAGGGGGCAAATAGTTTTTCACACCACTGTATTTAATGTTCAGTAGGCTACTGTGTGTGCCTTAATAAAAGGATTTACATAGTTATCTTTTGTAAAAAAAAATTTTAATCCTTATTATAAACAGCATAGTTCTTCAGTATTATTAGCGTAGACGATATATGCACGCTACATATATATATATATATATATATATATATACAGTGGCGTGAAAAACTATTTGCCCCCTTCCTGATTTCTTATTCTTTTGCATGTTTGTCACACTTAAATGTTTCTGCTCATCAAAAACCGTTAACTATTAGTCAAAGATAACATAATTGAACACAAAATGCAGTTTTTAAATGAAGGTTTACGTTATTAAGGGAGAAAAAAAAATCAAAATCTACATGGCCCTGTGTGAAAAAGTGATTGCCCCCCTTGCTAAAAAAATTACTTAACTGTGGTTTATCACACCTGAGTTCAATTTCTGTAGTCACCCCCAGGCCTGATTACTGCCACACCTGTTTCAATCAAGAAATCACATAAATAGGACCTACCTGACACAGAGAAGTAGACCAAAAGCACCTCAAATGCAAGACATCGTGCCAAGATCCAAAGAAATTCAGGAACAAATGAGAACAAAAGTAATTGAGATCTATCAGTCTGGTAAAGGTTATAAAGCCATTTCTAAAGCTTTGGGACTCCAGCGAACCACAGTGAGAGCCATTATCCACAAATGGAAAAAACATGGAACAGTGGTGAACCTTCCCAGGAGTGGCCGGCCGACCAAAATTACCCCAAGAGCGCAGAGACAACTCATCCGAGAGGCCACAAAAGACCCCAGGACAACATCTAAAGAACTGCAGGCCTCACTTGCCTCAATTAAGGTCAGTGTTCACGACTCCACCATAAGAAAGAGACTGGGCAAAAACGGCCTGCATGGCAGATTTCCAAGGCGCAAACCACTTTTAAGCAAAAAGAACATTAAGGCTCGTCTCAATTTTGCTAAAAAAACATCTCAATGATTGCCAAGACTTTTGGGAAAATACCTTGTGGACCGATGAGACAAAAGTTTAACTTTTTGGAAGGTGCGTGTCCCATTACATCTGGCATAAAAGTAACACAGCATTTCAGAAAAAGAACATCATACCAACAGTAAAATATGGTGGTGGTAGTGTGATGGTCTGGGGTTGTTTTGCTGCTTCAGGACCTGGAAGGCTTGCTGTGATAGATGGAACCATGAATTCTACTGTCTACCAAAAAATCCTGAAGGAGAATGTCCGGCCATCTGTTCGTCAACTCAAGCTGAAGCGATCTTGGGTGCTGCAGCAGGACAATGACCCAAAACACACCAGCAAATCCACCTCTAAATGGGTGAAGAAAAACAAAATGAAGACTTTGGAGTGGCCTAGTCAAAGTCCTGACCTGAATCCTATTGAGATGTTGTGGCATGACCTTAAAAAGGCGGTTCATGCTAGAAAACCCTCAAATAAAGCTGAATTACAACAATTCTGCAAAGATGAGTGGGCCAAAATTCCTCCAGAGCGCTGTAAAAGACTCGTTGCAAGTTATCACAAACGCTTGATTGCAGTTATTGCTGCTAAGGGTGGCCCAACCAGTTATTAGGTTCAGGGGGCAATTACTTTTTCACACAGGGCCATGTAGGTTTGGATTTTTTTTCTCCCTAAATAATAAAACCCCTCATTTAAAAACTGCATTTTGTGTTTACTAGTGTTATCTTTGACTAATAGTTAAATGTGTTTGATGATCAGAAACATTTTGTGTGACAAACATGCAAAAGAATCAGAAATCAGGAGGGGGGCAAATAGTTTTTCACACCACTGTATATATATATATATATATATATATATATACAGTAGCGGGGCAAAAAAGTATTTAGTCAGCCACCAATTGTGCAAGTTCTCCCACTTAAAAAGATGAGAGAGCCCTGTATTTTTCATTATAGGTATACCTCAACTAATAGAGACAAAAAAAGAAAAAAAAAATCCGGAAAATCACATTGTAGGATTTTTAATGAATTAATAGGTAAATTCCTTGGTAAAATGAGTATTCAGTCACGTACAAACAAGCAAGATTTCTGGCTCTCACAGACCTGTAAATTCTTCTTTAAGAGGCTCATCTGTCTCGTTACCTGTATGAATAGCATCTGTTACCAGTATAAAAGACACCTGTCCACAACCTCAAACAGTCACACTCCAAACTCCTCTATGACCTGTAGAGTTGTATTACAAAGTACACCAGAAACAAAATTGCAGACCTGCACCTGGCTGCAGTGCCAGACGTGTCCCCCTGCTTAAGCCAGTATATGTCCAGGTCCACCTGAAATTTGCTAGAGAGCATTTGGATGATCCAAAAGAGGATTGGGAGAATGTCATATGGTCAGATGAAACCAAAATTCAGAAACAACATGTGAAAAACTTGTGAAGACTTACAGAAAACGTTGCCAACAAAGGGTATTTTTGTTATTGACCAAATACTTATTTTCCACCATAATTTGCAAATAAATTCTTTAAAAATCCTACCATGTTATTTTCTGGATTTTTCTTTCTTATTTTGTCTCTCATAGTTGAGGTATACCTATGATGAAAATTACAGCCCTCTCATCTTTTTAAGTGGGAGAACTTGCACAATTGGTGGCTGACTAAATACTTTTTTGCCCCACTGTGTAGTGAGACATGAAACTACTTGCAGTATGTATAGTGCCTTAATGTAGAGGTAAACTGTATATGGACATCTTATAAGCCCTATCTTTCTGTCTTTCTATGGTACTTCATTATCTGTAGATAAACATTCACGACAGTCCATAACATTATAACCAGTATTTACCAAAAGTACAATGATTACATATTTTTAAAATAATAAATTACCTTAAATACCCCAGTGAAAAAAAAATGCACTTTAGTGTATTACAAATATATTGAAATCCTCGATAATACACTGTTAATATACTGTAGCGTTTTTCGACGCTAGCAGGGATCTTGGAGTACGAGTGAGCTTACTTGCTCCCCAATGCAAATGGCTGGGGAGTAGTTTATTACCACAGCACAAGCACACATACACAGGTCAAGCACACACACATACACGCACCCAACTTGGCCGAAGCCACTAACCCAAACACCCTTCTCTCTCATGGTAGAGACAGAGAAAACCCCCGCAAAGCATGACGGTCTTCAGCCGCCGGCCCGCCCACGCCACACTGCCCCCACCCGAGCTGTGACCGTCCCCGGTCACCATGACTCTCAGTCTTGGAGGCGTGAAGGCGGTCAGCGCCGGGGTCCTTTTGTGGAGAAGCACATTGTCCCGGAGGCGGTCCGGCCTCCGCAGAATTCGCTGTCTCGCCGTCGTGCGGCTGGAAAGGCGCAAGACGGTCTCGGTGGAGCAACACTCGCGTCCGCCCCGCCACCCGCACCCGGTAGATGAACTTGGCGAGCTGAGCTAGTACCGTACAGGGGCCCACCCAGTGAGACGTGAGCTTGGGTGAACGCCCTCTCTCCCTTCCCGAACACACCCACACCTGCTCACCAGCAGCAAAGCCTCGCCCCTGGCTGTGAGTGTCCACGCCCACACGCTCCACAGGTGCCCCCACCCGAAAGTCCTGCAGCGGTGCCCGCGAGCGCTGGGTGGGACCCTTCTTTGCCGTGTAGCGGACAAAACGTTCACTGACCAGCGGCGGCGCAGGTGAAACGACTGCGGGCGATGCTCTCGGCGAGAGCAAAACTCGGCACACGCGCTCTTTACCTCACTCGCAGTACCAATGACGTACTTTGCTGCCCGGATGTTCACCTGGCGCTCGTCCGACGGCTGCTGGGGTACGCTGTCCCTCAAACCCAGGAACGTTGCATCGCCGCGAAACCCCAGAGACTATTCCGTTGTCTAGCCGTGACGGGTAGCCCTGTCCCCGGCTAGATTCACCTACCGAGTGCCCCCGAGCTGCGGGCGATCGCTCGGCTCTTTCGCCGTGATGCACCGCAGTTATGGGTTCAGCGCGCTGTGCTGCGCGTAGCGCCTCGGTGAGGGAAGCTGGTGCTGCTAACCTGATGTGCTCCCCGAGCGGCGGCGGTCGAAGCCCACGAAGAAAAGCGCGATACGCTAGCTCTTCCTGTTTAGCCGGCTCACACTCTGGATAGCCCCGGCGCGCCAGGCCTCTTAAATCCATGGCGAACGCGCCCAGTGGCTCAGATGCGCGCCGCTCGCGGACTGCCAGCTCCTCGCACGCTGCTTCTTGACGGTCACCGGCGCCGAACCGAAGGTGAAGCGACTCTCGGAGCTTTGCCCAGTCCTTCCGCTCATCGGCCCGGAGGTGCCCGGAGCGCGGTGCCCTTCAACGAGAGTGCAACCCTTACGGCCGTTTCCGCCGGAGACCAGCCTGCGAAGTCGGCGGCGAGCTCCACTTGGGCGAAGAACGCATAGGGTTCGATGGCGCGTGTGGGCGTGTGGACACTCACAGCCAGGGGCGAGGCTTTGCTGCTGGTGAGCAGGTGTGGGTGTGTTCCGGAAGGAAGAGAGGGCGGTCACCCAAGCTCACGTCTCACTGGGTGGGCCCCTATACGGTACTAGCTCAGCTCGCCGAGTTCATCTACCGGGTGCGGTTGGCGGGGCGGGCGCGAGTGTTGCTCCACCGAGACCGTCTTGCGCCTTTCCAGCCGCACGCCGGCGAGACATCAAATTCTGCGGAGGCCGGACCGCCTCCGGGAAAATGTGCTTCTCCACAAAAGGACCCCGTGAACGCCGACCGCCTTCATGTCGCCAAGACTAAGCGTCATGGTGACCGGGGACGGTCACAGCTCGGGTGGGGGCAGTGTGGCGTGGGCGGGCCGGCGGCTGACGACCGTCATGCTTTGCGGGGGTTTTCTCTGTCTCTACCATGAGAGAGAAGGGTGTTTGGGTTAGTGGCTTCGGCCAAGTTGGGGGTGTGTATGTGTGTGTGCTTGACCTGTGTATGTGTGCTTGTGCTGTGGTAATAAACTACTCCCCAGCCATTTGCATTGGGGAGCAAGTAAGCTCACTCGTACTCCAAGATCCCTGCTAGTGTCGAAAAACGCTACAATATTATCAGTTAAATGTAAATGTCGGCGGCGCGGTGGTGTAGTGGTTAGCACTGTCGCCTTGCACCTCCAGGGTCCGGGTTCGATTCCCCGGCCAGGCTCGATTCCCGTCTCTGTGTGCATGGAGTTTGCATGTTCTCCCCGTGCTTGGTGGGTTTCCTCCGGGTACTCCGGTTTCCTCCCACAGTCCAAAGATATGCAGGTTAGGCTAATTGGCGTTCCTAAAATTGCCCGTAGTGTGTGATTGGGTGTGTGAGTGTGTGTATGTGTGTGTGCCCTGCGATGGATTGGCACCCTGTCCAGGGTGTACCCCGCCTAGTGCCCGAAGTCTCCTGGGATAGGCTCCAGGTCCCCCGCGACCCTGAACACAGGATTAAGCGGTATAGAAGATGAATGAATGAATGAATGAATGTAAATGTACTTATATGTAGTGCACTACTCTCTCGTGCGCTTTTAGACTCGTTTTTGCACGCTGAATCTCTCCCTCGCGCGCGCGATCTCAAACTCGTTCCTGCGCGCTCAAAATCACTTTTGCCGTTCAAGATAATTTATGTTTTTACTCCTCACTCTTCTGTCCGCTCACTGTCATAAAGCGACACACAAACTGCAGCAGCGTTGTAAACTCTGCGACTATTCCAGCCAACCGGAGACTAGACGGCGCCCCACCAGCCAATCAGAGCTAGAGGCGGGCAGATTCGGACTGTCCGTTCTCTGATTGGCTCCCCAGTTCTCCACTTCTCGTTTGAATTAACGGCTGATGGTGCATCATCGCGTGCGTTAGTTCGTATCGTTATTATTTTATTTTCATCGGCATAAGGTAAATTTAACGGTTTTAAATTAAGTACATACTTTAATCTATACTTTGTATTGTCTAATGTGTTGTTAAGGTGTTGTGTGCTTTGCTTGTGGTATAATGGCTCCGTAGCTCTCGGCCTGTTTTCAGTCTCTGTGTAACAGAATCAACACACCAGGGGGGTGTTCTTCGTACGTCGCTAACTCAGTTAGCTGGATTTGATTGTTGTGGATTTGTCCTGATCTTGGATTGTTTCGTTCTCCGATGCTCATCTCGCACTTGTTGTCATAGCAACATGTCCGTAAGCTTGAACCTGCTCGGTAGCAGGTTTATTTCATGTAAACAGGATTAAGGCTGCGCTCCTGCCGGGTTATGATTAGTTGAAATGGTGAGGTCACATCTGATTGGTTAAAGAGCGCTGACGTGGACTGACTCACGTGGGGAAAGAAAAGTATCTTGCATGCATATATACGGCTTGCCATAATATATATATATAGGTATGTATATATATATATATATATATATATATATATATATATATATATATATATAATTGATATCAAATATTATATTAGAACATAAATTAATAGATTTTCTATTATTATAATAAACTCTAGGCACGAGACAGCCCTCAAGACCATTAATTCAAATTCTTGTATAATGTTTATTTTGTAACACATTTATTTTTCAGGGGTTCATTATAAATATGCAAATATATATAGATATAGATATATATGTATAATAAAAATATTTTTTTATAATGAAAAATTGGACAAAACTAATTTTATTATAAAGTAAACAATATAAAAGTATACATGTTTTTGAAAAAAATATTCATATTTCTATTTTTCCATATACAACATATTTATTTTCATATTTCTTATTTTATTTTATTGTCTCATGTAATTTGTAAAACATATGTGCATATTATGTTCTAATATAATATTTGATATGTGTGTGTGAGTGTGTGTGGTGGGGAGGGGGGGATCCATGGCAGGGAAGCATTTCAGCGCATAACAGGTGTTACAAAAAATATTTAGTTTCTTCTTTTGTCATTTCGTCAACCAATCAAAGGGCTTGTGATCAGTGTTTCTACTGTCGATGCATATCGCCTTTTAAACCAACACACGAGCGCGCAATAATCCTAGACAACTCAATCTGGCCAAACTAATCATCAACAACAGGTGTGCTGGAAGAACCAACTTAGCCAGGTCTTAATTAGCACGATGATCTCATCTTAGATGTGTCAATTCATCCCGGATGTTTCAAGCGACGTACGAAGAATACCCCCCAGGTTTAAACTAATACTGTACCTGTAGATTCTAATACTAATGTCTGTCTGTGTTCACACACCAGTTTATATTTTAGTTTGTGTGTTTGTGAGACAACCTGATGTTTTGTTGAGCACAAATAAACTATAGTAGTGCTTTTTTGTAACCTTGTGCAAATTAAATCTGTTGAACTCATGAATAAAGTCTGCCTCATAATTACTGACGTAATGCTTTTCAAAAACATGTTATTGTGTAGAAAATGCATTTAGCATATCCTAAACACTTAATGTACTGGTAACACATTTGCAGTACAGTATTGTGGGCGGGGCTGCGGTTTGCGACCGTCGTGCCTTGCAGGAGGTGTTCTTTTTGTGTTCACCCTGTTTGGGACGTGTGTTACAAATAAAACTGAATTACAAATAAAACTGAATTGAATTGAACTGAATTGTTTAGGTTAGTGGCTTCGGCCAAGTGTGACTATGTGTACATGTGTGTTATCTCTACGTGTGTATGTGCTGCATTTTGCTACCGTTCTCCAGTTCTAGCTAATAGCTGAAAAGGTGTGTCATTACATTGTGTAGCCACCAAACTCACTCGTCCTCCAAATTCCCTGCTAGCGTCGAAAAACGCTACAGTATTATAGAAGGTTGTGTGTACTGTATGATACAATAAAGTATATTTGTATTAACCACAAAGTGTACTTTTTTTAGTATTTGTAATTTGCCAGAAGTATAACAGCAAGCTACTGCTGCAATAAGAATATACTCATAGTGTATTAATCATGTATTTGTAATACAGTAAAAATAGCTGTAATGTACTTATAATACATTAAATATATACTTAAATTGTAATAATTACTGTCAGGTATGTACGTTAGTACACACACAGCCATATACTTTAAGTGTACTAAAGTATACTTAAAGTTGTTCCACTTTAGCACACAAATATACTTAATACACTTAAAATTGTGCTTTTCTACAATTTAATTACAACTTAAATACACTTAGTACAAAATTAGTTGTTCCAAAATAGCAAACGTCAAGTATACTAGTCATTAGTCTGGCTGCAAGTACATTTAAGTATGCTTTGGCATGCTAGGATTTAATATACTTAGCATACTTTTTTTTTTAAACTTGGGTAGGAATTACTTATTGTACACCACAGAGATTATTTTTGTTTTACAACATAAATTATTTAATCCGGGCCATGTTCCAATATAATCATGCCCTTGTCCACCATCTGCTTATTACTCTATTTATGCCACTTAACAAGCTGGCTACCTAGCATGCTATTCTCTTCACAAACCAGATGCTTAGCATGCCAGACATTCAACATATCATATTTGTACTTTAGCTTGTTGCCAAATTAGTTAATTAACATAATAACAAGTTAGTTTGTCTTTAATGTGTTTTTGATTCTGACATCAAAATGTTTTTCATTGTATTATGACTTTCTTTGTAAAACCACTGAGACTAAATTCAATTTGAGTCAGTGAGATTAACATAGAAATTCTTTAAAAATGCAAAAAATGTTTTGCCTGATGTTTTTTTGATGTTGGATAGTACAAAAAAAAAAATCAAACCATCTTTGCTATGATTAGGTGTCTAATTACCAAGTTTTAGCTTACAACTATTTTTGCCAGATTGTATTTTAGTAAAATATATATTTTTTCTTATCTGTGTAAAAGGAACATGAAGTTTGCTTGTTTATAAATGCAGCTACAGTCATATTATATATTGAACTAATTAATTTCCAGTATCTCACTCATTTTTGAAAGCCAATGTTGTTCTGGTGGATATGCAGTTCTGATGATACTGTATACTGTAAGAATACAAAAAGAACCAATTCACTCACTCACCATCTATACCGCCTTATCCTGTGTACTGCGTTGTGGTGGGGCCTGGAGCCTATCCCAGGAGATTTAGGGCATGAGGCAGGGTATTCCCGGGACAGGATACCAATCAATCTCTGGGCACACACACATACACATTCACACACTATGGGAAATGGGAGGAAGGCGAAGTACCTATAGGAAACCCACCAAGTATAGGGAGAACATACAAACTCCATGCACACACAGGCGGAAATCAAACCTGACCCTGAATGTGCAAGGTAACTACCACCACCACCACCACCACTACGACTACTACTACTCTTACCAATATAATAATAATAATACATTTTATTTATAATGCACTTTATATTTGAGGCAAATCTCAAAGTGCTACAAGTTAATTCTACCCGAAAGCAATAATAATAATAATAAAGTTAAATTTAAAAGTAAGCTTTTTTTTTTCAATACTTTGAATTTTAATGTCAAGAATTCACACAAAAAACGTGAAAGTAGAAAGATATTCAAATTAAGGCAATTGTCTTCACTTCACAAAGCAATAATGTAAAACAAATGTACATTACCAATGTCATTTACAAAAGATCTTAAATACAAAAATAAAATCATAATATAAAACACTGACTCTTATTCTTTTTCTACTCAAGTCAAATAGAAAACTGATTTGTTGATTCAGGGATTTTTTTTTAACAACATCAGTCATAAAGTCCATCTTTACTGAAGAAAAGGTCAATATTATCATTCTGTTTTGGCAGTGAATATAACACGCATACTCTAAAAATATTGATCTGGTATGTGTAACCTAACAAGATGATGCAGCTAGGGTAAAAAACTAAGTGCAAAGACATTTTAGACACACTAAATCCTACTACGAGGAAAAAGTATAAAGTTTTAGAACAATAAACTGCCTGCAATATGGCACATAACAGACTTTTTTTTTATTTTACTGCATAAAGATAAAGTCTTGGCAGTGTTCCAATATTTGCTTTAATTCGCCCTTGGCCACCAGCTAATTAACGCTCTAGCGTTTTAGCAAGCAAGCCACTTAGGAACCTGTCTACCTCGCATAATATTCACTTCACACCCCAGCTGTTTAGAATGCCAGACACTCAGCAATCCAGCTACTTTGTGCTCTTCTGTTAGCAGGATTCAGTTAGAATGATGACATATTTGTTTGCTTGTGTGACACCAGCCCAAGCCCTACATTCATTACGCCTTGGATTATTATTTATGGTAATCAGGTTAGGAAGTCATGCTAGCAAGCTGACAGGAAGCTAGCAAGCTGATGCTACTGCAGGGATTGTAGAAAGTGGTTCAGCTACATCATTCTCACTGGAGTGTGTTACTGCTGACCCACCGTACGTTCATCCCCTTATTAGGATTCATAATAAAAACACCTTCACATCATTACTCTAACACTGTAAAGATGTGTCTGACAGGTAATTCTCCAAAAAAAAAAATAAAACGGAGGTAACACAAAACAGAAATAAAACCCTAACATTCAACAAGATGGACGTTACAAATGAGGAATATTTCACAATCAATGATAAGGAGATGGAATTTCTGTTTTTACACACACATGTTGTACACAAAACATGTATAAAATGTGTGTGCCATTTCACAAATATGGGTCATATTCAGAGCTGAGTTAAATGTCCACAGTGGGGTTCCAAGTTTGCATAAAAATAACATGTGTCCAAGTCATGCAGAATTCTGAACTTCTGCTTTAATAAGTTTATCGCCACTGTCTGACAGTTTGACATAACGTCATACTAAAAAGACAATCGTGTTTATTTCTCATGTTGCTTTTCATTATGTGCCTGTTTTAAAATTTTGTTTTAAATGTTTCCCTTAGCCATGTTTACGCCTGCATGTACAGTAGATCATCAGGCCTCTAGTCTGTTTTTTGGCTGATGCTTTTGAACAATGTTTTTGGGTTCATCTTCCTGTTTAAATATAGGTACACCTTTAGCTGTCACTGCATCCATCTCCACTCGAAATACCTGACAGAACACTTCACTAATATCATGAGTGCAGCAGGAAAGAAGAGAGGCCCCCATAAAGCTTTCTAAAGCTTCATCAGAATAATTTTTTTTCTGGCCCTAAACGACAGCTGTATGTTCCCTTTAAATGGATTCGTTCTTGAAATAGCATGTTTACTTCGAGAGCTTGTTGGATCTGGGTTGCATGGGCCTAGGGTGTTTCGGGAAATTGCAGTTGGGCAGGAGAAAGCAGTATGCGATATTCCAAAGTTTTTGATTATTGACAATGCTCAGTGCTGTGGCTGGTGAGTCAGCAGAGGCGACAAAGTGCAGTTGTCCTTTGTGAGGAGGGTTGTAAGGTTGGGTTCCACGTGCCAATCAAGGGCTGATGACACAGAGCGCAAAAATTTCCAGGGTGAGGAGGCTCATATCGCAATATAAGACTTGTCTTATCCCAGTTATGCATTGTTTGTAACATGTCTTGCTTTGTGACACCCCCTAACTTTAAAGATGTTCTGTTAGCACCAACAACCATCTTTGAAGATGGTGTGCTACTGTACCTCTGCCAGCTGGTTTTAAGAATCGTATTATAATGGCACCATGATGAATAACTTTGAGAACATTATGATGGCAACACCGTCTGGCTGCAAAAACATTATAATGGCACCATCATCTGTCCCTTAGAGAATCATGATGGCACCACCACCTGGCTTCGAGAACATCAAGAATGCACCACCGTTTGGCTTTGAGAACATCATGATGGCAACACTGTCCGACTTTGAGAACATTATGATGGCAGCACCATCTGACTGTTTAGGAGGTCATAATGGCACCGCCACCTGGCTTTAAAAACATCATGATGACACACCACCTGGCTTCATCAGAACCCCAGGTTCGAAGATGTCCTGGCGTTGCTTTCTGATGCTTGTCCAGCTCCACCAGTGAAAGGCACTTCAGGAAGAGTGCATTCTGACGGTTTTCAACCCTTACGCTGAGCACTGCATGCTGCAGACCTATTACACCTTTTTGCTGCAATTGTATCCTTCTCCACTCTAAACACTTGACAATATTAAATAGAATTATGATAAGATGCAATGAATTGTTTAATAGTATCCTGCCTTTAAAATGCATGAAAGATGTTTTTGGATGGAGGACATCATAATTACTTATTTCTAGGACCACATTTTTTATAGATTCCATTATTGCATGACATAAAATGAGCTCTAAGCCTAATTGCATTGTTTTGTAAATTTATATTTGTAATTAAAATATAAAATTAAAAGCGTAGTAAAATAGATTATATCAGGCACGCACATTATGAATTCATTATCCCAATTAAGTACAGTATATCCTGTTTATCCTGAGTGTTTCTACAGGAAAAAGATGATGACCTCAGAGTCATTATCTGAAGGAGGCCATGAGAAAAACAATCAAGCATCTACGTGAAGCAAACTCTTAATATGCATAACTTTCCCCACTTAAACATTGATGTATCTTAACTTTGGTCTTCACCTCTGAATAGCGCCCTTTATATGCTTTATATGCTAACGCAGTGCTTGTATTGTCCGTCAAGGACTGCAAGCACGTTATTTATTTTTCACACACCCACACGCATACGTCAAGACTCATACAGTAACACAGAATTCACATCATCTGGGGTGTGAATACACAACCTCCTGAGTCACTGCACATTTTTTCATTTGTTAGATGCACTGAAGCTGCAAGGCAAGCTTGCATCGACCGGTTCTAAACTGCGGGTCTAAATGAACAAAATTACTTGGCTTCAAGATACCCGCCTCTTCTGTTTTATACATAACAGTTGGTCATACCTTTTGAGAAACCAGACTTCTATTGTGTTTGTGATATTAAACCAATCAATAAAAACTGTGGAGTGTGCATCAAGTCACATAGTTTGCAAAGTGTGTGTCAGTGTTGTACATGGTTGTTGCATCTTTCATCGAGCCAAGGAATACTGGATGGACTGTATGGACCGCCCCTCAAAAAACTTTTTTTTGTGTATATGTGTGTGTGTGCATGAGTGTGTGTGAAGTCATTGTTGTGTGTCGGTCCAGTTTGTAATCCAGTGCTTTTTTTTGTTGGCGTGGTCAATGAGGAAACGCTGCTCCTTACATGTCTTCACCCCATGGTATTTGGGCATGGTCCGGAAATAAAGCGCTCGCCTGAAGAACCCACACTACACACACACACACACACACACACACATAGACAAAGAAAAAGAGTGTTGAGTGCTTTGTCATAAGTGCAGCCTTTTAAAGCTTAGAACCCAACCAGTTCTGCAAAATCAAAATGATGCTACAACATTTAGCCTGATTAGGATTAAAGTTTTCCAAACTCTTTTTTTTTGTTATAGAGCTGAACAGTGAAAGTTTCTAAAGGTAATGTCATGCATGATGACATTAAAATGCAATTATCAATGATAATGTTTCACACCATGTGTGCTTTGTTGAGGAAAAAGGGTTGAAAGGGTTCATTTTCATTTCAGTTGGCGATGTGGCCATAGGCAAGGTCAAGTGAGCAGTGCTGAGCAAGGCAATGAACTAGATTTAAACTTTATGCAAATAACAGAGAAAGAGAAAATGATGTGGCAATGACCAATGTGAAGGAGGAGCAGTATGACTCATTTTTCCCTTTGCTGAGTGAATATGCTGCATAAAATTACAGGCTCATGCATTTTGGGTGATGGTCTACCACCAACCAATGAGTGGATCAACATGATCTATGATCAACTAATCTTTGCATATGCAATAGATATAAAAAGTCTACATGCCCCTGTTAAAACTGCAGGCTCTATATATGATATAATACAAGGGCTGTACCAAAAGTAACGCAAAAGGTAGTTGTAAGTTGTTCAAATGGCATAGAGATACTCTTTCTCTATTCAAAGGTACTGCTCAGATTAGTCTCCATCACAAGCGATGCTCTTGCGCCGTTGTTAAACCCAACTCTTGAGTACCCTTTAAAAACCCCCTTTTTCGCAGCTGATGGTCTCCCACTGTGCTGCAGAATGTTTACGGAGATGGCACCATTGACAAGTTGGATGAAAGAGTTTAAAAAAAGAAAAACCACACAGTGCGAGACTATCATATGTGACAAAATGGATTTTTAAGGAGGATTTTTGAGTTGGGTTCAACAATGGAGCAAATGCATGGCTAGTGATGAAGACAATGTTGAGTAATACCTTTGTATAATATACAGTAGGAAGAGCTACTCTGCTGACGTGTGCAATTTGACCAACGTGCATCAGTTACAACAACAGAAATGTTGCCCACCTTTGCATTACTTTCTGTACAGCCCACATATAATAATAATAATAATAATAATAATAATAATAATAATATGATATAGCAACCAACTAGAGTTGCAAATTTTGCATGTTTTTCTTAACTGATAGTTGTACACAGGTTAACAATTAATAACAAATAGCAACTAATAGTAACAAGACCTCATAAAACACCAGGCTGCTTAAAATACAAGTGCAATATAGGGCATTTCCAGAACAAGCAAGTGCGCCCTTTCCTGGTGTACAAGTTAATCAATAAGTGAGCTCTGACTTTGCAGTGAAAAGTTTATGAAACATTATTGGTTTATACCATTTTAATTGGTAAAAAATAAAATAATCATCAGAATCACTGAAAAATAGAATAGAAAAAAGGAAAAAATAGAAAAAAATTTAACTGTTGTATGGAATGGTCATATGCATTGAAACTTATTAGAAATTGATTATTAAAATAAGATACTAAATCTTATGGGGAAATTATATTTTTCTGTTTACAAACCAGATCTACCCTGCTTTTTCTCATCCTGCAATAGACCTCCAGTGCTGCATCAGGTGTCACCTACCTGTAGGTTCAGAATGTGCTAAATGATTGGCAGTTATCAATATTATGGATAATATCAAATAAAAATGGTTTACAAAAAAGTAAGTAAAAAGGTGCAATCATTTGACAGTTGGGAAGGTTAAAAAAATCATAATGATGACCTTTTAGGAACATCTTTATAGCTAACTATAAACTATTGATGCAAAACAATGTTCTAGTCATTTCTAATTACCTGCGCTGATACAATAAAACTAGAACTGTCAAAAAATATTCAAAGAGGTCCAAATCTGAAATCCACCCTATTAGATGCACTTATATATATATATATATATATATATATATATATATATATATATATATATATATATATATATATATATATATATATAATATAGCTCCATAGGATATCAAATAAATACTGCATGGTGAAACTAAGACTGCAGGGATCCTGAGTAAATGTGATTATGACATTAACAGCTTTCAATCTGTTACAGAGAAAAAAAAAAGTTAGGTTGCACCTCACTGCAAATGCCTGTTTATTCTAATTAAAACGTTTACATTTTTCCTAATGAATAGTCAACGTTTTTGACTGCACAAAATGTCAAAACTAGTATTGAGAAGTCAGTGTTAACTCTAACAGCTAATTTGAATTTACGTTTAGTGTTAGGCCTTTTAGGCAAAAAAGTAGTACATTTTGTTGTAATGTAGTCGTCTGTTGTGGCTTGCTCATTCTCCTTAAATGTGTTATGTCTAAACAAAGGTTTTACAATTAAATGGTCATGGCAGGATCTCCTGTATATAAATAAAAGAATGGTTTCATCTGTACATTCGTCAGAACTCACTCGTTCAATGATATCTTTCTGTTTCATACATTGGAGGATCCGAAACCAGAAAGTCTCTGAAAATTTTATGTCTCTATGTCTTTCTGTGCTGTATGTCTGATTTTGTCATTGTATCATGCAAAACTGTCTGGACAGAATTTAATGAAACTTTGCCAGTCCTTCTGTATTTGCCCGAAGTTAAACGTGGGCCATAAATAAAATAAAAAAATCATTTAGTAGGAGGGATGTTATGAGCAGTTATGTGTCAGATTACTTCACAGCATCCAGCGCTTTTTTAGAAAATATAGTGCTTTTTCCCTCAAGATGGGAGTGGCTATATACTGTACATCACACAACAGAGTATGCAGAAGAGACCCAAACTACCGTAATACACATATAAGGCACCCAAATCTTCACAAAACACAAACGAACATGGGAAAATTTTTTTTTTACGTACTATATGAAAAATGAATCTTGCACCAGAAATGAAGTTGAAGTTTTGTGCAAGATTATGAACCGGAAGTTTTGACAGCGTTCTGCACATGGGTCAAACTGTGGGTAAGTCTTAAATCAACCTCTTTACAGAATGTAAACTTTTGCAGTACTGAATGAAGTTTAATCTGCACCTTAAGTGAGATCAAAATGTTGAGGAAAAGCGATATTATGAACAGTTACTGTATGCGCCATATTTAATCTACTTCAAAATAAGATACTAATAATATCACTGATTACAGTTAAGGTGATCTGCTTATTTCTAACTATTTCTAAAAATTCTTTAACCATCAACGATGGGTACTAGTCTTACACGGAAGTATTTAATAACAATCTTCTAATCAGCAGACTTGCATACTTAAATAACTCCGTAACTTTGTTGGTATCTGTTATGAGTTATACTAGTTCTTAGTTAGGTACTGTTAAATTAACTTCAACTATACAAGAGGAGTTCAAGTCAAACCGGGACTTGTGAATGAAGTCATAAAAATTATTAATATTTACAAGCATAATATGGGGATGACACTTATTGTTGTAGAAAAGCATTTGAATGGTGCAGACGTTTTTAAAGTTTACACGTGCGTTCCAGCTCAGAGCCCACTATGGCTCGGAGACCACTGCAGTAAACTTTCAGCACCGCGTGCACATTACGGAAACTCAGCTGGGAATTGTCAAAGTTACTCCAAGCCTTTAAAGGAGTTGCTGTGAGGCCAGCATTTCAGATGTGAAGCAGGCAGTCCAATCATGGCTCTAATGTAATGAGAAATTATTCTACAGTGAACATCAAGCACCAGTGAAACTCTGGGATAAGTGCATTAGTGTAGCAGAGGATTATATAAAAAAATTAAGATAGTCTTTAATCTCATAACTCTATGAGACTAAAGATGTTATTCTGTACACAAACCTCTGGTTTGACTTGATCACCCCTCGTACAAAAATAGGTTTGTGCCTATTTTAAAAAAGGACAATAAAAAAATAACAATAGTAAAAAAAAATGTTTATGCTACTAAATATTTTAGGAATCTTTCTTTATATATATATATATACGTTTAGTGGCAATGAATAGTATGTGAACCTTTGGGAATTTTGAGGTTTTCTGAATTAATTTGTCATAAAATGTGATCTGATCTTCATCAAGGTCAAGGATATTGACAAAAATAATGTGCCTAAAATAATAAAACAAAGAAAAACCTGGTCTTTTATGACTTTATTGAACACACTTATTTTAAATTGGTCGTGGAAAAAGTAAGTGGATCCTTGGAGTTAATATCTGGTTGACCCCCCTTGGCAGCAATAACCTCAACCAGGCGCATCCTGTATCTGTGGATCAGACCTGCACCTTGTTCAAGAGGAATTTTATCCCATTCTTCCTAGCAAAACTGCCTTAGCTCTGTCAGATTCTTTGGACGTCTCATATGTATGACTCTCTTCGTCACTCCGTAGCCCCTCTATTGGGTTGAGGTCTGGGCTCTGACTTGGCCACCTAAAAAGCGGATTTTGTTTGGGTCATTGTCCTGTTACATCCCCCAACTTCTACAGAGTTTCAGCTGACGTACAAACATCCTTCATCCTGAATTCTTTGATATGCTTAGGAATTCATCCTCCCCCCTATGACTGCAAGCTGGACAGGCCCTGATGCAGCAAAGCAGACACAAATCATGATGTCTCCCCCTACAGTACAATATGGTTGGGAGGATGTTTTCATGATGATATGCAGTGGCCTTTTTACGTTAGAAGTAGTGTTGCGTGTTCTTTCCAAATAGTTCAATCTTAGTTTTACAAAACATTTTGCCAATACCGCCGTGGAGTGTTTATGTGCTCTTTTCCAAGCACATAGACATACAACAATGTACTTCTTAGTAAGCAGTGGATTCCCTTGTAGTGTCCTGCCATGGACACCCTGCTTGCTCAATGTTTTACGCGCTGCAGGCTCATGATCAGATCAGAGATGTTAGCCAGTTACAATGACGCCTTCAAATCTTTGGCTGTCACTCAGTGTTATTTCTTTACCTCACTGATGAGACTTCGTTGTGCTCTTCGGGTCATTTTGACTGGCCGCCCACTTCTTGGTAGAGTAGCCACACTCCGGGTTACACTCTGGGCAGTGTGCCAATCCATAGCAGAGCACACAAAGATACCCTCAGTCACACACTCAGTCACACACTCATTCACACACTATGGGCAATTTGGGAATGGCAATTAGACTAATCTGCAAGTCTTTGGACTGTGGCCGGAAACCGGAGTACCCGGAGGAAACCCACAAAACACGGGGAAAACATGCAAACTTCATTCACACGGAGACAGGAATCGAACCCGGACCCTGGAGGTGCAAGGCTAACCACTACAACACCGTGACGCCTTGTCTAACTGTAGACTGGTGAATTTCTGGTGAAAGTCTTTGAAATCTCTTTTTATAACCCTTTTCAGCTTTATGTAAATCAACAATTGTTTTTATCAGTCAAAGTAGCGCTCTTACACACCTCTAAACTCATTTTCTTAACAAGACACCAGGTATACTAATACCTGACTCAGCTTTTTGTGGTCATTAACTCAAGGATTCAAATATCTTTTCCAATAGCACTATGAGGTTTTTATGTTAAATAAACACATGAACGGTCAGATTTTCTTTTGTGTGTGTTATTTTAGGCACAATAAAATTGTCAATACTTTAATACTATAATAAATGTAAGTAATTGCATTTCACATACATTATAAACCTTTATATAACATTTATTATTAATCTATTTATCTTACACATTGTATTTATTGTGGTTATCAAAGATTAGCCACTAATATGCCATGCAAGTTGGTTCATTTGCGCACAGCCTGCATATCCTGCATCTAATGCATGTCCTATGAAAGGTCCCTTGAGCAGTCTATAGAGTCATGCTTCGTTATATATTTTAATGCTGAATTTTAATGCTATTTTGGAGGCTTTTTCTGATAAGGTCACAGTGGTAAAGAAGACAAAGTAAATAAATACAAGTTTTTTCAAAATCTCTGAATATTTCAGAAAAATTATGTGTTGCGATTTAAAAAAACCTGCATAAAAAGAGTGATCGGTGCAGTGATAAGAGAATAAAAAGCTCTTTTGCTTACAGTACATTATTCTCAATACTTTCTTGGGTCAGTTTATTTAAAAAAAAAAAAAAAAGAAGGGTAATTCTGACTTGTTCTATTCTGAAAACACTTATAATTATGATTAATCATTGGATATTTTGGTTCTGTTTAACAATTTATGCAACTTATGCAGTCTTCGACTGTTCAGCTCCACAACATATTCTAAGCTCATTTGCTTGCTGTGCTGCATGTTCCATTTCCATATTGATTACTTATTACAGGACGATGCACAACTTACACAGTGAAACCCTGTTAATGCACTGGTTATTGGTTATAAAAAACAAACATGCACAGAGAGAAAATATGATATGTTAAAGCAAAACAATCACTTAGTTAGTCGGTATGTCCAGCAGAGGCAGCGTACAGAAACAGTGAGTGATTTAGATGCAGATACGCAAGTGAGTGTCTTGGTGCAGCTTAAAGGTGAAAAAGAGTGAAGAGGCAGTGTAATAATAGTTAATTATAAAAAAAAAGATACACAGCTGTTAGGACAACATATGTACAGTAAGTAAGGGGGGTAACTTATGATATCACAACAATGTAAATCCATGATAATTAACACTATTTAGACCTAAAGTGAGAGAGAAGGATGGATGGCAGCACAGAAAGGTTTGGAGTTTTAATGGTAACTGACAAATCCTCATTTTGTATTCTGAACTGAGTAGCGAATAGGGCTCTCACTGAAAACGGGCCTGATGCCATTCATACAGATCGACCGACTAGACGGAGTTCGCCTCAAACAGAGGTGTGGTTGTATAGAATCCTGACCATGGATTATTTCTTTCTTCAGCGATATCAGTTTAAGCCAGAAGCACTATTAAGCGTAATGCAACTATCTCAGCACTCATTCTTCTTATTCTTCACACCAAGGACATGTTTTCTTTACAGGAAACCACACTGAATAAACAAAAAAAAAAATCAGTGGAATTATTGTTATAATTCAACAACCCCTGATAGCAAATCAAAAGCATGACAAAAACGCCTACTTGTGCATGTCTCATGGCCACATTACAGGGATAGTTCGAGTTTTTTCAAGTCTGTCTTGAATAAAAAAATGAGGTGGATATAAGTACATTACCATAGGTCTTGGTTGCTACAAATTTTCCTGCTCTGAAAAATACATTCCAAAGTTCAGCTGATACTCGTATGAAGCTTCAGCAATCCCACTGAGTTAAACTGGGCAGGGATTAGTATAATATACATACTGTATATATCATATATACAGTACAGTGAATTTCCATCCATCCATCTAGGAACCTTTGTAGTCCAACTAGGGACTCTGGAGGCCAACGTTGACCATCATTTTTATTCCCATTTTTACAACCGTGGTAGGCACACTATGAGCAATTTTGAAACGCCAATTAGCCTAATTTGCATGTGGGAGGAAACCCACCAAGTACAGGGAGAACATGTGCAAACTCCATGCACACAGACCAAACACGAGAATCAAACCCAAGACCTGGAGGTGCAAGGCGACAGTGCTAACCACTAAGCCACCGCGCATATACGTATATACGTATATTTAGCACAAATTTAACTCTTTTCTTTTACTGTAACTAGCTGTTTGATTCACTTTCCGGGTGACAAACCTAATGACAAAATTTATAACGACCAAGACCTATTTTAAGGAGCTTATATGCACCTCAGATCTGATTAAAGACCTACTTGGAAAAACCCCGAACTATCCTTTTAAGTCATGTGCACAATTGACAAATAATCAACAAAAAAAATAATAATTGGACGCACTGGATCGAGTGCTATAAGATATTGAATAATAACTAATGAAAGGCATATATACATTCCCCCCCCCCCCCGATTTTCTCCCTAATTAAGTCGTGTCCAATTCCTCCCCATCACTAGGGGGCTCCCACATTACTACTACTAGTACCACTCAGTCGGGAGGGCCGAAGACCCGAAGTGTCTCCTCCGAACCACGTGACGCCAGCCGACCACATCTTTTCGAACTGCTCGCTCGCGCACAGTTGGGGGCGGCATAACACACTGGGAGGACGGCGTTATCCGTTCTTTCCGCTTGCGTGAGCTCACAGACGCCCCTGATTGGCTGTAGAGCCGTGATTAGTGTGGGAGCACTAAGGAGCTCTCATCCCTCCCCTCTGATAGAGCTCGGCCAATCAGCTCTCTCTAGACGTCCGGCTGTGAGAGGTTGCAGCATCACCCGGGAATCGAACCAGCGATGTCCGGATGATAGGGCGAGCACTTTACCACTGCGCCACTTACCACTGCTGAAAGGCATATTTTTTATGAGAGTTTTGAGCATTTGTGATTTGCGCTTATAGTTATAACTATTAATGCTGCGATATTGTACACTGCCAATATACTATATTTCTATTGGATTTTAATTTAAATGCTTGCCATCTTGTCATCATCATCGTTTCTTGCTTTTACTTTGCTTTTGCTTGCTTTGCTTTCTGACAGTTAAGAAAAAAAATTACCTTCTTTAATCTATGTTCTCTATTGCTCATTGTTTTCGGGCTTAAAGGTAAGCACTTGTGTTTAAAGCTGATGCATTCCACACTGTTAAAAAAAACACCCTCTGGTTAAGAACGATCTTGCAACCACAGAGAACTAAACTACACACCGAATAGTTCGTCCCATAAAAAAGCGACGCGCATCCTGAATTTGAATATGGCTAACGCTTCCTAAGTAACATTTAGACCAAGGCATAACAGTTGTGCTGTGCATAAAGGCGGAGTGAGAGAGCATGTGCAGAATAAATGATGACACTGTGAGTAAATCTGTTCACAGCTTTGGTTGTGTCCAAAGGCTAGTAACTCTTACATTTCATAGTCCAATAATATTCTTTGACTCACAGCAACAGGCAGTGGTCAGTTGTTATAGTAACAAGAAAGATGTAATACACACTATCGTTTTGCATTTTTTTAAAAGAAAAAAGTACTATTTAGCGACCAAATATTATCGACATTCCGAGTGAAATCCATTTTGAAACCGGAGACGACCGTCCTATGCTGCTGCACCCAGGATAAGAAAAAGCGTAAGAACTGAAAGAAGAAAGCAGCAGATCAGAGAAGCGTGTTTTATTCTGCAGGAGGAAGTCTTAGTTTGTTTGTTTGTTTTTTTACCCAGTAATACAGTAATCTAGTCTGCATGATCATCATTCCTCCTCTGTTAGTCTGTCTTTCTCAGACGGCTGTGTCTTCATCTGAGCCTTCTGTGACTTCGCCTCATAAATCTCTCTAGTGTTCGCTCTCCGGAAAAACCCGCACTGAGGAAAGAAAGGGGTTAAATGAAAAAAAAAAAAAAAAAAGCAATTGTCACCAACAGTTAAGTACAGCTCCACAAACTCAACATGATCATAAATGGGACAACGTTAGGGAGGATGGGGTCAGTTTTCATCTGTCATAGTCTGGAAGTCTGTCTGTCTGTCTGTCTATCTATCTATCTACTGTATCTAAAAAGTATCAAGTAAATATGTTAGAAAACAGTGAAGACAAGGTCAAATAGAAATACTAATAAATCAGTTCGCTAGATTAAAAACAAAAACAACAGTTCAGCCCACATCTTATGTTAAGACCAAATACAAACTTGAATGAGGTAGCTGAGGTTGAGGAACTGTCTCATCATACAGACAGAAATTACATTTCTACCTGCAACTCCCCCAACACACACACACACACACACACACACACACACACACACACACACACACACACACACACACACACACACACTATTTCCGTTTCCATGGACAGGGACACTCACTTCAGGTTCCAATCAAATACATGCACAGATGTGTTCAAGTCAAACCGGGACTTTAGATTGTGTAGAATAAAATAAGTTAAATCTCCCTTTATTAGAAAGTTTCCTCAGTACGCCAAACCCATGATCAGACCGTATGCTTCATGTCTGTAACACTAGCCTCCCGGGAACTGCCTTAACGACCCAAACTTGTAAAAACAGGTTGGAGAAATGCCAGGACTGAAGAGTAAATGTGGCAATAATCAAATTCATGTAGTGTGTAATTGGTGAATGATGATGTGTACAGTCCTCACAGACATACGTGTCTCTTCCAAGCTGGCGAAAAATTATGGGTCGATTTTCAAGGATCAGACGTTCCACTCGATGAATCTGCGAAGGAGCGACTGCAGTGGGCTACGAGCCACCTCGGCTGGGATCGTTTTTCATGGATGTATGGCCTTCTTTGAAACATTTGCACTATTCAAATGTTTTACTGCGGTTAAGAGTCTCACTACGTACAGTCTTCTGTAAATGTCGATTCTAAAAGTCCTAGTTTGACTTGAATGGCCCTCATACCTACCTACTGTATCCAAATAGCAAGTAAATATGCTGGAAAACATTGCATACCGGTGCAAATAAAAATACAAATGCATGAATGGATACAAATTCAAATAAGGTCAAATATGTTACATCTCTACCATCCACTCATAAACAAACAAAAACACATGAGTGAATAAAATGCTCCCTTTTTATCACTAATGCCGGGCCATCTCTGCTCAGCTAGCTAAATCAACAAAAACCACTTGCTCCCAGAAAAAGTACCTAGAGTACGTTGGAGCAGTAACTCACAGGCCTGCGACTAATCCTAAAAACCTCCTGTGGTGAAAATACAAACAACAACACAGTGCAGTAATTGCTGTTTATTAACTCCTAATGAGGTGGATTTGATTCTGATGCCTCCAATAAATGTTCAGCATCTCTTCCATAAACAACAACCGCTAATCGAGTGTCCCTAGGAGGATATTTGTTTTTAATATTTTCTGATTAGTGTACATACCTTCCACAGGAGCACGACGATGAGGGCGAGCAGGAGCACTCCAGCTAGAGCCGAGACGATAATGATCCACAGCGGAACTTTATATTCGACCTCATCCTGAATGGCAGGAGTCACCTCTACAGAGAACTGAAGGCGTAAAGCGAGGAGGTTGCAGTTTACACAACCGTTCATAGTCATGTTACTTTATGTCAAGCGTGTCATGTCGTATTCAGCGATGAAGTAAAAAAAAACTAAAAAAAAGCAGAGAGAAAGACATACCGTCACGTTACTGGTTTTACTGTCCAGATGGATGGTTGATCTGTTTGTCTGGAGTTTAAGTGTTGCCTCTCCCATAATAATAATCAGTGAAGCTTTGTTGTAATCCTGCAGGCACACAGATGCATAAATGACATAGCTTAATTAATCATCAGTCAGTGATTAATAGCAGGGTAGGTTGCCAATATTGTACAACAGTTGTACAACAGTGTATTATGCTATTTATAAAGATTTATATATATATATATATATATATATACAGTATACAGTAGTAGCATATTATAATAAAAAATGACAAAGAAGCTTATATAAATAAATATATACGATAAAGTGTCAGTGTAATATATTTGCACAGCATAATGAAATATTATGATGCCTTATCCAAAGTAACGTGTTAGATAGTCATGTATAAGGATTCAGTGTAAAATACAGTATACTAAAAGTATTGTGTTGAACAGGTATTATAAATTGTAGAACCATAGTATTTTAAAATGCATTCACCGGCCATTTCATTAGGCACGCCTGCTCTACATCTCTCTTAATGCAAATATTGAATTGGCCATTCACTCACTGCAACTCAATGAATTTAAGCATGTAGACATGGTCAAGTGCCGGTCCCTAGCCCAGATAAAATGGGAGGGTTACGTGAGGAAGGGCATCCGGCGTAAAAACTGTGCCAAGTTGTAGTGCGGACTGGATAGTCCGCTGCGGCGACCCCTTGTCGGGAGCAGCCGAAAGACCAACAACAAGACATGGTCAAGATAATCTGCTGAGTTTCAAACAGGCATCTGGATGGGGGAGATGGGTCATTTATGTGGGTTTGAGCGTATAGCATGGTTGCTGACGTGCTGGTCTGAGTATTTCCGAGACTGTTGATCTACTGCCACTTTCACTCACAAGCCTTTTACAGGTTTACAGAGAACAGTGGGGGAAAAAAGAAAATATCCAGTGATTGGTAGTTCTCGGGATGAGGTCAGAGTTTAGGGGAGAATGTCCAGACTGGTTTAAGCTGATAGAAAGGCACCCGGAACACAAATAACATCTCATCTCATAACTGATGTACTGTATGCAAAAAAGCATCCTTGATGGCAAAATGTTAAAGCACTACAGATGGGTTCACCAAAATTGGACAATAGAAGATTGGGAAAATGTTGAATGGCCTAATGAGTGTCAATTTATGCTTAAACATTTGTATGGTATGATCAGAATTTGGTGTAAACGATGTGTAAGCATGGATCCAACGGGACCATAGTAACAACAGTCTGGCTGGTGGTGGTGGTGTAATGGTGTGTGGGAGATTTTCCTCAGCACCAATTGATCATCGTTTAAATGCCACAGACTATATCAATATGGTTGCTGACCATGTTTAACTCTTTATGACCACAGGATAATGTGCCATGTCTTAAACTGGTTTCTTGAACATGACAACGAGTTCTCTGTGCTCAAATGGCCTCCACAGTCACCAGATCTCAATCCAGTACCTTAGGGATGTGGTGGAACGGGAAATTCCTGCACATTTTAGATGTTTTTAAGACCACGCAATGCTAGGCAAAAGGGGTCCAATGTACAGTAGTATTACAGTAGCAAGGTGTACCTAATGAAGTGGCTGGTGAGGGTATTATAGCCTAAGAAGTATTCGAGAGTACTAGACGGTGTTATAGTAAAGCATTGTATTAGAATACAGTAGAGTATTAAAAATACTATAGACTATAAGATTGAATGTTTAATGTATAACAGAGTGTAGTATCTGAAACTACAGGTGGTGTTAGGTAAAGTAAAGTTCAGTGTGTGTGTGTGTGTGTGTGCGTGCTTGTGAGAGAGAAAGACCTCCAACATGGTGCTGTTCCACAGCCTTGCCCGCACCGTCACCTCCGCTTTTCCCGTCATGTTGCGTAAGAAACAGCTGAAGGTTTTACAGTTTGCGGTGCCTGACGTACAGTTCTGCAGCGAATAACAGCAACATCAACACCAGTCTCACATTATTCACGTACACATTCCCATCACATTTCCATCCCTCTTACAAAGCCAAGTTGCTCACAACATTACTCTTTTTCTGATTTTATTTTTATTTTTATAGCTGCTGTTACATTAATACAGAAAATGACATAAGCCCTCGTAACGTTGCCTAGTAACTGCCTAATACAGGTGTTAGCTCTCTCTATGTGTGTGTGTGTGTATGTGTGAGTGTGTGTGTTCTGACCAGATGGTCAGTTTTCCTGCGGCCGCTCTTCAGGTTCAGAGAAGACAAAGCTTCTAAGTGCGCCACAGAAGGTTCATCTCTCTTTCTCCGACTGTGCTTTCGCTCCGGCACCTAGCACACAATCACAACGAAGGAAGCGAGATTATGTTTGGGTTATACGAGAATAAATAAAGGAATAAAAAAAATTTTTAAATGCAAAGAAAGTGTAAGATGCAACTATTTGGAGATTTAATGGCTGTTGACTGATTTGATGAAAATGTAGGCAACATACAATACAGTAAAACATGGTAATATTACATATTTGACACACATATTGGAAACGTCTACAGCTCCTTGTGTCAGATCAGAGATGATTCCCGTGTCATAAAACAAGGCATTCTAGCACTAAAATGCGATGTCTGCTTAGCAATTCGGAAGGTGGCAAATAGGATAAACATGTAATAGTGTTTCTGCACACAAAGTCGTGTAAGCACAATCAAAAAGAAAAAAAAAAGAAGAAAAAACTGTGTAGTAATGCAAAAGACAATACCTGCAGGGCGGAATTAGACCTACGGTCATTAATCATACACAACAAAAGGCAATCAAATTCTACAAGCACCTACAAATGAGGAATTTGCACAAAGCAAAGACAGCTCGACCAATTCATAAGGGTTGTTAACAAGACAACACTAACACATAACAAACACAAGATAAAAGAAATAAAGAACGAGGGAAATTAAACAATCAGCTGACAGGTGAAATGACTAAAAGTTGACAAATTCCACTATAAAAAGGATGAAGCAGAGGGAAAATGTATATTTGTTCCGTATTCAAGGGGTGTCCAAGTCAAAGCGGGACTTCAATCGCAGCGCGGTGATTAGAATCTTAGCGGCAGTGAAATATTTCAATGGTGCACTTGATTTAAAGAAGTCCGTACGTCCGTGAACGATGATCACGACCACTTCGAGGTGGCTCAGCGCCCACTACGGTCGTTCCTGTGAACATTCAGCAAGTCGAACACTGATCCTTAAAAAAGACAGATAGCTTACAGCCTAATTGCAATAGAGACATCTGTCTATGGCAACTTTACACATAATTATTCATGAACACCTGCATTTCTGGAAGGTTAGTGCACGTTGGGTACCAAGAAAGCTGCCTTCGATCAGTACAGAATATTGTGAATCTGCAATGAGTTAAAGGAATGTTTTGACACGAAAAGTCAGAATGTCTGATCATGGCTCTGGCGAACTGAGAAAACTTTTGACTTTAATGGTGAAACATTGGGATAAGTGTAGCAGGGTATTATACAGGGAAATAAGTTGTTTGTAATCTCATAACTGTGTACTGTTATTCTGCACAATCAAAAGTCCTGTTTTTTCTTCTTCTTCATTTTCCAGCTTGATAGGAAGCTGGGTTCAGACACAATAAATGCCTGGCTCAAGTAGCACTTTAATCAGTAACCCAGTAACTACAGTACGAGAGTTTAACTCTAAGAGTTGAAACATTACTACCCCATAGAGACTTTACATTACATGCTTTAATCTGTGTCGTGTTTTAAACAATGAGGTGTCAGATTCAGTATGAGTTAGACCTTGTAGTCCATGCCTCACCTGGAACTTTTGTGAGTTGACGATGTCTCCCGGTGGATTACACGAAGACTCTGAAGTTCCAGTCATTGTAATTTCCTCCAGGTACAGGAGCCACTTTCCATTCGCCACCTCCAACGGCCAATTAAATTCCACATAGAGCACATAGGGACTGCCCTGTGGCATATCTGTAGTCACCTGCACACAAAAGGCAGAGTAAGAGAGACCGCTTACAAGCCAGGTGACCTTTTCCTATTTAATTTTTTTTTTATTTCATTTGTCACACTTAAATGATTGAGATTATCGAATTACACAAAGATAACCTGAATAAATAAATAAAAATTTAGTTTTTAAATGATGGTTTCATTTATTAAGGGAATAAAGCTGTCCAAACCTACCTCGCTTTATGTAAAAAATTAATTGCTCCCTTTTGCCCACATTTTTTTGGAAAGCTTAGCTAAATTTTACTTGCCACACCCAGGCCTGATTACTGCCAGACCTGTTGAATCAAGAAATCACTTAAATAGAACCTGTCTGACAAAGTGAAACACGCTATCTAAAGAAATTCGAGAACAGATGAGAAACAAAGCATTTGACACGTCTCAGACTGGAAAGGGTTAAAAAGGCTTTGGGACTCCAGTAAACTACACTGAGAGCTATCATCCACAAATGAAGAAAAATGGAAAACAGTGGTGTGGCCAGCCTACCACAATTACTCTAAAGGCACAATGACGACTCATCCTGTGGTTCATAAAAGAATGCAGAACAACATCGAAATAACCTCACTTGCCTCAGTTAAGGTCAGTGTTCATGATTCAACAATAAGAGAGAGAGACTGGGTAACAATTGCAACCATGGGAGAGCTCCAAGTTGAAACCCATTGCTGATCAAAAAAGAACTCAAAGTCTCACATTTTCCAAAAAACATCTTGATTATTCCCTTCTGGGCAAATATTTTGTCAACTGATGAGACAAAAGTTGAACTTTTTGGAAGGTGTGCATCCCCTTACATCTGGTGTAAAACTAACAGCATTTTATTAAAATAACATCATACCAACAGTCAAACATGGTGGTGGTAGTGTAATAGTCATGGGCTACTTTGGAGCTCCAGGACCTGGGATTGGGCAGCTTTTTCCCTGATAGAAAACACAGAGCAGGAAAGCGTTGGTCTGTGTTCTGGAAATGTCCTGGTCTTAATCAATATGTAAGAATCTGAAGTTCTTTCTGCCTATCTGTCTATCCTGGTGTTCAAGGGACAATGTGTAGAATAAAATGTTAGAGTTTCTTTTGCATACTAAATAATTTTATGAGCCCCACAAACATAATCCATACATAATGGCATTGGGAGGATTGTGCCATTGATCTATTTCCTGTGGAAATACTGTACATTTCCATAAATTGATTCTCCTTGAACAGAGAAAGTGCCACAAGGTTACATACTTCCATATGCAATCTCCACCAGCACCATTGCTTTTTTCCGTCTTTACAACAATTACAGTATCCTCAGTCCAGTAACACTTAAACCATTACTCTTTACCACTAATACCTGAAGCTTTAGGGTGTGTATGCACAAAGAAACCACTCTTAATATGTTTAAGTATACATAACTAAATCTGAATGTCAAACAAAGACAAATGGACGGCTGCTTACATAGCTACCTCAGGCTACTATGAATATCAGGTGATGCCCTATGGTCTGTTCGACGCCCCCTCTCTCCTTCAAGTGTTCACAAATGAGGTCCTTAGAGAGATGCTTAACCATGGGCCATTGTTTAAATGCAAAATACCTTTGATTTATTCAACCTTCCTAGCAGGTTCAGTTTCTGTATGTTTTTGTATGATCAAACATTTTTTCTTAATCATAATAATAATAACAATAATAATAATAATAATAATAATTATTATTATTATAAATACATACTGTATTACAGATATTTATTTTGGACCCGTTTCCCACAGAAAAGAAAAACACAGTGAGCCACAAAACCCTTTTGAAATCTAAAATGAAGATAACACTGCATATATCGTCTTTAATGCTATGCATTAGAAAAAATATAATATGTTGCATTTATGAAATTAATGAACTGCTACAGAGAAAATTTTATTTTATTTCAGCATGCAACAAAAACATTTCGAGACGCTGGGTTAAATGTTACTTTTAATTAAAATACTCAATGTCTACTTGAATCCTCCTCGTATTAGCAAACTTAAATTATCCACCTGCAGCAAACCAAAAATGCCGCCCGCTTCTGTGTGCCATCATCCTTTTATCGTGTGTACTGGAGTGAACTGACCTACCGGGGGTTGATAAGCTTAATTAATTTCATTCATTCATTCATTCATTTTCTACACCGCTTAATCCTGTGTTCAGGGTCGCGGGGGACCTGGAGCCTATCCCAGGAGACTTCGGGCACTAGGCGGGGTACACCCTGGACAGGGTGCCAATCCATCGCAGGGCACACACACATACACACACTCACACACCCAATCACACACTACCGACAATTTGGGAACGCCAATTAGCCTAACCTGCATATCTTTGGACTGTGGGAGGAAACCGGAGTACCCTGAGGAAACCCACCAAGCACTGGGAGAACATGCAAACTCCATGCACACAGAGACGGGAATCGAGCCTGGCCGGGGAATCGAACCCAGACCCTGGAGGTGCAAGGCGACAGTGCTAACCACTACACCACCGCGCCGCCCTCAATTAATTTAACACATTTTATTTTAATGTTACAAGATCAGCATAACGTCTTGTGTAATATAGGTAAATGTATATTTCAATATACATACATTTTATTTCATATGCAACTATGTAACTTTCTTGTGCAATATACGTAAATTTTTATTTTTTTTATATGTTAATAAATGTAAATTTTTATTTCCTGTGCAATATTCGTCAATTTTGGTGTCATACACATAACTGTTTCTTGCGTAATTCATATTAAGTGTCTAAAGCGTGTAGAGTGTAATTTGTGTATCTTGTGTACTAAGTGTAAAGCACCTAATTTTGTTGGACTTCCCACATGTTCCAATGACAATAAAGATATTCCATTCTATTCTACTGTATAATCTTCAAATTTAGAATTCCATTAAAAAAACTAACTAAAATAAAATGAATTGAAACAAAATACTCATGATTTGCTTCCAAAGCCACATGTGACTCCGGAGCCGCGGGTTGCCGACCCCTATACTAGACAAAAGCTACAGACATGCCTGTTTTAATCACTTATTGTTAGGTTTTTCTCACTTGCACTCGTTGATTTTGGCATCGGTCGATCGTGTTTATTTACTTGTGGGAGGCCAACATCATGATCGAGATTATAATTTGATTCATTGTGAAGCCCTGCTTCCAGGGGCATAAACAAACAGCTAGAGCGAAAAGAGGTTGGTACCTAAACAGTAAGAGTACATAAGCTGTAGGTGTTTATTGCTAAATCCTCCGGGCTTTTAATGATAAAATACAGCAACATAAGGCTTACTTTTTTAAAAGATGACCACATTAAAAATGTGCTGTTAAAAACGGATTATTTTGGAATCAAATTTATAATGTTTATAATGTTATTAATGTTATAATGTTATTATAATAAAATTAAGTGGCTACAAAGTAATCTTGGCCATTTGTGGTGCTTTTACACTGTACTGTACAGTGGTCGGGATTGGAACTGATTACTTTGTAGCCACCTAGCTTTATTATAATACCATTATAAATTTGATATTCCTTTTTTTAATAAGGTGGATTATTTGGTCTATCCTTGGAATAGAAACTAAAAGCAGAAAAACGTATAAATTGTTCAGTTAAACTACAAATTACCTAAAGGGACAGTTAACTATTTTTTTAATGGATTTTCCATTTGAGTGAGAACGAGTTATAGCTTTTCTTCTGCGCCATGTCAAATAGTTAAAGGAAATACAGCATGAAACCAGGAAACCAGTAGTACAGACTTGAAACACTTTAGATTTGTAATTTAAACCACAATTACATCTGCTTTTCTATGGATTTATGGATTAGGGGTTAAGGAAGTGTGTAACTCACCTCAAATTTGAACTCCACCGGACTGCCAATTTCACTGGTGCTCTTTATAGCTGATTCGCCAATAACATGGCCACTGAACTCTGTCTGAACTCGGGAAGGAGTACTGCGCGCCGCCACACACACACACACACACACACACACACACATACAAAGCTATTACTACATAGTCAGTCACTGGACTCAATCTGCAGATTACAGAGCGTTAATTATCCGGTATACTGTGGAACATTAAGTAGTGTCACTGTTAAGTAATGGTAAGGATACACACTGTGAGGAATCATCAAATAACTTGTTTGGTTTTATCCCTGGTCTACAGGAAAAAATGTTTCAACCTCCATTGTTAGGATCCATTATTCAATTTATTCAAGTTATATGCACGTACATTTGCCGACCACTTTATTAATAATAACAGCTAGCCCCATGCCTCAATTCTTCACGGCATGGATTTAACAAAGGTGTGAGAAACACTCTATTAATGTTCTGGTCCAGTTTTGGTAAGCCTCTGCTCAGCATAGCATCAGATTCAAGTTCTTGGCTGTTTTAAGTGGAATGCTGTCTTCGAGCTGTTGTGTATTCCTATAATAATGGTTGTAAAGAGTGGTTACCTTTATCATCGTCAGGGAGGTTCTGCCTACATAAGCATAGATGTTTTTGCTTTTAATGCCATTTTGCATAAACCCTAAAGACTGTTGTACATAAAAAATCCCAGCGGCTCAGCAAAGTCCACAAGAACACATTTTCCCTCCCATGTTAATGCTTGATGTAAACATTGACTTAAGCACTTGACTTTTAATGCACTGTGCTGCTGCTGCTGCTGCTCCTACATGATTGGCTAATGGACAACTGCTTGAATTAGCATGTGTACAAGTGATAAAGTGACTGGTGAGTGTACTGCATCGTAGATTCCTGTCATCCATTTCTATGTAACTGATACTAGTACCCTGGTGTATCCTGCCTCGTACCCTAAGTCTCCTAAGATAGACTTCAACCCCCCATGGCTATATACAGGATAAAGAGATATTCTCCAGGCTCCATGTTTTGCCTCTCATTTGCAGTCCAGTCCCTGACCTTTCAGAGGAATGTTGTTTTAAGCCACACAGTGACCAAGAATAAAAATCTTCTAATGTAAGGAGCAGATGATGACAGATTATTGGATGGATGGATGGATAGATAGGTTTTATTAATCCCCCAGGAAATTCAAGTATACTGGTGATGCTGAATGCTGAGTGGTTGAAACAGACAAGAGGGGAAATGAGGTTGCTGCCAAGGTTGTTACATATAAAACTTTATAATTTTTAAATTGTATCTTTAGGCGCTTTGCAGTCTGTCACAGTAAAACATTTGTTCCCATTTCTTTAATTTAATCTACATCATTTCATTTATTATAAGGACTCAAGACTTTTATACAGTACTGTATAGATAGACTACAGTATATTGTGTATTTAAGTTTATGTACACATGACCATCACACCCATATGTTTTTTTAATATCCACCCTCCACACTCTATAAAATGTGGAAACATTTCACTTACAGCCACAAGAGCATTATACACTTAACTGTACATTACATTATCTACATTTCAAGGCATAATATATTACAATATACATTTCAATATCAAACAGTATCATCATTTTGGCAAGGCCTTGCTGATCAATTACATTTAGGGTAAAAGGAAGATTGTGAACTTGAGTGTTCATTGCATTAGTGGGAAGTGCTGTTCGATAATGTTAATGTATTGTACTGTTAGGAACTGATACATAACTTACACTAGAAATGAGGTCTTTAATGTATAGTCCACTAGCAGCATTTTGATCAGCGGCATTAGGTCGTCCTGTCTGCTCAGTCTGAACACAAGACGATAACACAGTAAAAAAATGGCATATTAATATAAAGTAATTTAACATAAATGCGACATTCCATACCACAGTAGGTCATTTGTTCTAGGGTCATTATCTAACAATGTGTGTCTCTCACACACACACTCACGTAGACAGCTGCAGTGTTGAAGTGATCGTGTCTGTGTCGAGCGTGATCGTCGATACCTCGAAGGTGATCGCAAAGCTGGTCTGTCAAAGAGACACACGTCATCGCTCAGACGGAGGAAGAAGTTATCAAGGGGATTGAAATTAATTACACGAGCTGTTAATTTAGGATAAATAAATGTGAGTGTGTGATGTCAGGCTTTACCATCTGATTAGCGCCTAACGGATTTCCCAACTCGCACACGATGGAATTGTTGTGAGGAGTGCAAACAACTGAAGAAAACTATGAAAAAGACAGAGAGATGTGGCGAGAAAGAGAGACAGACAAGCACACATGAAAAGTCTAGTACCTCTGGTCTCTGACATGTGCAATATTTATGCCGAAATAAATTAGTATTTTAGTCTTCACTAAAGTCCCAGTCCTCAGCTGAGGAGAAGCAGTATAGCATGAAGCTGTCAATACTATGCTTGACCATGGCTACCGTATTCTTCGTATATTCTATTCCTATGGTGATATCTAATTTTTGCCCCATTTTTTTTTAGGTTTGTGCCCAAGGACACCAGAGCTTCCCATCACATGCAGGACCTTTACAAGTTTCTGTTACAGTAGCTTTTGGCAGCTAACTCATTACTACCTCACTCTAAAACTGATACTGTATAGTTAAGTAGACTTTTTATTGTCATTCCAACCATATACAGTGAAACGAAACAACGGTCCTCCAGGACCAAGGTGCTAAAGTACATACATGCAACAACATAAATTTACAACACAACTCTACCGGAACCAGCTAACTAACTAAGAGACTTAATTAGCTGACTAGCTGAGATTAGGGCTGCACGATATATCGAAAAAATATCGTTATTTATCGCGATAATGGCATGCGCGATAACCATATCGCAAGGAGTTGCGATAAATACTTTATTTGCCAAGCATTTGTGTGTCCAAATTTGACCAATCAGATGGGCCCTTACTATGTTTATACCCGCTTATATATATATATATATATATATATATATATATATATATATATATATATATAATTTATATCTTTATACTTCATTCTGTCGTGAACTAAGCCCGGATGATCAGAAGACTTTAATTAATTTAGCCGCGATTAGCCGTTAGCCCTTTATAGACGGTAAACCCAAACGCGGAAGCAAGCGAGTAGGCAGGATAACCACGCGAATTAGTTTAAGGACTCTCACAGAAGGGGAGCAAGGGAAAAACACACATTTAACCCACGTCCTATAAACACACACTCGAATCAGAAAGTAAACAATCTGAACCGACATGGCGAACTCAGAGACTAAGCTGTATGCAATGGTTTGTTTACTCCTCTTATACTTCCGGGTTCACGCCCGCATTATTACCAAGACGGCGCCGGTGAGGTCGGCTGCCGTCACGACTGCTCCGACCACCTTTTCTTTGTTTTTGTTCTTTAAGTTAGTTTTCAGTGTTTTAAAATCGGCAAAATCACCACCATTGAGTACATTAGGTATGATAGAGACACTCTTGTTTCTATTGGTATACAATGTACTCACAATTCGACGTTTTTAACTCCGGATCCGAGCTGGCCGAGTGAGATCCTGAGGGAGAACAATGGACGCGACGCGAAGCGGAGGCCTCGAGGGAGACGAGCTGGGGTGAGGAACCGGCTCAGAGCCCGTGCACACCGCACACCTTTGCCTAGTATCCTGCTCGCCAACGTCCAGTCACTGGAGAACAAACTTGATGACCTCAGGGCCAGGATAAAGTTCCAGAGAGACATTCGGGACTGCAATCTCCTCTGCTTCACCGAGACATGGCTGAACCCACGGTGCCAGACCACGCCATACAACTAGCCAAGTTCTTCTCGGTTCACCGCATGGACAGGACGCGGGACTCGGGGAAGTCAAGGGGAGGCGGCGTGTGCTTAATGGTGAACAACAGCTGGTGCAACAGCGCGAGCGTTGTTCCTCTTACACGCTCCTGCACACCAAACCTGGAACTACTGTCCATCATGTGTCGTCCATTTTATCTTCCACGGGAGTTCACTTCGGTCATAATCAGTGCCGTTTACATCCCTCCACAAGCAGACACTGACACTGCCTTATGCGAGCTGCATGAGGCGCTCACACAGCACCAGACACAACACCGGGACGCTGCGCTCATTGTGGGGAGGGATTTTAATAGTGCCAACCTCAAACGTGCAGCGCCAAACTTTTATCAGCACATCACCTGCCCCACCAGGGGCAAAAGGACACTGGACCATTGTTATACCACGGTCAAAGACGGTTACAAGGCACAATCTCGTCCAGCGTTTGGTAAATCCGACCACGCCGCCATCTTCCTCATGCCAAAATATAAACAAAGGCTGAAACAGGAAGTTCCGGTTCAGAGGGAGGTCGCGCGCTGGACGGACCAATCAGTGGCCGCGTTACAGGACGCACTCGATGACGCAGACTGGGACAGTCTGTTCAGAAACAGCTCCGATGATGACGTCAGCGTGTTTACCGAAGCGGTTGTGGGATTTATTGGGAAGCTAGTAGACGATACAGTGGAGAAAAAGACTATCAGAACGTTTCCCAACCAGAAGCCGTGGGTGGATAAAAGCATCCGCGACACTCTGAGATCTCGCACAGCTGCCTACAACACGGGACTTGCGTCGGGGGACATGGAACCATACAAGGCTGCGTCATACAACGTCTGGAAGGCGGTGAAAGAGGCGAAGCAGCGCTACGGGAGAAAACTAGAGTCACAGCTTCAACAGAGTGACTCTAGGAGCCTGTGGCAGGGACTAAGGACAATAACGGACTATAAAGCACCAGCATCCGGTATGACGAACGCGGACGCGACTCTGGCAGACGAGCTCAACACCTTCTATGCTCGCTTCGAGGCTGCAGCTAAAGACGCTAGCGATGCTAATGCTAACGGCGCTAATGCTAGCGGCGCTAACGGCTGCAGACAGGAAGACACTGCCAGCACCGGGAACGCGCTCATCATCTCCGAGCACGAAGTGAGGAGAGCCTTCAAGAGAGTGAACACCAGGAAAGCAGCGGGACCAGACGGCATCTCAGGTCGTATTGTCAGAGCCTGCGCAGACCAGTTAGCACCTGTGTTCACTGAGATATTCAACATCTCTTTATCTCAGTCGGTGATCCCCACATGCTTCAAAGAGTCCATCATTGTTCCTGTCCCGAAGAAACCACATCCTGCTTCCCTCAATGACTATCGCCCTGTAGCCCTCACCTCAGTAGTGATGAAGTGCTTTGAACGCCTTATCAGAGACTTCATCATTTCTTCACTACCCGACACACTGGACGCACTACAGTTTGCATACCATCAGAACCGCTCCACAGACGATGCAATCTCTCATCTCCTCCACACATCACTCACTCACCTGGACACTAGGAAAGGGAATTATGTTAAAATGCTCTTCATCGACTACAGCTCTGCTTTTAATACCATAATTCCCTCCACACTCACCACCAAGCTGGAGCACCTGGGACTGAGCTCATCTATATGTCAGTGGATCTCCAATTTTCTGACTGGCAGACCACAGGCAGTAAGAATGGGCGGACATGTCTCAGCCACACTCACTCTCAGCACTGGAGCCCCCCAGGGTTGTGTTCTGAGCCCCCTGCTGTACTCTTTGTACACCCACGACTGCGTGGCCACTACCAACTCCACCTCCATCATCAAGTTTGCTGACGACACCGTCGTGGTCGGACTGATCACCAACAATGATGAGTCGGACTACCTAGAGGAGATTGGAAACCTGGAGAACTGGTACCAGAGGAACAATCTCCTCCTTAACGTCAGTAAGACAAAGGAGCTGATAGTGGACTTTAGTACAAAGCAGGAGAGGAACTACCAGACCCCCGTCATCAACAGGAGCCCAGTGGAGTGAGTGGACAGCTTCAGATACCTCGGTGACCACATCACTCAGGACCTGTCATGGTCCTGTCACATCAACACCGTGGTGAAAAAAGCCCGGCAGCGTCTCTACCACCTCAGACGCTTGAGAGACTTTAGACTGCCCTCCAAGGTGCTCAGGAACTTCTACTCCTGCACCATAGAGAACATCCTGACGGGAAACATCACGACCTGGTTCGGGAACAGCACCATGCAGGACAGACGAGCTCTACAGAGGGTGGTGCGATCAGCCGAGCGCATCATCCGCACTGAGCTCCCTGACCTGCACTCCATCTACAGCAAGCGGTGCTGGACTAAGGCCAGGAAGATCATGAAGGACCTTAGTCACCCCAGTAATGGACTGTTCTCTTTGTTGCGGTCTGGGAAGCGATTCCGCTCCCTAAAGGCCAACACAGAGAGGCTGAGGAGGAGCTTCTTCCCGCAGGCGATAAGGTCTCTCAATCACACCTCCACACAGGACTAATAACATCTTTTAAGCTCACAACACTGACTGGACAATCATGGACACATTCATACACACTTGCACTAAATACTCATACATCTGGACAATTGCACATGTCACCTTTCATGCATATTTGCACAACCACTGACACTTTAATTCTATATACATATATACTCTATCTACCCTATATTTCTATATTTTTGCAATATTTTATTATGCCCTTATTGTACAGTTAATTTTACTAGTTAAAATCATTTCTTTAGTATTTCCTTTTTATTGATTATTTATTTTACGTACAAGCTTTTATTTTCTTTTTATTAAGGTCACTGGCGGTCGTATAAGCATTTCACTGCATATTATACTGTGTATGACTGTGTATGTGACTAATAAAAATTTGAATTTGAATTACTTCCGGGTCCTAGTGCCGGTCGCGGAGCGAGTGTGTGTGCGTGCGTGCGTGTCTGTGACAAATATATATATATTTTTAATAATATTTATTTTTATTTAAAAAAAAAACAGGCAAGCCAAAGAGAATATTTAGTTTAAAAGATGCTCTTTTTTTAAGACACTATTGATGAGTGTATGGTTACATGTAAATATAAAGTAATGTTTGAAAGTAATTTATTGCTGCTCCACTCTTCACATGTCTATATGTGTATGTATGTGTGTATATGTATGTATATGCATATGCTTGTACATATGTGTGTATATATATGTGCATGTGTGCCTATGTATTTGTGTGTGTATATATATGTATTTAAATTATTATTATTATTTTTTCGTAATTTCGTTTATATTTCTTAAAATGTTTTATTTTTTATCAGTTCCCCTACTTCCCCCAAAAGGCTCAGCCTTTGCCAGGCCACAGTTGTAAATAAGAAACCTGTTCTTAATCTGTCTTGCCTGGTTAAATAAAAGTAAATAAAAAAATAAATAAAAATAATAAATAATTCATATTGTGTTGGCAGGTTTATAGTAACAGCAAACCAGAAGTCAGAATATCTGCTGAGGGTTTTAAGTCATTCATAGTGTTTTGAAGTCTAAATATTTGCAACTTCCTTAACATATAGTTTCTTTTTAACCTGAATTAGATTTAATTACATCAGACGAATATCTATTACCTGTTTATTTTAGTATGATCATTACATATAAATAAATAAATAATAAAAAATAAATAAATAAATAAAATGTATTTCTCTAGGGAAATGTTATATCGCAAGAAATATCGTTATCGCAGTATTCAACAACAATATCGCATATCGCATATTTTCCTAATATCGTGCAGCCCTAGCTGAGATATTACATTTTTTATTTTAATCCTAATCCTAACAACAAATCTTGCAAACAAGTTTATCTCTACACCTTTATCCAGTGGACCTTCTACAGTACCTTGTCCTCGGTTCTGACGCCGGAGTAGACCAACGATGAAGAAGTGGAGACATTCAACTCAGCGTTGTGAGCATCTTCAGCTAATCGGCCCGGAGATGGAAAATTTGTGACGTTAACAAGAAGATTCAGTTTTACGTTGCCGTAATACTGCAGCACCTGGTGACCATCCAGACTACACACACACACACACACACAGTAAAGATTTGGTACATAAAGTAATTCATATTTCTTATTACTAATCTTGTTATTAGTGTAGGTATGTGTAGTTATTATTGTTAATTATGTGCGGATGGGGCTGTTACACAGGGAGGACTTGCTGGCCAGTGGCAAATGTGGCAGTCATCTGCAGGTTACTGTCACACTGGTTATCAGCTCCGCATGCTTTCTGAAAGTTAATCTGCATTCAGGGGAGAGAATCAGAGAGACAGATGGATAGACAGATACACAGAATAAGTAGGAAATCCCAGAAATCAGGCATAATGAATTATAATCTGTATGAAAGACATGGCTGAAGTGCATTTTAACCGGGTCACCTCCGCTTTCTCGGTGAGCGTTTGCCCCTGACTGAGTACAGGAAACAAGTCCAGGCTCTGTAGCTGCCCCTGAGCTCTGTTAATCTGAGGCTCTGAGATCGATGCGTTCAGGGAGAACACTACAGGGGTCACTTTATCACGGACAGACTGTAAACATAGATATTTGAATTAAATACAATTATTTTGTATCTCTTACATATCCTGTGCAGGCATGTGCACGATGTATTATGATCCAACATGTCATGGTGCGTTGTGTGCTTTGTCCTTACTATCACTTTAAGTGTCTTCGTCTCGCAATGCTGTGATCCTATCGATAATAGCCCGCTGTAAGCATCTTTATCATTGTCAATAAAGCGGACGCGAGTTTGGGACGAGTGGTGCAGCACATCAGCCAACACTGTGTACTTTATAGCTGTAACACACAAGCACAAGAAATACAGTTTATCAATCTGCCACAGAAGTGCCGTTTCTCTGCTTCTTTAACTTAAATACAGTATATACGTATATATCGCTCTACTGTATTACTCCTACAGTGACATGCTGTTAATTATCTTAATCTGATGGTTTTTCATAATAAGCTTTAATGCTCCAATCCTGATATCATACAGTACTATAACACTAACATTTTGCTCAATTTTTCGGTAGAGCACATTTTGACTCACTGTACCTTATTGAACTCAACCACCGGAGGTTTATTATGCTCAAAAATCAATGAGATGTGGTTGTGTCTTTAAACAGCATTTGCTTCATAGCGTATCATAAGAGATAAACTAGCTCCAATTCCCACAAAACATTTGTGACTCAGGTATTAAGTTGCGCTTATGGCGAAATAGAGTGCAATAGGTGAAATGTATAAAATCTTCAATTTCTGAAAAAAATAAGCTGATAAAAACATTATCGATCTGATCCTTCAACACAGTTGAGAAAGTTCATTCATTCATTCATTCATTTTCTATACCGCTTAATCCTGTGTTCAGGGTCGCGGGGGACCGGGAGCCTATCCCAGGAGACTTCGGGCACTAGGCGGGGTACACCCTGGACAGGGTGCCAATCCATCGCAGGGCACACACATACACACACTCACACACCCAATCACACACTACGGGCAATTTAGGAACGCCAATTAGCCTAACCTGCATATCTTTGGACTGTGGGAGGAAACCGGAGTACCCGGAGGAAACCCACCAAGCACGGGGAGAACATGCAAACTCCATGCACACAGAGACGGGAATCGAGCCTGGCCGGGGAATCGAACCCAGACCCTGGAGGTGCAAGGCGACAGTGCTAACCACTACACCACCGCGCCGCACTTTGAGAAAGTTTACATACTAAAAAAAAAAAAATTCTACTTAATACTTTTAAATCGCTACAACAAACTTCATTTCCGCTATAAATCTGGACTGCTGTGGAGGTTACCGGTTGAGGTTAAGGGTTCCGGTTTTCTTACTACATCATGGAATCCTTATTTAAACATTTAATAAACAAATTCTCGCTGGCCATATCTCAGTAACCGAATATAGAGGTAAAGATAGAGATAGAGATAGAGATAAAGATACAGCAATAAACTTGGTCAAAAACTAAATTGGAGCTTACTGAATCAAGAAAGGAATGTGAAAATAAGCACAAGCGCACAAGCACAAGCAAAATACATCAAATCACCCAAAATACAAATAAAACTGAATTGAATTGGTCAAAATACCTCAAATCACCCAAAATGTGACTTAATACCTAGATCTGATGTGACGGGTCACATTTGTGCAGTTCATTGTCCATATTTAGCTTTATTAGCTATATTTATCTTTTTTTGGTAAGAAATTGTACCTTCACTGTTACTTTGAATGGATTTAAAAGAAGAGTGTACAGTATAAGACAAGTGCACTCACTAATGTCCTCTTGAAAATTTGGCTGTCCTGTACTGATTGTATAAGAGAAACACACCTCCATCTGAATGCTGCAACACACAAACACATAATCATACACACACATCTATAAGCATTAAATAACTGCGCAATTAATAATGTGGGTTAATCAGACTGTACAGTAATGCAACAAATAAACGTAGAACGTACAATCCCGACATCAAAGGACAGTAAAGTAGTAGAACGCAAGACAAATGCACTGTATTTATTGTCAGAAATACATGTATTTCTCATATGTTGATTATATTATATACTCAGCAAAAAAAGAAACGTCCTCTGATTTTCAACTGTTTTTACTTTCAGTAAACTTAATGCGTAAATATTTGTATGAACACTAAAAGAGTCAACACCATAAGACATAAACTAAAAATGTTTCACAATGTGTCCCTGAATGAAGGGAGGCTCAAAATCAGTCAGTAGCAGTCAGTATCTGGTGGCCACCAGCTGCTTGAAGTACTGCAGTGCATCTCCTCCTCATGGACTGGACCAGATTTGTCAGTTCTTGCTGTGAGATGGAGGGATTGTGTGTTCCTGCTGTGACTCGGGCAGTTGTTGTGGCCATCCTGTACCTGTCACGCAGGTGTGATATTCAGATGTACCCATCCTGTGCAGGTGTTGTTACACGTGGTCTTCCACTGCGAGGATGATCAGCTGTCCTTCCTGTCTCCCTGTAGCGCCGTCTTAGGCGTCTCACAGTGCGGACATGGCGATTTATTACAACATTATTGTTGAAATACACTGTCCTGAAAAAGGGACATTTCTTTTTTTGCTGAGTATATGTGGAAAGCAACAATGCAGTGAATGTTATGAAGGCATACCAGTCATTGCAGTTAAGTGGGTCAACCAGGGAGGGCGTCACAGAGAAAGTTTTTTGCACGTGAATGACAGGACGGGCTCTGTTGAGACAGCAAGGACACATACGTAGACAGATAAGAACATATTGGCTAAATTCATACAGAGTGTTTTAATACAGTGAGGCATTTCTGTCATGAAATCCGTCCCATATTTTTACCACAAAGTAACATCTCAACCATTTGGAAGAGACCTATACCGGGGTCTGTTAAAAAAAAAAAAACTTGATTGTTCCGATTGTGGCGCAGTGGTGTAGTGGTTAGCACTGTCACCTTGCACCTCCAGGGTCTGGGTTCGATTCCCCGGCCAGGCTCGATTCCCGTCTCTGTGTGCATGGAGTTTGCATGTTCTCCCCGTGCTTGGTGGGTTTCCTCCGGGTACTCCGGTTTCCTCCCACAGTCCAAAGATATGCAGGTTAGGCTAATTGGCGTTCCTAAAAAAAAATCAGTTGCCCGTAGTGTGTGATTGGGTGTGTGAGTGTGTGTATGTGTGTGTGCCCTGCGATGGATTGGCACCCTGTCCAGGGTGTACCCCGCCTAGTGCCCGAAGTCTCCTGGGATAGGCTCCAGGTCCCCCGCGACCCTGAACACAGGATTAAGCGGTATAGAAAATGAATGAATGAATGTTCCGATTGTTGTCCAAAGAGGTGGAAATGCAAAGAAATAAACATTCATTATCAAAATAATTTTTATTACTGAGGAAAAAAAGCAACAACAAAAAAAACCACAATACATAAATAAACAAAAGCGCAAGATTCAGGATGGTGTAACAGATTAATTTTGAACCCAAAACATGATTTACTAAAATTAAGGCTTGCTTTGGGAAATGATTCACCTGCATATTATTATGGCCAATGGGCATGTACAGAATTACATTTTCAGAAGCTCTGTGTTTCTAGCAGAAGAAAGCACAATACAATTTATTTAGATATCATAATAAGAAGGGCCTGACAGAATTACGCCTTAGTGTACCAGATGATGTATTCTTACCATGGCAACTGATTTGGATTCATAAAGAACAGCACATAACAGACAGCACATCGGCAATTCTTTCAATCCACCCTCACATGCTCACATCTTATATTCAGCATTGTGTTTCAAACAGTTTTTGGATGCATCTCACTACGTCTTTATTCACTTGTTACACTTGACGTCCAATTATGCACCCGTGTGGACAGCTCTTAGGCACGTCTCTTTTAAACCTGAAGTTTCTAATGTTTTAAAAAAAAATAAAAAATCACACACTGAAAAACCTTATTCTGATGCTACGTCCTGTGTAATATCATCCATGTCATGAAAGATTATTATCTTTTTTTTTTACATGGTCGGACACTTCATCAATCATTTTTACATGATCGGACTTTTACTTACACGTTGCAGTTTATCCAAAAAGACTACCACTATTTTTTTGGGATCACTCTTACTCACTAACTCACTAACTCACTCACTCACTAACTCACTCATCGTCTATACCGCTTAATACGGTCTACAGTTTCATGTAGAGATGTTCCGATACTATTTTTCCCCTCCCGATACCGATACTTGGGCTCAGGGTATCGGCCGATACCGAGTACTGATCCGATACCTGGGTGTAATCTGTACAGTGTGTGTGTGTGTGTGTATATATATATATATATATATATATAATTTCTTTTTTTTTAAGTAAAATATTACTAGCCCTGTGTAACGGGTTCGGCCCTACAGTAAGTGCACGGGCGGCAGCATGAAACACGGACACGAGGCGAGTTCTTACAGGAGAAAGGGTAATTTATTTAGAAAAATGGGTAAGGAAAGGGTTAAAGGCTCTCTGCGGTTTTTCCCCTTCGGCGGCAGGGATGCGAAGGCGGGCTCTACGCGGAAGTGAAGGTGCCGTGGGAGCTCGCGCAGCTCGTTCACACGCTCCTCTCGCGGAGATCAAAGGCGCCCCCTTTTTAAAGTCTCTGGGGCGCATCACATCGTCCCACTCTTGTGCCACTGTCTCTCATAAAATCCAAAGTTCAGCTTCCCAACAGTCTGACCCGAGCTACACTCCACGCTGTGTTTTATAGCGCCGGGATCATTAGCGGCGATAGCTCATGGGCCGTTGCCTGATTCTGTGGCCCTGCTACTTCACATACCTAAAGAGGGGGGAGGCCGCCTAACTAGTGAGCGAGGAGCGATATCAATTTGGGCGCACGCCCATCACAGGCGCACGCCGTGACACTCTGTAAGTAAGCTAAGCTAGCAAAGCTAGCGGGCATAAATAGGTTATGTTTAGGAAAATGGTATCGGATCGGTACGTGGACTCAAATACTCGCCGATTCCAATGCCAGATTTTTTTGTGGTATCGGCAGCTTTTCCGATACCAGTATCGGAATCGGAACAACCCTAGTTTCATGGGGGGCCTGGAGCCCATCCCAGCTCCAAGGTTATTTGGGCATGAGGTGGGGTACATTCTGAACAGGATGCCAATCCTCATTCACACAGGCAATTTGGAAAAGCCAGTTTACCTAATCTGCATGTCTTTGGACTGTGGGAGGAAAACCAGAGAACGCTGAGGAAACCCACCCAGCACTGGGAGTACATGCAAACTCCAAGACAGGACTCGAACCCAATCGAACCCAGTTCCTGGATGTGCAAGTGCCAACCACTAAGCCACCGTGTTGCCCCATATTCAATCTGTTAAAACTTAAAACATTTGGAATGTGAAAAAGAATTTCTTCGTTGTGTGTGAAAAGGTTAATATGCAATATTAACTAAAGATGGAAAAGCAAACGATGTTGACTATACTGACCGTAGTAAAGCCACTCGATCGTCCAAAGACCCAACCACAATATCAGGATATTTATTATCGTCTACATCCAGACCACCACTGATGGAGTAACCGAACGTCTTGAAGCCGCCGTTACCCACGTCCTTTCCTTCAATCACCTGAACACACATTTATCAAGCATTTGCACAAATAAGGTTACACATACATTTAGCTGCACTTGTTGATCACTTCATCAGGTGACTGATGAATACCGACTGTATTTCAGCTGTTGCTATAGTTGTTATGCTCTAAGTGATAACTATTGGAATACTGTAGGAGTGATATTGTTAACCATGAGCATAGGCCAGTAAATTTGCACAGTGCTTAAAAACCTAGTACCACTTCTGTTACACACACATTAATCAAAAGTCCAGATAAAAGTGTACATAATATATACACATAAAGGATATACACAAACTTTTTTATTATGCAGAGGCTAGAGTCTACCCTAATGTTCAGTTTTAATGTTCTTACCTGATTTGGTTTGGCTGAAACTCCATCCTTTCCCCCCATCCACACATACACACTGCCCGAGTCGTGATACGGCGCTCCAACTGCAAAATCTAAACCAGGAACATACTGCACCATTACCACAAGTCAATTACCACCAGGGGGCAAGAGAACACTGTATGCAATGACTGAGAGAAATGGCAGCAGCAGGGGGAATATGCATAAATTGTCTATCCTCGCAATTAACTTTGGATTTTAATTCTCACACTAATGTTAGTATTATCACATCAAATTTACCTTGCTATTACATTTTTTAAAAACTGCAGGTTTTTTATTATGCAAAGGTGTACTTAGTCATGTAAGAGAAATTGTTGTAATATTTTATGAAGAAATATGGCTAACATTAAAAGATTTTGCATTAAAAGATTCTTCAAAGAAGAGACATAAAAAATGGCACTAAGCACTTTGTAGTGAAAGAAGAAATCACATACGAATGCAGTTTGAAGATGGCAATCATGTGATTTTTCCAGACTTTGCATACATTTGTGTAAATTAAGCTCCGGCAATACTGGTTTTGTTCGAATGTTACAACGATGCAAAGGCAAAGATACTGTTGTCAAAGCTTATAGTGAAAATATTCATGTAAAAAAGGGTAAAATCTGAGGATTAATGAGAAAGAGTAAGTGTTAAGCACTATTCCAATCACACTAACATTTCTCTCAATAGCGACAGGCTGCACGATCATAACACTGGTTTAAAAGGCGCCAGTACAATATTATTTTTAGCCATTCGAATCGGTCTCCACTGTGTATATGTGTATACAAAAAAGACAACGATTTTTCTTCCCAGCTTGAACACGCTAATTAGCTTTTCCACCTATTGTGACCTCATATAAGAAGAATCTCCTCCCCAAGCTTGTTGGCAGAGGCAGTCTGATGTATAAAAAACCCTAAAGCATTAGAAGCCACAACGGGGGACCCCTAAGACCTATGTTAACTTGTTAAAGAAATACAGTGGAACCTTGGCTTGTGAGTATAATTCGTTCTGGATGACTGCTTGTATATCAAATCGCTCATACAGTATATCGCTCAAAGTGAATTTCCACATAAAAATAATAAACTCAGACCATTCGTTCCACAGCCCCAAAATATTCATACAAAAATAATTAATACCATATAACATATAAAGTAATATACAAAGTATAAAGTATACAAAGTAACCTGCACTTTACTTTTTTAAAGAACTGGTGTTAGATGAGGGAAGAAGCTGGAACAGGGGGGCTACTGCGTTGTAATAGTCACGGATGTTGACTATAATGAGAGACTGAGCATGGGAGACGAATACTCACAATCCCACATCGTGTGAGAGAAAAGAATCATCAGTCGTGATCACGTGACGCTTAACAAGTTAAAATATATAAAAAATTTTGCTTGTCTTGCGAAACACTCGCAGACCAAGTTACTCACAATGCAAGGTTTCCACTGTAGTAAAATAAGAGACCATTAGTTGTTTCAACGAGCAGACAGGAATTTAAAGAAGGGTTATTATAGAAGCTATACGACTTTGAAAGACTTCATTTATTTTTGTCATGAAATTGCAATTGCGAGCAAGTTGATTTGTTCTTTTAGACATTCTATGAATTTTTAATATGATGTTCCAGTCATAATGATAAACTGGCTGACTGACACATTCAGATTACAAGAAATGAAACAGGACTTTCAAGCCTCCGGATGAAGTCATGAAAATGCTGTCTTGGCACTGCGTTTGGGGTGAATCCAATTAGTCTATAATGGTTCAAAGCAGGGAAAGAATCTACTGTATGCCTCAGCAGATTTTTAAGGTCAAAACACTGGGAGCATTGCTTGACCCATGTCAGTGCAGTTCCTTTACCTTCTGAGCACTAAATAATGCTTTAATACAAAAGAAAAAAGAAAAGCAAAGAAGCAAGCACATTAACACGGCACAATACCAGAAAACACTGCATGGAAACAGGGGGCGACTGGTGATTGCTTCACAAAAGTGCATTCTTATAACACGTTACCCTGGAAACCGTCCTGGTTGACATCCCCGATGGAAGACACAGCCATGCCGAAACCTGAGTCGCTTGGTCCCATGAACATTAGATCTGTTTTGGGCTTGAATGAGCCGTTTTCATTCATGAACACATACACGGCCCCGCCCTCCTCTTTCCTACGGTTGAAATAAAACGGCGCTCCAACGATCAGCTCCTTCCATCTGCGCATGAAAATATAGAGCAATAAATGTTTAATCCACATTCAATTCTTTCTCAGAAGAGAGGTAAACAGTCTATTTAACTAAATGCTGTATAACTTTACATACAAGTTCTACATCATTACATCGCACTGCTTAAAGGAATGTACTGTATAGTACAGCATTAAATATTAATGTAAATAACACAAGAAATCCAATAGTTGGTTTGGGAATCTGAGATTTTATATTATCTACTTTATGATGCTATAGTGTAGTGCTAACATAATAATCTTAGACAAATAATTATTACTTATGAGATGTCACTGAATGATGCTATAAGTATTAAAATTATTTGAATAAGGTGCATCCCAGTCAGCTGATGAAAGATGATGAGGATCCAATGCAATGAAGAGGACCAATGGCCTATTTAGGTTAAGCTACTACTATTTAACAACCACATGTAGTTGTGATGGTAAAGTGTGATGATTTTTTTAGGCTAATATCTGACAACCCACACTGTCTATATAAGTGATTTCTCACATATGCCCAGTTCCAGTGGTAAATGCATCAAGTTTCTTTTTCTATTTCTGGCATAAGTGATGAGAAAAGAGATGGTGGAGGTGTAAACAACAAAAAAATAGTGTTAAAATAGACCATAAAAATGGTTTTACCCGTCATTATTGATGTCGACGATAGCGATACTGTTTCCGAAGTAAGAGCCGACCTGTTCTCCATGCAGTGCTAAATTCAATTCCTGCAGCTCTCTATTGCGGCCACCATCCGACTCAATTATCTTCATGAGTATCACCGAACCCGTACTGTTATAACGTGGCGCTCCAGCCACAATTGTGTCCACATCTTTTTTCAGTATTCCTTTGTCTTTTCCGACGGAGTAACCTGAACATTAACATACAGAATATTTACAATATTACTGTATATGAAAACAAAAAAAACATCAAAAAACAGATGAAAAGAGATCAAACTAGAGAAACATGGATAAATAGATAGATGACAACTACAGTGGTGTGAAAAACTATTTGCCCCCCTCCTGATTTCTTATTCTTTTGCATGTTTGTCACACAAAATGTTTCTGATCATCAAACACATTTAACTATTAGTCAAAGATAACACAAGTAAACACAAAATGCAGTTTTTAAATGAGGGGTTTTATTATTTAGGGAGGAAAAAAAATCCAAACCTACATGGCCCTGTGTGAACAAGTAATTGCCCCCTGAACCTAACAACTGGTTGGGCCACCCTTAGCAGCAATAACTGCAATCAAGCGTTTGCGATAACTTGCAACGAGTCTTTTACAGCGCTCTGGAGGAATTTGGCCCACTCATCTTTGCAGAATTGTTGTAATTCAGCTTTATTTGAGGGTTTTCTAGCATGAACCGCCTTTTTAAGGTCATGCCACAACATCTCAATAGGATTCAGGTCAGGACTTTGACTAGGCCACTCCAAAGTCTTCATTTTGTTTTTCTTCAGCCATTTAGAGGTGGATTTGCTGGTGTGTTTTGGGTCATTGTCCTGCTGCAGCACCCAAGATCGCTTCAGCTTGAGTTGACGAACAGATGGCCGGACATTCTCCTTCAGGATTTTTTGGTAAACAGTAGAATTCATGGTTCCATCTATCACAGCAAACCTTCCAGGTCCTGAAGCAGCAAAACAACCCCAGACCATCACACTACCTCCACCATATTTTACTGTTGGTATGATGTTCTTTTTCTGAAATGCTGTGTTACTTTTACGCCAGATGTAACGGGACACGCACCTTCCAAAAAGTTCAACTTTTGTCTCGTCGGTCCACAAGGTATTTTCCCAAAAGTCTTGGCAATCATTGAGATGTTTTTTAGCAAAATTGAGACGAGCCTTAATGTTCTTTTTGCTTAAAATTTGTTTGCCTTGGAAATCTGCCATGCAGGCCGTTTTTGCCCAGTCTCTTTCTTATGGTGGAGTCGTGAACACTGACCTTAATTGAGGCAAGTGAGGCCTGCAGTTCTTTAGATGTTGCCCTGGGGTCTTTTGTGGCCTCTCGGATGAGTTGTCTCTGCGCTCTTGGGGTAATTTTGGTCGGCTGGCCACTCCTGGGAAGGTTCACCACTGTTCCATGTTTTTGCCATTTGTGGATAATGGCTCTCACTGTGGTTCGCTGGAGTCCCAAAGCTTTAGAAATGGCTTTATAACCTTTACCAGACTGATAGATCTCAATTACTTTTGTTCTCATTTGTTCCTGAATTTCTTTGGATCTTGGCATGATGTCTAACTTTTGAGGTGCTTTTGGTCTACTTATCTGTGTCAGGTAGCTCCTATTTAAGTGATTTCTTGATTGAAACAGGTGTGGCAGTAATCAGGCCTGGGGGTGACTACAGAAATTGAACTCAGGTGTGATAAACCACAGTTAAGTTATTTTTTAACAAGGGGGGCAATCACTTTTTCACACAGGGCCATGTAGATTTGGAGTTTTTTTTCTCCCTTAATAACATAAACCTTCATTTAAAAACTGCATTTTGTGTTCAATTATGTTATCTTTGACTAATAGTCAACGGTTTTTGATGAGCAGAAACATTTAAGTGTGACAAACATGCAAAAGAATAAGAAATCAGGAAGGGGGCAAATAGTTTTTCACACCACTGTATATGGGTGACAGACGTATGCATAAACATCAGGATTGAACAACCACTTAAAGACGCTCTATCGAACAGCATGAGTTCCATCCCTCAATCGGAAAGAACACACTGGGCTCACATTAGTAAAGAGCGAAAGTATAAAAGCAGCCCTAAGGAGTGCATTCAGACCCTACGGCACAGGACACATTAGTCTATAATTGACACTAATACATACTGCTTACCAATGTAGATGTTTCCAGTCTTCATGTCTTTAAGTTTGATGATCTGAGTTTGATACTCGTCATCCGGGTTCCTATAAACCACAAATGAATTACCTGCAGAACAAAAGGCCGTCTTTATGAGGAGAATTGGAGTGTGCATGATTACGTTTTACAGCATTACAACTTGCACAACTGATTTTTAACATCCCCAGTCTACCTTCTCTTCATTTATTTTTTATTAGCAATTAATCCCTGCACTGAACCAGAGAGAGGGATGACTTTTACTTCTCCTTCACTCTGTTGTTCTCTTCCTCCACCCATCAGTCCCTGTCTGTCCTGAGTGTCTTTATACTGTATAAGTACACTGTGAGCTGAATATCAATCAGATCAGACTGAACACCGATCACCCGACGTAGACAAACTAAGAAGACGATCATACCGACAGAGCGGCAGTCTCTTTGAAATACAATACCCGTATGAGCACTTAAATTTGTCCCATTGAAATATATAGCAATTGTGCTAGTAATGTTGGAATTCTGAGATTCAACAGCTAACTTTTTTAATGCAATTCATGTTTCTTATATTTTAAACTGTTTTATATTTTCAACTGTTTTAAAATCAAATTTTAAGTAGTTTTTAAAAGTGCCACTACAAACTGCTTTTATTTTTTATTTTAAATCAATTTAAATAATTGTAAAAGTTTTAGTGCTATTATTTTCTATTTCTTCTTATGATTATTTTTTTTTCTCTTTTATGTAAAGCCCTTGCCTTGCCTTTGCTCACACTCAAAGTACTACAGCAGTAAGTTGGTTTTCATGTCCAAACCATTTCTAGTCACAGTGGAAGTTTTTCCTAATACAATGGGTGTTCAAGTCAAACCAGGACTTTCAAGCCAATTCAATTTTATTCAATGGTCATTGTTTCAAAGCAGCTTCACAAAATTAAAAGAAAAGTTTTAGTCAGTTGTTAGCCAAAACATGTGGAAATGGCGTAAACTGAGGTCTGGACTGGGAAGGGAATGTAGCAATAATAAGTGTTTTTTGTTTAATAAGTGTATTTGATTATGTGTACAGTTCCCTTCCGCAAGTTGGTGACAAGTTATCTGTCGTTTTTTAAGGAACAGGCGTTCCACTTGCTGACTGTTCACGGGAGTCGGCTCTGAGCCACTTCAGCTGGAATCGTCATTCACAGACGTACAGACTTCTTTAAAACATCTTCTGCACCATTCAAATGTTTTCTTGCGACTACAAGTCTCATCATTGTACTGTGCTGTGTGTATCGGTTTTTAAAGTCATTTTATCACAAGTCCCAGTTTCACTTGAACGTCCATCAAAGAAACTTTTATTTAAAAAATTTACAATAAAGTAAACCATCCAGCAAAACCTCATGAGCAACAATCACAGAATTACAATCATCAGTTATTACTGTTCCCATCACTATCACTATATGACAAATGTATTTTCTAATACTTTTCTTAATATTTATGAATAATTTTTGGATCTCTATTTGTATATAAGTGGGTATGTCTGACCTTGCCAGTTAAAGCAGCCTGGAGCTCCAGCAATCACCTCAGTTTCTGTCATGGTGGCAGAGATGCCCATATTACACATCCCTTCGGAAAGTTGGTCACCATTAGGACTACACACCTCCTGGCTGTACTGCCACTTGTAATCACCTGCTTCGTCATATTTCAGGTCGTTCCCCCGAATATAACACTTCCCAATCATGCGCAGGTTCACACCACTGTCCATGCTCCTGCTGTAGCGATGACCACAGGCCTAAAAAAGATATAAAGTGTGTCACAAACAACCACATCCGTGTGTGAAATTTATCTTCAAAGCAAGCACAGCACAGTGAAATGAATTATAGTATCATCTGAGACTTATTTCTGTGTTATGCTCATTGGGTCTGAGATCATCTCTGATTTAATCATCAGCGGGATAAAGAGGATACTGTAAGCGAGTGAACTTGTGTGTGTGTGTGTGTGTGTATATGTATATATATATATAGGGACTCTGGTTTCCTCCCACATTCCAAAGACATGTACAGTAGGTTAAGTTAATTGACGTTTCCAAATTGCCCATAGTGTGTGTATGTGCATGTGCCCTGCAATGGATTGGCACCCAAGGTGTACCCCGCCTCGTGCCCTAAGTCTCCTGGAATAGGCTCCAGGCCTTCGCGACCATAGATTGACACATCCTGTTTTCAGCACAAAATAGGCATATGATATACTGAATATCTTTTTATTTTAAACTATATAAAAAAAAGTTTTTAAATGGGTGACATAGCAAATATACACATGATCACAAGTTTGTCTTGTTGTTTTCGGTTGTTTCTATGATCAAAAAATTATAATATGCTCAATTTGAGCGTTCTACATTTTTGTGACGGCATTCCCATATTCCAGTAGTGGTAAAAATGTAAAAAAAATTTTAAGTAATGGCAACTTTCATTCTACCTTTTAATTTCAATAAAATTTTATTTGTATAGTGCTTGGGCGGCACAGTGGTGTAGTGGTTAGCACTGTCGCCTTGCACCTCCAGGGTCCGGGTTCAATTCCTGGCCAGGCTCGATTCCCGTCTCTGTGTGCATGGAGTTTGCATGTTCTCCCAGTGCTTGGTGGGTTTCCTCCGGGTACTCCGGTTTCCTCCCACAGTCCAAAGACATGCAGATTAGGCTAATTGGTGTTCCCAAAATTGACCATAGTGTGTGAATGAGTTTGTGTGTGTGTGTGTGTGCTCTGCGATGGATTGGCACACTGTCCAGGGTGTACCCCGCCTCGTGCCCAGAGTCTCCTGGGATAGGCTCCATGTCCCCGCGACCCTAAATACAGGATAAAGCGGTATAGAAGATGAATGAATGAATGAATGTATAGTGCTTTTAACAATCGCCATTGTCGCAAAGCAGCTTTAGACAATCAAAAGAATTATTTAGGTTTTTATGAGATGCGAACGTATGAATCAAAATGATCAGATTGTCCCTGGTGAGCAGGCCGAGGACGCGCCGCGGACTGTGGGACTGTTTACTCTAACACTGTGATCACGTGTGTGCGCGTAAAACATTTTTTATTTTTTTTTGTATGCGTGTGTGTACAGTGCACGTGTACTGTTTATTATAACACTCGCATGTAAAGCAAAAGCAAGTCTCATTAGAGAGGTTACAGATCCATTTTCTCTCTCTCTCTCTCAGCCTGCAGATTGTGTGTGCACTTTGTGTGTCCATCATCCTCTGGCCTTCACACACACCACTCCTCTTCTCGCCTTCACACACACACACACACACACACACACACACTCTCTCTCTCTCTCTAACGGAAACAAGACTCTGTCGCGAATCTTAAAGTGCAGGTTAATTTGTTTTATTTTTACTTTACAGCAGTGATTCCGTTCGAGTGATTCACTTGAGTGTCATTAGAGATGTTCCTTGCTAATTTTCCTGATAAGGCAGTGTTTCCGTTATCATGTGTGTGTGTGTGTGTGTGTGTGTGTGTGTGTGTGTGTGTGTGTGTGTGTGTGTGTGTGTGTGTGTGTGTGTGTGTCAAACAAATAAGAGAGGAGGAAGGTTTACTGTGTATGATGAGAAGAGTCGTGTGCACAGCGTGTGTACGCACAAACGGAAACACATCTGTCGGGATTTATTTGTACTTTTTTCTAAGGTAAAGTGCAGGTTAATGTGTTGTTAAATCTACTCAAGTAAAAGTAAAAATTATATTGATGTAAAACTACTCATGGAAGTACTTAAAAAAAAAAAAAAAGTTATTCAATTAAATGTAACGGAGTAAATGTCCCTCATTAACAAAAATCATTCCTCTGAAACTGGTCAGGTACAGTACGGGGGTGGACTGAAAATTACAGCCGAAAACCAAAGCGAAAAACAGATTGAAGAAGCCTGGAGAACTACTCCTCAAAACTATATTAAAAATGCAGGAAGGTCTGGCTCTTTGGAAGCAAAATATGAAGAAATGACTTGTACACAGTACTGTATTAATAAAAATATGACCTCCTCCAGCAGTACATTTTGACCAAACTATAACTCTCCATAATGTACCAGTCTGCTTTGTTGCAGTGTATTTAGTCCAATATGTTGAACTAAATACAGTTTTGTCTCTACCTGATATTTCATTCTTTTTATCCTAAAATAATAATTACACCATAGTAGCCATATACTGTATTATACAACATGAAGCATGATTTCTATACTATAGCAAAATAATTAATGATAATCAGACACATACAAGACATATACAAGAATAAATCTTAATTAGAGAAGCAGAGAAGCAGTTTGGAAGACACTCACCATCACTCTCCCGTTCTGTGAACTTTGACTGACTACTGACACACCCAGCCACATTCCCTCTATATAATCCTCTGCATCCACACTGTCTACACACACACACACACACACACACACACACACACGATACAAGATAATTCAGAGAAAATTTATACAGCTGCCTCATTTCCTACGAATAAGTAGGAATAAATGTTACTAATACAAATGTACAGTATAATTGAAAGCATTTGAACTTGTAGGCTGGCTAGCAAAGCAAAAAGTTCTCGATATCCATATACAACTAATCAGAGGGCACAATGTCATCATTGGGGCTGTTTTATTCTTTCTAATAAAAGACTTTTGTAAGCATTTATACATATATTATGCAAAAAATATTATAAGCATTCTTATGTTTGTAACATTTCCTCAGTAGTACTTGAAATTATCCATTTAATAATAAGAAGAAGAAGAAGAAAAAGAAAAAGAAGAAGGAGAAGAATAGTAATAATAATAATAATATATTTAATTTATAATATCCTTTCAAGCACAGAAGGACTTCTGTTTTTAACGTAAAAACATAGAAGGTAAGAAACTAAAAACTGCATTTAATAAAGAATTGAGAATAAAATGATTAAAAATAAAATAGAAGACCATTAAGATCTGCGAGATTAAATTCACTGTAGCATAAATTAAAAGAGTAATTGATATTTAAAAGTCAAATCAATAATATAAGAAAGAAAATAAATAAACAAATAAGTAAATTCATGAAGTTATATAAAACAGACATTACACTTGATTAGCTAATTAAAAAGTGTCGTGGCAATTAAAAGTAGCTAGCAAGCTACACAGTTCAATTTTTGCCATAAAGTCTATAGAAAGTAACTTATATTATCTATTTAGTACTGTTTTAGCTGGCATTTGGGTATTATAGCATTTCTCAAGATTTTATGCTGAACTAAATGTCGACAATGTAAATTAATTTCAGTAGCGTTTCTTCAAAATAGCGGAAGCAAATACATATTCGATTATCTTTTCTTTACTTAATTAGTATGTAGTATTTAAGACCTTGAATCAAACTGAAATCAATAGTATACAACTAAAAATACAAGCAAAAATACAAGTCAAACCGGACCTTTTGATTGTGCAGAATAACAGAACACAGTTATGAGAGTTAAAACTCCATTAATTCCCCCATATAATCCCTGCTACACTAATGATCTTATCCCAGCATTTCACTAGTGCTTGTATACCATCGAGGTACAAAGTTTCTAAGTATGCCAGGGCCATGGTCCGATTGTCTGCTTCATGTTTGAAATACTGACCTCTCAGGAACACCTTTAATGGCCCCTTCCTTTAATGGAAAAATGGTCTGGTTTGATCAACAAAGACATTCTGTTTTTACAGGACAACCTCATACTGCCAGGTGTACCGCTAACACATTACAGGGACTCGTCTGGAAGTTACCGTCACATCCCCCGTGTGGTCCTGACCCTGCTCTAAGTCATTTCCACATCTTTGAGTCATTTAAAGAGTTTCAGGGAGGCCAGACATTGAATTGACCATTTCAGACATGAATCAGGCATTGAGAAAACTTTCTACCTTGATGGTATTCAAGCATTGGTGTAACAATGGCATAAGTGCATTAGTGTAAAACCGGATTATACATGGAAATAAAGGTATTTTTTAACTCTTATAACTATGTTCTGTTCACACATTGCTACAGTAGTTTGGCTTGATGCCCATTGCATGTTAGGCAGAGAATAGGCATGATGGTTGGTGCGTGTACATTACCTGAGCTGATCAGGTTAGCCCGTATGCAATCTTTAGGGTCAGATGTGATCGGGCAAGCATACATGTCTCCTGTCTGATTTGCCTGCAACGTAGGCTCCGCTTTCTCCTGTGGTGCGCCAACCAACAGTCTATAGCGAATAAAAAAAGAGAGAGAAATGTAAAAAGTACAGTAACAATCATTTGATTTTTCTCAGTGGTTTAAAAATAAAGTACTGGATAATCAGGGAAATAAAACAAAATCTTCCAAACTATTAATTACTGGAATAAATGATTAGTTTGCATGATTAAGTCAAGATAAGTGTTAGTGAGTGTGAGGGTTGCCCACTAGAGGGCAGTGTTTTTACTTTGTAGTTTTGGTTCCTAGACTCAGTTTCCCAGAAGCCTCCTCGGTCAGGTGACATGGATGCTCACCTGAGCTGAGGAGGCTCATTAGCACTTTTATAAATACCTGTTTGTTCTGGGAAACTGGGTCGAGCATTAATTTCTGTTATGTGGGTTTTGTTTTGTTCTGTTTGAGTTTAACAGTATGGTTGGCCTTTTGGTTTCAGGAGCACTTTAAGTTAAGTTTGTGTTTGCTTTGATTTAGTTTATGTCTCTTTGTCTCCTAGCAGGATTAGCCTCTAGGAGAATTAGCCTTTTGTGTTTACCCTTTTGTGTAAGTAACCCCCATTGCATGTTTAGCTAGTAGTCTGTTTAAATACTAATGAGGGTGATACTAACATGTTTAGATCTTAGTCCGTCTAGTCTTTGAGCCTATCTAGTCTCCTTGTCTGCTTAGCTCTTAGTCTGTTTAGGTACTAACATCTTTAGCCACTAACCTTCAGAGTTCTTAGTCTGTTTCATACCTAGTCTGCTGTGTACCTTGTCTGTTCATTCCCTTGGGTCTCAGGCTACTGGCCTGTGTAGCCATTAGTCTGATTAGCTACGAGCTAGCTTAGCAGCTAATGTGCAGCTCAGCCAGTAGACCTAGCCAAGCCTGTCTTGTTTGTTTATCCCTTGCATGCATAGTCCCTAATGTTTAGTCCGTTAGACTGTTTCGTGTGTCTTGTCTTGTCCAGTTTGTATCCCATGTCTGTATTGTGAATCAATGTATGTAATCCCTAGTCTTATGTCTAAGTGTTTGAGTTCTGTTACAATATGCTCCCAAGTTTAAGCCAACTTCCTTTGTTCATGTTTTGTTTTGCTTGTTTGGTTTATTATTCTCATTAAAGACTCTTTTCTGTTTCACTGCATCCCCTCTGCATTTATGCCTCAACACCAAGCCCACAGTCCAACACCATAGCAGAACGTGACAGTGAGGTGAAATTTGCTTATTCTTAATTTCAGTAACTATGGCCAGAAAACCACAGTCGCAACAGAAAACTGCAAGAGTTGAATGGCTCCTGAAATAGGTACAGGAAAATGTCCCTTAAACTTTTTTTAACGAAAATTATACTGAAACAATGCTAAAATATACTAAACCATCTCATGTATTTTTTATTTTATTTTTTTTTTTTTCCACCTTGGTTTCCTGAGCTCAGTGGGAGTTTGAAATGAAACATGATGACGTGTTTTGCAGCATGTGCGTTTCTTAGTGTGTCTGTGCATGTGCAGACATAATCGTGTGTGAACTCACACCCTTCCCTACTTCTCTTTTTCTCTCACACAGACGCACACACACGCGCGCGCACACACACCACTCCCTCAAACTCCTCAGGCTAAAGATTCCACTGAATTCGCAAAATGAATCAATTTCTAGTCTCAAGCTCAGACTTTTCATTAGCCATAGGCTGTTTTACACATTTCAGGCCACAAGTTTGAGAAGCTTTCTGGTTAGTAAACAAAGCTGTACAGTACATTGAGTTTTAGACTGTATAAACTGTCAGCGTTTGCACTGTGGTTAACATGTTAGCTTGCTAACACTAGCTTAGACATGTTAAGAAATGTTTGTTCTGTTTGGGATGACCTACAGTGATGCGGTTGCTAAGAATGATAGCTGTGTGTGATTTGGTCTGATTCATATCCTCTGCATTTGCAGAGACAAGTTAATGCTTTACACCCTCATCACTTAAAGTCTGTGTCTGAACTCATTCACGTTGCTCTGATAAGATTACTCAAGGTAAGTTTAGATTTAGGCCTGTGCATAAAATCAGGTATACTGTGTGTTTCAAGACTCTCACAGCTGTTAAGATGATCCCTTTAATCATTCTCAGCTCACTTTCTGTGTTCAATTCTGAAAGAGGTTGCCTAGTTAGTGGATAAAGCTTGCACACGAGTGCGAGCATGTCGTTCATTCGAGGCGAACGAACAATTGTTGTGATAGTTACATGCGTACTGTAGGTTAAATCACAGCCAAGCGGCATCAAGAAGTTCAAATCCAAATAGAAAAATAAGAAATAACAGAATATAGAAGCATCAAATGGGAAAACACAAAAGTCTCAGCTTTCTCGAAAGTTATGACAGCACAATAAAGCAGTATACAAAACACAAAATGCAACTAAAACACACAATGAAAATTGACATCTCCTGACGTCTCCTTCTCTGACATCACTATAAATAGGGTCATATCCATTCTGTTTCACTGCGCTGAAATAATTGTCATCCCATTCTCTTTTTTTATTAATATTACATACAACTTGAAATAACACATACTGTATGGCATTAGGTAATTGTGTAACACATCAACAACAACAGTCAATTGTTAAACTAGCTCTCAAGAAGATCTTGCCAGGAAAGCAAGACCAAAACTTACAGCTGCTGCAGAAGAGAAGTTCATTTAGAGTTACCAGCCTCAGAAACAGCACCTCGGATTAAACCATTATGAAGGCTTTACAGATCATGAGTAGCAGAAACGTCTCAACATTAACTGTTCTAAGGAGATTAATTGCATATTTTGGACACCTTCAGGATTGCTTTACAATGTAGAAAAAAAAGACATTTATTGATGCAAAAAGGACATAATGTGTAGCATTATTATAATATCCATATGTCTGCTTTATGCCATCTATTTGTCTGGTCTGTGTGTTCCCTCAGTATCACTCGGTCATGACATGTGCTTACTGTTTTATTCCATTCTGATTGATATTCAGATCACATTGTGATTACTGAGAGCTGATAAAGACAAAGAGGACAAACACAGAAAAGCAGACGTGTAGATTGAGAGGAAAGAGTAAGAGTGAGTGAGAGAGAGAGAGTGAGTGAGAGAGAGAGAGAGAGAGAGAAGTAACAGTCATCTCCTGTTGAGTTATAGGGATTAATGTAATTCAGGGCAATCTGTCTTCTGTCTGAGGAAAGCAAATAAACAACAAAAATGTTTTTCCTCCATCCCTAATTAAGTATTTCTGACACATCCCTACCCACCACTACTCCTGATGAGTTTTTTCTCCTGACTGCCAGCACAGAGATTGAAGTTGGAGCTCAGGATCTAAGGACTAATTGTGCATTGTTTCAACTTAAAGAACTAGTGATGGAAATATAATGTGTGGAAATTAGGGCTGCAAGATATTAGGAAAATATGCAATATGCGATATTGTTGTTGAATACTGCGATAACGATATTTCTTGCGATATAACATTTCCCTAGAGAAATGCATTTTTTTATTATTATTATTGGCTATTTTTTAAAAATCATTTATATATGATCATATTTGATATTCGTCTGATGTAATTAAATCTAATTCAGGCTAAAAAGTGTCATGCACACTCAATCCGCGACCGGCACTAGGACCCGGAAGTAATGAGGTCGCGAACCAGGGAGTATAAGAGGAGTAAACAAACCACTTCACATTGCTCAGTCATTGAGTTCGGCCCATGTCGGTTCAGGTCGTCAATCTACGAAACTGTGAGTACTCACCTTTCTTGGGTTTTTGCTTTCTGATCGTGTGTATTTATAGGACGCGGGTTAAATTTGTGTTTTACCCTTGCTCCCCTTTCGTGAGAGTCCTTAGAATAAATTGCGTGGTTATCCTATCCATTCGCCTATCTCCGCGTTTGGGTTCACCATCCACACTACATTGGGCTAACCGCTAAAGCTACGTCTTCTGGTCACTGAGGTTAGTTCATCCTGACAGAATGACTGAGCCCTCCGCGGTGAACCCAGCGGATCATGCGCGCCTCTGCGAGGTGGTGGATCAGCATGCCATGCTAATCAATAAGCTAACCGGAGAGATCGCTACTCTTCGCCAGGGTATCCAAAATGTTGCGGCCTTGCGCCGCGAGGTTGTGGAGCTCAGGCGGGAGAACGCGGCTAGTTGGTCTCTCGTTGCGGCGGCCGCGGCGCCGCATCCCCCCTCCCCTTCCCCTTCTGACGTTTTTATATCATTACCAGAAAAATGGAATGGCACAGACGAGAACTGCAGTGTGTTTCTAACAGCGCTCGATCTGGTGTTTGAGTTCAACTCCACCAAGTACTCCACCGATCGGCTACGCATTGCTCTGCTCGTTTCGTTGCTATCAGGGCTGAGTGGGCCACGGCAGTTCTCAAAGCAGACACGGACACCGCCCACTCATACAATGAGTTCACCCGTCAACTCAGGCTTACCTTTGAACACCCAGCGGGCGAGGTGGAGACCGACGCAAAGCTCTACCACCTGCGGCAGGGAGGATCATCCGTGAGCCGGTACACGGCCGATTTCCGCACCCTCGCCGTACAGACCACCTGGGGGGACGCCGCACTCCGGACATCTTTCTACGAGGGGCTGGCTTCACGAATAAAAGACGAGCTCGCTGGACAACAGCTCCCCGCCACGCTGGAAGGGCGGATCCAGCTCGCTCTACGCATTGATCAGCGCCTTCTCTCTCGTCCAAAGCCGGCCCCGAGGACCCTGCCGCCCGCACCCACCTTCTCCCACTCCACCCCAAGGCCACCTGCAACCTTCACTACCACCACTACGGGACCTGTCGGTTCTCCGCCTCCTGCCGTGGTTGACACCGGAGCCGGGGAACCCATGCAACTAGGACTCGCCTCCCTGACCGTAGCTGAACGTGCACGCCGGTATAGAGAGGGTCTGTGCGCCTATTGTGGGTCAGCAGAACGCCACCGGGTGATCTGTCCACTGCGCCCGGGAAACGCCCAGCCCCGGTGAGCAGAGGGAGAGACTCCCCGGGCAATCTTCAGATCTCCACCACTACCGGCACCACCATCTCTCACCTTACGGTTCAGGTATCCCTCCAAATTGGCCACAAACGAGTTCGAAGTGTGAGGCTCCAGCCAGGCTCAATCCAACCCCGCGGCCACCTCTACTCCTTATCAGCGACGGAGACGCAGGCGATGGAGGAGTATGTAACCAATGCTCTCCGGCAGGGAACCATTCGACCCTCCTCCTCACCGGCCGCCGCGGGGTTTTTCTTCGTAAAGAAGAGGGGCGGCGAACTTCGCCCATGCGTCGATTATCGGGGGCTCAACAATATCACTATCAAAAACCAACATCTTACCAACTCAGCCCTGGACACCCTCTCTGGCGCCACCATTTTCACGAAGTTGGACCTTCGGAGCACCTACAACTTGGTGCGCATCAGAGAGGGCGATGAGTGGAAGACGGCTTTCATTACCCCCACCGGACACTATGAAATTATCCCATTTGGACTGTGCAACGCCCCCGCCGCTGTTCAACATTTCATAAACAATGTCCTCCGGGACATGCTCGGCTGGTGGGCATTCGTTTACCTGGACGATATTCTCATTTATTCCCGCAACGCTGACGAACTCGTCCAGCATGTCAGAGTGGTTCTAAAGAGATTACTCGCCCACCAACTGTACAGCATGAGATGGACACCCCCCGGGCGGACCCCGCACCACTTCAGCTAGACCTGGAAACGAGGGTTCGCCAGGTGCAGACTACAGAGACCGAGCCGGCAGGTGTGCCTCCTGGACGACTCTACGTGCCTGACACAATGAGATCAGAAGTTCTCCAGTGGGGACATTCATCACCCATTTCAGGACACCCGGGCACACGACGGACCCTCCAGTTTCTCCAACGCGATTTCTGGTGCCCATCCATCACGAGGGACGTCAAAGAGTTCGTCCAGGCATGCCCAGTGTGCGCCAGGGCGAAGAACTCCAACCAACCGACCCCAGGGGAACTGCAACCACTCCCAGTCCCTCGACGGCCCTGGACGCACATTGCCGTCGACTTCATCACGGGCCTGCCGGCCTCCGAGGGGAAGGACACCATCCTAATAATCATCGATCGGTTCTCTAAAGCCGTGCATCTGGTGGCCCTCGCCGGACACCCGTCAGCCAAAAAAACATGTGTTCCCAAAGGACATCGTCTCGGACAGAGGGCCCCAGTTCACTGCCAGGTTCTGGAAGGCCTTCTGCCGTCTGATCGACTCCACCTGCAGTCTATCATCTGGATATCACCCACAGACCAACGGTCAGACAGAGTGGGCCAACCAACAACTGGAGCGTTATCTGAGATGTTTCATAGCAGATTGTCAGCGCTCCTGGGCTCGCTACCTCATTTGGGCAGAACTGTCACACAACCTCCACACCTCCTTTGCTACCAAGCCCATTTGCTCCCATGCCTAAGCCCATTTGAGCTATGCCACGGTTTCCAACCTTCGATGTTCAACCAGCAAGAACCAGAGGATGATGTACCGTCCGCCCAACAGTTGGTCCGCAGGTGTCGGCGGCTATGGAACCAAACAAATCGGGCCATCCAACGAGCCAACGCCCGCTACACTAACCAACACCGCCGTCGACACCCTCCGGGTATGAAAGGTATGGCTTTCAACAAAAAATCTCCACCTTCACACCGAATCAAAGAAACTTTCGCCTAGATTCATTGGACCATACCGCATCACCCACCGAAATTACCCTGTCACCTACCGGCTCCAGCTGCCTGCGGCGCTCTGAATCCATCCAGTATTTCACCTCTCTCAATTCAAACCCTTCACAACCTCTTCCATGATTCCATGAATTACTTTCAAACATTACTTTTTATTTACGTGTAACCATACACTCATCAATTTCATTTATCGCAATTCTTTACGATACAGATATTGCGTATACCATTATCGCGATAACGATAATTTTTCGATATATCGTGCAGCCCTAGTGGAAATATGATCAGAGTAATCGACATACAGGTATGATGGTATGCAAATTAATATATATATATATATATATATATATATATATATATATATATATATATATATATGTACAGAATTTCGACAGAATATCAACCAAAAATCCAGAAAAAGCACATGATACAAATGGTATGAATTAAGTTGCATTTCAATGAGGGAAATAAGTATTTGATCAACCAACAATAATTCTGCCTCTCACAGACTGGTTATGTGCTCTTTTGGTACACATATTAATTTAAGAAGGTGCCCTAACAACAATGTGGTATGTGTATAAAACCCACCGGTCCACATAATCTCTATCTTCCATTAAAACCTCACCTCCATTGGCAAGACCAAAGAGCTGTCAAAGCAAGTCAGGAACAAGAGTTTAGACCTGCACAAGGCTGGAATGGCCTACAAGACCATCAGCTAGAAGCTTGGTGAGAAGATGTCAACTGCTGGAGTGATTATTTACAAATGGAAGAAATTAATTAGAAATAACCATTAATGGCCCTATATGCAAGATTTCACCTCATGGAGTAAGAATAATCATGAGAAAAATGAGGGACCAGCCCAGGACTACACAGGAGGAACTTGTGAATGATCTCAAGGCAGTTAGGAGCACAGTCACCATTGACTACACATTGGTAACACAATACGCCTGCATGGATTGAAATCCTTCAGCGCAACAAGGCTTCCCCTCCTCAAGAAGACACATGTACAGACCCGTCTGAGGTTTGCCAATGAACAGAGAAAGATTGGGATAAACTGCTGTGGTCAGATGGCACCAAAATTGAGCTCTGTCATCAACTCGACTTGCTGTTCTCAGAGGAAGAAAAATGCTGACTATAACACTAAGAACACCACAGTCCCTACAGTCAAGCACGGAGGTGGAAACATTATGCTTTGGGGCTGTTTCTTTGCTAAAGGTACAGATTGACTTTGCTGCACTGAGGGGCCCATCGATGAGGCCATGTGTTGTAAAGGTTTGGATGAGAACCTCCTGAAGATGGGTTGTGGATGGGTCTTCCAGCATGAAAATGACCCCAAACATACGGCCCAGGCAACTAAGGAGTGGCTCAAGAATGAGCACATTAAGGTCATGGAGTGGACTAGCCAGACTTCAGACCTTAATCGAGTGGTTCTCAAAGTGTGGGGCGCGCCCCACTAGTGGGGAATACAGACATGACAGGTGGGGCGCAATGAACGGGAGGAAATTAGTGGAAAATAATAGGAAAGTACTTATTCTAATTCATGCTTTTCTTTATTGATAATGAAGAGCGTACGCTCAAAACTAAACACACAAATAAATGGGTCATTAATACAAGTAAATTTAAAATAACATCAGTTTTGGGCCGGGAGAAAAAGTGGAACCATAGTGCAACAATAATGGTATAACGTCGGACCAACTTGGGCAGCGCTGCTCAAATCACAAACCTGCGCAACCCACTGGGCAGCGCTGCGCGAGTCTGACAGAATTACACCGCGCCGACCATCAAATTACATTTTACCCCGCTGGGATGCGCACGTACAATCCAGGCATGGCTAGGTGGAAACAATATTAAACAGTCCTGACATTTTAAATAAATACTTTTTAAATAAAAAACAGTGGGTCGCGCAGGTTTGTGATTCAAGCAGCGCTGCTCAAGTTAATCCGCGCTGCGCGATCTCCAGCCCAGACCATCTCTGCGCTGTCCAGATTGTCGCGCTGTGCTGTCCACTGGGCCGCGCAAATATTTGGTTCAATCGGGTGCCACGGTTTCGTCCCACTTTTGATGTGTTTGGTTTCACATACACTTCGACAATGGAAGAAGACGGTGCAGCAGCAGTGAGTTTGTGACAAAACCAACAACGAGGAGATGCATCGTATATATATATATATATATATATATATATATATATATATATATATATATAAAACATATAATGTATATATATAACATTTATATAACATATGTAACAAATATATATATAACATTTGTATCATGTGCTTTTTCTGGCTTTTTGGTTGATATTCTGTCTCAATCCTTTACCATAAACCTATAATAAAAATTATAGACCCTTCATTTCTTTGTAAGTGGGCAAACTCCTTTAGACCACCTCTCTTCACCTCTTTACAAACTTTATTATCTCTTATTACTCTCTGTTCTAACATGTTAAAGCAGAGGCAATGTCATGTACTGATAAGGAGAAATTTGATTCTTCCAGAAGGGGTGGCTCTTGTGTGACATGACCATGCATTGTTCTCCCCATCACACACAGAACATTCTTTATAAACACCTACATTAGATACTCAACATAAACAAGAACTAAAATTATATTTTGGTTTGCTTTAGGAGAATCAAATAGTGGCATGGCTTATAAAAAGAGTGAGTTTTAGTTATATTTACAGTATTTTGTAAATGGCAGCCTATAGACACAACAAAAGCAACATAGAAGATATGGCTGACAAGTGTCCCAATCTCTCCATAGATAAGACAAACAAAAGACAGCTGTGCACTGGGGCTTATGCAATACCCAAAGCAATCCCTAAATGAGACTTCAAATGTTCATGCGGGAAAACAACACAATCATCAAAGTGTTTTACTTTCTTAACATGTTCTATATATAAACTCCAAATGATTAATTTCTAGTGTGTGTTAATTGAAAATTAAAGCAAAGTATCACTTGGGTATCAGGAATTGTGATCCTACACCTTGTAATTGGTATAGAAGTTTAGTGATAACTGTAATAATGAGGAGAACGTTACGGGCAGTGGTGACTCAACAGGGTGCGGAAGGTGATCGAAAGGTTGGGGGTACCTAGTTGCGCCCTTGAGCAAGGCCCTTAACCATCTGCTCTAGGGGAGGGGTTTTGATACTTTGTTTTTTAATTAGTTATTTTGTTTTCTGTTTTGTTAATTTGGTTTTGGTTTTGTTATTTCATATTTTAATTTATTTTGTTTTCAGTTTTGTTCATTTGTTTTGCACATCAGGGCCACCGTAGTATCCTGGCTTACCCTGTGCTCTGACCCCAGCCTTTTAACTGGGATATGCAAAAAATTTATTTCACTTTGCTGTAAGGTACAGGCGACAAATAAATATTATTATTATTATTATTATTATTATTATTAACGTTCTACCGAGGACCCAAGTCAAGAATCCCAAGTTCACTTCCAGTTAAAAAATTTTCTTTTCATACCGTCAAACTATGTCCCCAACTATCTAGGTATTCAAGTATGACAATCAATACCAAAGTCCGGCTGTCCTACTTCTTTCCAAGCTATTGACATTATTTTGAACTACGTACACTGGTATACACTTACAGATCAGGGCACTTCATTCATGTATGGAGACTTCATTAGGAAGCTAGAACAGCCTCAATCTTGGCCAGCAGACATGAACAACTCCCACCCCATCCAGACTTTTTTTTTTTTATGTCTCTTCCTCTGTCCTGTCATTTTGTGATTACCCTGATCGGTTCATCTGTTCTTTCTAACAATAATTCTCCTGTGGTCTAAATCCTGAACTTGAGTAAATGCTGAGACAACCCAAGTAAAATATTACTCAAGTAAAAGAGGAAGTACTCCACTTACTTTTCTACAAAAGTACTCATCTTAAAAATTTCTTATGCCTCAAATGTACCGAGTTCCCTTTCAAAGGCTACACTCGATGCTGCGTGAAAACGCAATGGGAACATATTTCCGTGTCGCCGGTTGTCAAGCATGTGTGTAACAAACACGCCAAATTTTGGCTTATATAACCTCGGTCAGGTGACGTCATCTGATGAGACGCACATGGATGTTATAAATAGGAGTAAACCGGAAACATTACTCAGATCTTTTTGTCTTCAGACCGCATTGTGCGCGTGTGTATACAAGCAAATTAAAAGAAAAGGTGCTTAACTCACCGATAGAATGGCATAGAGTTTAAAGCGAGATGCCCCCCCCCCCCCAGTTGCGAAAATTTCCTTTCGGAAGGCGATCTCCACACTTTTTGTTTTGAGTGTTTGGGTGAAAAGCACGCTCTCTCCTTAGGCTTTAAGGAGACTGCTAACACTGTGATCTTCTTCCCATGAAAGTGCTTCGCGCGAGACAGACTCTCCTCTCCTTACTCTCGCCAGGGAAGTCTCTCCTTCCACTTCACAAGCGCGCTCCGGTGCGTCTCGTGAGTGTGTAGAAGAGACTCGTTCTCTTGCTTCTGTGGAAATGGAAGTAGCTACCTCAGAACGCTCCTCTAAGGAGGATAGAGAGTATGAGGAGCTGCTTGAAGTTATAATGCGTGCAGTCGAGCGGCTACACATTGAATGACCGCAGGAGCAAGCCTTCCCCACACGTTCTAAATTAGACGACAGATTCATGTCGGGTGGCCAGGAGATGGAGCCACAACGCCGTTCTCTCTCCCCTTTTTTGACGATCTCCACAACGAATTAAAGCAAGCCTTATTCATCCCGTATTTTTGTACCATCGACTTCGTTTTATGCGAATATTGTTGATGCAAAAGCACGAGGTTATATGATGATGCCCCAGATAGAAGAGACGCTCACCGGCTATCTCTCTCCTGGGACATTATCCTCACCAAAGAAGCTAACATTCCTCCTTGATGCCCCTGTTTCACCTTCCAGCCTGTTCGGCGACGCTGTTAATTCCGTCGCCACTAGGTTTCGGGAAGCTAGGCTATATGAACAAGCTTTCGGGAAATTTCTCCCACGCCGTGCTCAAGAGTCGGGACTGTCGGCCACCCAGTCTCGAACAGATCTGATTCTCGCCAGACTGGAGGCGCAGAAGGAAAGTGTCAGCAGCCACGCACCCCCTCGTAAGGACTGGGGTACGGCTCGCCGCCCCTCACAAGCCGCCAGCGTGGAAGCTACTGCCAGACATATCTCCCTGGGTGTTAAAGACTGTAGAAAAAGGCTACAGGATTCAGTTTGCACATCGCCCTCCGCGTTTCAACGGCGTGGTCACCACTTCCGTGATACCGGACTTTCGAACTGCAGGAGTTGCTGGAGAAAGGGGCCATAGAACAGGTTCCCCTTCCAGACATAGAGTCAGGATACTACAGTCGTTATTTCTTGGTCTCCAAGAAAAACGGGGGGCTGCGTCCAAGCCTAGATCTGAACCGTGTTGACTGTCAAAATCATTGTCTCACAAATCCAAACAAGGGATTGGTTTGTGACAATAGATCTGAAGGACGCATATTTTCACATAGAAATTTTGCCACAACACAGGAAGTTCCTGAGGTTCGCTTTCGGGGGCAAAGCTTTAGCTCTATCGCCCCGCACATACACAAAGTGTATGGATGCAGTCCTGGCTCCCTTGCGACTCCAGGGCATCCGTATTTTAAATTACATAGACGACTGACTGATCCAGGCCCAGTCTCAGGAGCTAGCGCGTCGACATCGGGATGTCGTCCTAGCTCATCTCCATTCTTTCGGATTGAGACTCAACGCTACAAAAAGCGTTCTCTTTCCGGCTCAGAGGACAACATACTTGGGTGTCACATTGGACTCAATCATTATGCGGGCACAGCCGTCCCCCGCTCGTATCGAATCCATTCTCAACGCCCTGAAGGAAATCAGGCTAGACCAGAGAGTGAATGTGTAGGCCTCATGGCAGCTGCATCCACGGTGATGCCTTTGAGCCGTCTGCACATGAGAGCTTTTCAGTTGTGGCTAAGAGCCAGGGGATTTCACGCAAGGGCCAATCCCCAAAGGCAAATAAGGGTTACGCGCAAAGGACTTCGTACCCTTTCTATGTGTTTCAGACCCCGGTTCCTGACTTTGGGTCCCACTCTACTGTAGATCTGTCTTGTTGTCGCAAGATGCTAACGACAGACGCTTCCCTTACTGGCTGGGGTGCGGTCTTGGATGGCCGTCCAGCCCAGAGGAGCTGGAGAGGCCATCCTCTCGCATGGACTAGCCTGGGCTAGTCAAGGCCATTTTGCATCCTCACCAGAACTAACTTCCGAAAGTTCCATTCTCAACCATGCACCCTGTTGTTCTTGAAGCCATCTGTCCTCTGCCTTTTACAGCTCCGGAGCAAGAGAGACTTCACTTATGCCTCTTTTCCACTGCATAGAACGGCACGACACGGTTCAGTTCAACTCACTTCGGTTCGGCGCAGTTTGGCTCAGTTTGCGCTTCCACTGCAGTGTAGTAACACTTTAGCGTGGGCGGGATTACTCACGCGCGTGGCACCGCTACTGCCGTGACGTCATCGTAAACGTGCCACAAACAAACACACAACAATGGAGCATATCGACGGCATGGTGTTCTTCATTCTCGGCATGTGGATGTTTTTAACAGCGAGACGAAGGAGTTTGTTTCAAAAGAGGCCAACGGTTAATACAAAAAGGTGCGTGCGATCCTTCTCTGGCTGTTTCTAAATATATCGGTTCTGTTGTGTCTTGTGTCGCAAGTTCGGTGACGCAGTAATGACGATTTTCTCCGGCCAATCAGTGACCAGCGTGTTTACACGTCACGTTTTGGTAACGGTTCGGCGCGCTTGGAACCTCGGCCGAGGTGGTACTGAAAAAAGGACCAGGTACTATGTACTGGTCCCAGTGGATAACCCCCCAAAAGTGAGTAGAACTGAGCCGTGTCGTGTCGTACTATGCAGTGGAAAAGCGCCATTACTGTGTCCTGTACATGCTCTTCAGATTTACATCCACCGTACCAGCCAGTGGCGTAAGTCAGAGCAGCTTTTTATATGCTATGAGGGCCGCAACCGGGGGGCGGCCGACCACTACACAGACCCTGTCACACTGGGTGAGAGATGCTATTGCCCTCTCCTATGAGGCACTTCGCCTCTAGGAATTAGGGCTCATTCAACCAGGGGGATTGAATGAGCCCTATCTATTGCGCTGGCAAGAGGTATTCCCCTGCAGCAAGTGTGTGACGCGGCACGTTGGTCCTCTCCGGACACATTTGTTAGCTTTAGCCTGGATGTTCATGCTACTCCAGGCTCACAGGTCCTCAAGTCAGCCTCCCAGAGGTAGTTCTGAGACCTCCTCGGCCTTGTGCGCACACGCTACACAACCTTGGGGTCCAGACACTTGCAGTGCAGCAGCGTTGGTATTCTCTTTCTCATAGCGTTTTCACGCAGCATCGAGTGTAGCCTTTGAAAGGGAACGTCTCGGGTTACTTTGCTGTAACCCTGTTCCTTGAAATGGCGGGAACGAGATGCTGCGCTCCAATGCCACACTGCCTACGTGACTAGACGTCCCTTCAGACAAAATCGATCTGAGGAATGTTTCCGGTTTACTCCTAATTATAACCTGCAGGTGTGTCTCATCAGATGATGTCACCTGACCGAGGTTATATAAGCCGAAATTTGGCGTGTTTGATACACACATGCTTCACAACCGGCAACACAAAAAGATGGTCCCATAGCGTTTTCACGCAGCATCTCGTTCCCGCCTTTTTAGGGAACAGGGTTACAGCAAAGTAACCCGAGACGTTTGTATTGCCTCACTGTAGACTTTAAGTCACAGTAAATGTCTCTCTCTGTCTCTCTCTCTGCCTCAAGACTACGAATGTACTTGTTTTTGTTACTGTCTGAAACCATCTTCGCTTCTAATTTCAGACACCTGAGTTTTTCATGGAAGAAATGAAAATCATGCAATTGCGGTTAAAAGTCATCAGGTGGCAATACCATTGCTTCAAATGATACACGTGACCCTGGATCTGTAATGCAATGCCATGCACACATGTAATGAAGTAGAAAGTACATATATTTGTTGTAGGATGTAGTGGGATAAAAGTAAAATGCATCCATTAATAAAATTGCTACTCAAGTAAAGTCCAGATACATGAAAACTGTACTTAAATACAGTAACAAAGTACATGCATTTTCATGCCTGTTTTCTCTCATTCTGATTATGAATTGTCCTGTGTTAAGCCTGGCTGTGTCTAGACTCTATTGACATTAACTACACTTCTTGGAATTTCCCATTATTAAAAGCACCTGCTTAATCTACACACTTGCATCTTGCTTCTACATACCACGTGTTACAAACCACCTCTTGTCCTGAGCTTGCCTCAGACACGTGGCCTGTTCATCACTCTATGTTCATCTGAGCTGTAATCTTGTGCCGTGTTCTGGAAATATTATGAATGGCATGTTTAAATTGAAGGAAATTATTTCATTCATGTTGAAGGAGTTAAATCACTTAAAGCGACATGCAAGGCAACACGTTCATACTGTCTTTTTTTCCATTGTTAGAAATAAACAATGTACTGAAGTAGCAATGTGTTGTACACTTTATGATTTGTGCCGTTGTTGTGTTTTATGAATGATTTCATTTGAATGATGTCTTTGGGTGTACATCAGTTTTCTTCTTCAGTGCATAATAGAAGCCACGCCCTCTCAGTAAACATTGCTAAAGGCAGAGAAAGAGAAAGAAAGCAGAAACACAAAAGAGTGATTTTAAGTAGACGAACCACAGTCATGTTCAGGCAGGCAGAGAGGAATCAAACACAGCATACGCGGGTTTGAGCAGATAACTCCTATACATAAACCTTTGTGCTAATGATGATACAGAACAACATGACCACACACAGATACACTACGGGCAATTTGGGAATAACAATTTATCTAATCTATATGTCTTTGGACTGTGGGAGGAATCCAGAGTTGTTGTTGGTCTTTCGGCTGCTCCCGGCAAGGGGTCGCCACAGTGGAATATCCAGTCCGCACAACAACTTGGCACACGTTTTGGCTGGGGGGTTTGAGCACTGGCTAGGAATCGAACCCAGGCTTTCTGTATGGAAGCCGAAACACCCACTGTACCACTGAGCCACCAGTGCCTGGGAGGCAACCAGAGTACACAGATTAAACTAACCATGCTCGTGAAGAACACAGATTCCGAGACGGGAATTGAACCCTCATCCCTGGAAGTGCATGGTCACAGTGCTTAATGCTACACCAGCATGTTATTTCAGAGGTCGACCAGTAGTTCCTACTTTTAGCCAAATTACAGGTCAGTTCTGAACTCATTCACAGGGACTTGCGTGGTGGATGGTTCTCATCATCATCATCATCATCTTGTCATAAGCCTAATATTGAGTTTATAAATATATTCATTTAACATCTACGAAAGAAGTCTCCAATGTCAGTATTGTCTAACAGACCTTAGATTATTTTGCATTTTGTACTATTAATTTCAAAGGACAAAAAAGTTAAATTAATCAGAGACCTGCTATTAATTGGTCCTGTGATAAGAGGAACTAACTTGTTTCACAGATGATCCACAATAGTAAATGTAACCATGAAAGGTTGAAAGTGTAATGTACTGATCATCAATAGTTAAGTTAAATAGTTGTCTAATTTTTAAAAGGAACAAAATATTTTCGGGCAAGGTGTTACTGGAATTTTATTTCAGGGTGGGTAACTTCATGTTTCGACATGCCACACCAACTTGTGCTTGATTATTTCTTCTTTAGGATTTTTTCCTTTCTCTGTGTCACCAAACCTGATCATTCGATCCTGAAATGTAAGTGCCAACCTTGCAGAAGTGGGGTTAGAACCCCCGGTCCTCTGATCAGAAATCCACAGCCTCAACTGACTACGCTCCCGCTTTCCATATCATGATTATTTTCCTATAACAGCACAATCCCAAGTGTTTTAATCCTTACACAATCAAATCCCATACTAAACAATCTCTTGATTACTTTGTTCCCTCTTTACCCTGCACCCAGTGTTTCCTAGGATAGACTCCAGATCCAACAGACTTTGAGCAGCTAAAAAAAACGGAATAATTATGAATGAAAGAATATTGCCAATCAAGCACCATTTACATTGCATGATTAAAAGCTCATTGTTTCGGACTATATATACGATATGTTTAGCCATTTTTTTTTCATAATCTGATGGGGCCAAAGGAAAGCAAATCTAAACTAAACTAAGGAAAAAGATTTTCTTCACTGGGTTTAAGCATAATGTTAGGTGTGTGTGCGTGTGGTCAAAATCAAGGCCATTCCCTGATTCACTATCTTGCTTATCATCCCAAGCCTCCTTTTTTTCTCCTCTTCATTCCTTCTTTTTTATACACTTTAATGTGCACATGAGAACAGACTGTTATTGATGATGCTGCATCTTTGTTAAAGCTTAATGAATGAATACGTGAAGATCACCTCCTGACTCCAGACTACTGCTCGAATTTTTCACATTTTTGCCAGGCGGCTCATAAGATGTGTTTTGTTTCCCCCTAGACCGCCTACCTGACTGATCCCCATTCCTGAAATGGACCAGTGTAATAATCCAGGTAAGGGAAAGGTAATACGTTTCCGTTATCCTCATGCCACCAAATGTTCTGCAGCAGGATAACATAATGTTCAAGGCTTCCTGAGTTTCTTACTGGTGTACCCCAAAAAGTTTGGTTTCCACAGCAACTGATATCATAAACTAAATAATAATCATTGTATTGGTGTTTAAAGGTCTTTTATCTCTCACGGATGCTGTCTGTCTGAGCGACTGTGAGCTACTGTAGTTGCTTATGAACACACAAAGACACACAAACGCACACACACACACGCACATATGAAGTCTGACACGGGAAGTTCTGGGTAATATTTTTTTTACATCTAACAACACACACACATACACACACACACAAAGAGAAAACCTCTTCCTCTATAGGAGTTCAGTCCAGGGCCAAAAAAATCCCCAACTGTCTCACACTTTGCACCTTAAAATATTTCCACTTCCTGTGAAATCTATCTCTCTTTCTCTCACACACCCACAAACACGCACATAAAAGATGCACATTTCCTTAACGCTCTGGTTTCTAATTTTTTTTTGTATAATTATTGTTTATTATGTTGTAATGGTAAAACCACAGTAAACCAAACTGAACCGTCACATTCTGTGAACAAATATCTTAACTTCTTTAAAATTCTAAAAACTATTCTATATGAAAGAGTAGACACATTACAATGACAACATTTGGAGCAGATGTTCACATGTGCTTTATATTAACATGACCATGCAAAAGTCATGAGCCACCCCTCATTTCTTCATTCATTCATTCATTCATTCATTCATTCTCTATACCGCTTAATCCTGTGTTCAGGAACACGGGGGACCTGGAGCCTATTCCAGGAGACTTCGGGCACTAGGCGAGGTACACCCTGGACAGGGTGCCAATCCATCGCAGGGCACACACACATTAAGTTTTATTAAATTATGTGGATCAAATGAAAGAAATGAGAACAAACATTTTACAGTGAAAATAAGCAATAATAAAATGGTTGTTTATGTAAAAACCTCAACAGCAACCTCATCTCCTCTCTCGTCTATTCCAACCACTCAGCATCCAGCATCACAGTACACTAATCACCGGCCTGATCATCTGTCATCATTTGCACCTGTTTCTCACTGTGTGGTTTAACAAACAAAAACTATCCCTCTGAAACTGGTCAGGTACAGGGAGTGCACTAAAAGAGACAAGAAAATTCTTCAAGGAAGCCTGGAGAACTGTTTCTCAAGACTATATTATCAATACAAGAACACCTGGGTCTATGGAAGTAAAATAAGGAGAAATGAGGACCTTTGCACAGTACTACAGTATAATACACATCTGACAAACCAAGCCTAAACCCAGACAATTTATCTGGACTCATAAGACCAAATAACCTTTTTCCATTGCTCCAAAGGCCAATCTTTATGCTCCCTCGAAAACTGAATTAGTCTCACTAAGAAGTGGTTGGCCAAACTGCTGCCCAGTTCCACTCATACGAGCTACAGTCACATTGCTGTTTCTACTGTGCACTTTTTACAATGGAATTTCACCAATCGTTTAAGTGATCTTTAAAATGCTAATAATGTGCTACAGTTCTAATTCCAATCATTTCAGAAATGTCTCGTTTAAGGAATGAGAAGCTGCTCACAGCATCAGTTAGGATTAAAAGAACTGACAGTTAAAATAGATTAGTCTCTGCAGTAATTCTCTAATTAAAGTCACAAAGGTTCAAAAGGTAACTTCTTAATCTAATAGTCTTTAACTACTGTTAATTAAGTACAGTTAAGCCTTTAAAGTCTGTTAAATGACTTTTTATATTTTTAAAAAATGGATTATTTACTGAAACAGAAAGTGGCTCCTTTCTGTTATATTTGTGTCTTCCTCTTTATCCGGCTTCTCCCAATTAGGGTCGACACAGCAGGTCACCGGGTTCACATGTTTAATTTGCCAAAGGATTTTCTTCCTCAAGCAAGACTTCAATTCGTTCGGGCTTGGATCATAACTGAGAGCACGCTAACTTGTGTAAAACCCTTAGCTGCCAGGGTTGGTTCCTCAAACCCAGGCACAACAGCGATGGTTGAGTGGAATTGATGCCTTTGCATTTAGGTAAACAGCGCATTTGGATTTGGATTGGACTTTGCCTCTGCTATGAATTAGGGAACATTTTTCCTTAAGAAAGAGAAACACAGGGCCTGAGTTGCCACAAATAGCTATGAGAGAAAATATTTCAAATGTGTGTGTGTGTGTGTATATGTGTGTGTGTGTTTTTTTTTTTTTTTGCTTGTGTGTGTGTTTGTGTCCATGTACCACTGGGAAATAAATTTGTGCAGTCATTCTGTTTCCATTCATAGTAACAGGCAACCAGGAAATGTCAGATTAGCTCAGTTTCTCGCTAATACATTTGCAGACGCAAAAACTGGATCATTATTGTAATAGTGAGACATCAGAACTGAACACGCTAACTCTACCACTTCCCTTCCTAAAGACACCATTCTAGTTACACACCTTCAAATCTCCCCATTAAAATATAAAATATAACAATAATATAAATAATAATAATAATAATAAAACATTCTATATAGCCATTCATAGAAAGTATAATATTGTGGCGTTTTTCACCACCGGAAGGGATGTTGGAGAAACGAGTGAGCTTGTTTGCTTTATTTAGTACCAGCACTGTAGAGCATGAGCAGCACATTCACTGTTATAACACACACAGAGAAAGCACGAACGCACACACACAGAAAAACACACCCACACATACTCTCGCATGGCCGTAGCCACTTAACTGAAAACACTTCCCCAACAGGGTGAACACAACCCAACTCGGGCCCAAAAACGGCGGTCGACAGCCCCGCCCACGCCACAATATGGTTCCATATGGTTGAACGTGATAGGCTGATTGGATGCAAGAATGTGGAGTGGTGCTGATGTTCGTTGATGTTCTTGTTTAAAGAACCTCAGAAGTCAAAAATTTTATTTCATATTACACCACAGTGCTACAGAATTTTCACATTTCATTGGCTAGATATTTAACAGCACATCAATCCTTTATCTGGCGAAGTACCATATTTTTTTGTATTACTCCATCCTTTGCTACAGTATACCGCTTATCCTATTTAATCTGTTTTGCTTTTTTCTTACACATTATTTTATTATTTATACTTATTGAAATACAGTGGTACCTCAGCATACAAAAGCTCCGCCTTAAGAATTTTTGGCCTTGAGAAATGAAATTTTGCAGAAAGAAATTTGCCTCGGCAGACAGAGCATTTTCAGCATACGAGCTGTTCTAAACTTGTTCGCATCAGTGTAAAGCCAACCAAAGCCAAGGTTTTTTTTTTTTTTTGCTTTTTGTGCAAGATTTAGTGAAGACACAGCACCATGGGTTCCAGAAATGTTAGGATGGATGGTAGCAGGAGGAAAAGGGAGCCACTTTCAATTGAATTTTTAAAGCAGCCGGTGCCAAGAGGAATCATACGTTAAAATTAAGTGAGGTTTAATGTCTTACTATTTCATATTTTACTTTATTTTCATGTCTTTTATATATAAATATGATTATAGTGTTGGAAATTGGGAATAGTTTTGGGTTGCTGGAACAGATTATCTGCAGTTATGTTATTTAATACGGGAAAATGTGTTTTGTAATATGAAATATTGCCTTAAGAACTCACCTTCGGAACAGATTAAATGCGCATGCCAAGGGTCCACTGTACTTGTAAATTCAAAATTTCAAGATTTCCAGTCATTTCCTTTTCCTAGACTTCTTTTTACTTTTGTGAATTTTTCTAAATGATTAATTTGTCACTGTATTTAAATATTAAAAACACACAAAAATGGAAAGATACAAAAAAAAAAAAAAAAACACCAAATGCCAAACATGGTATACTGTATACAGTGGTGTGAAAAACTATTTGCCCCCTTCCTGATTTCTTATTCCTTTGCATGTTTGTCACACTTAAATGTTTCTGCTCATCAAAAACCGTTAACTATTAGTCAAAGATAACATAATTGAACACAAAATGCAGTTTTTAAATGAAGGTTTACGTTATTAAGGGAGAAAAAAAACTCCAAATCTACATGGCCCTGTGTGAAAAAGTGATTGCCCCCCTTGTTAAAAAATAACTTAACTGTGGTTTATCACACCTGAGTTAAATTTCTGTAGTCACCCCCAGGCCTGATTACTGCCACACCTGTTTCAATCAAGAAATCACTTAAATAGGAGCTACCTGACACAGAGAAGTAGACCAAAAGCACCTCAAAAGCTAGACATCATGCCAAGATCCAAAGAAATTCAGGAACAAATGAGAACAAAAGTAATTGAGATCTATCAGTCTGGTAAAGGTTATAAAGCCATTTCTAAAGCTTTGGGACTCCAGTGAACCACAGTGAGAGCCATTATCCACAAATGGCAAAAACATGGAACAGTGGTGAACCTTCCCAGGAGTGGCCAGCTGACCAAAATTACCCCAAGAGCGCAGAGACAACTCATCCAAGAGGCCACAAAAGACCCCAGGACAACATCTAAAGAACTGCAGGCCTCACTTGCCTCAATTAAGGTCAGTGTTCACGACTCCACCATAAGAAAGAGACTGGGCAAAAACGGCCTGCATGGCAGATTTCCAAGGCGCAAACCACTTTTAAGCAAAAAGAACATTAAGGCTCGTCTCAATTTTGCTAAAAAACATCTCAATGATTGCCAAGACTTTTGTGAAAATATCTTGTGGACCGACGAGACAAAAGTTGAACTTTTTGGAAGGTGCGTGTCCCGTTACATCTGGCGTAAAAGTAACATAGCATTTCAGAAAAAGAACATCATACCAACAGTAAAATATGGTGGTGGTAGTGTGATGGTCTGGGGTTGTTTTGCTGCTTCAGGACCTGGAAGGCTTGCTGTGATAGATGGAACCATGAATTCTACTGTCTACCAAAAAATCCTGAAGGAGAATGTCCGGCCATCTGTTCGTCAACTCAAGCTGAAGCGATCTTGGGTGCTGCAGCAGGACAATGACCCAAAACACACCAGCAAATCCACCTCTGAATGGCTGAAGAAAAACAAAATGAAGACTTTGGAGTGGCCTAGTCAAAGTCCTGACCTGAATCCTATTGAGATGTTGTGGCATGACCTTAAAAAGGCGGTTCATGCTAGAAAACCCTCAAATAAAGCTGAATTACAACAATTCTGCAAAGATGAGTGGGCCAAAATTCCTCCAGAGTGCTGTAAAAGACTCGTTGCAAGTTTTCGCAAACGCTTGATTGCAGTTATTGCTGCTAAGGGTGGCCCAACCAGTTATTAGGTTCAGGGGGCAATTACTTTTTCACACAGGGCCATGTAGGTTTGGATTTTTTTTCCTCCCTAAATAATAAAACCCCTCATTTAAAAACTGCATTTTGTGTTTACTTGTGTTATCTTTGACTAATAGTTAAAGGTGTTTGATGATCAGAAACATTTTGTGTGACAAACATGCAAAAGAATAAGAAATCAGGAGGGGGGCAAATAGTTTTTAACACCACTGTATATACATGCAGGTCCTTCTCAAAATATTAGCATATTGTGATAAAGTTCATTATTTTCTGTAATGTACTGATAAACATTAGACTTTCATATATTTTAGATTCATTACACACAACTGAAGTAGTTCAAGCCTTTTATTGTTTTAATATTGATGATTGTGGCATACAGCTCATGAAAACCCAAAATCCCTATCTCAAAAAATTAGCATATCATGAAAAGGTTCTCTAAACGAGCTATTAACCTAATCATCTGAATCAACTAATTAACTCTAAACACCTGCAAAAGATTCCTGAGGCTTTTAAAAACTCCCAGCCTGTTTCATTACTCAAAACCGCAATCATGGGTAAGACTGCCGACCTGACTGCTGTCCAGAAGGCCATCATTGACACCCTCAAGCAAGAGGGTAAGACACAGAAAGACATTTCTGAACGAATAGGCTGTTCCCAGAGTGCTGTATCAAGGCACCTCAGTGGGAAGTCTGTGGGAAGGAAAAAGTGTGGCAGAAAACGCTGCACAACGAGAAGAGGTGACCGGGCCCTGAGGAAGATTGTGGAGAAGGACCGATTCCAGACCTTGGGGGACCTGCGGAAGCAGTGGACTGAGTCTGGAGTAGAAACATCCAGAGCCACCGTGTACAGGCGTGTGCAGGAAATGGGCTACAGGTTGCAAATTTTGCATGTCATTCGGAAATCAAGGTGCCAGAGTCTGGAGGAAGACTGGGGAGAGGGAAATGCCAAAATGCCTGAAGTCCAGTGTCAAGTACCCACAGTCAGTGATGGTCTGGGGTGCCATGTCAGCTGCTGGTGTTGGTCCACTGTGTTTTATCAAGGGCAGGGTCAATGCAGATAGCTATCAGGAGATTTTGGAGCACTTCATGCTTCCATTGGCTGAAAAGCTTTATGGAGATGAAGATTTAATTTTTCAGCACGACCTGGCACCTGCTCACAGGGACAAAACCACTGGTAAATGGTTTACTGACCATGGTATTACTGTGCTCAATTGGCCTGCCAACTCTCCTGACCTGAACCCCATAGAGAATCTGTGCGATATTGTGAAGAGAAAGTTGAGAGACACAAGACACAAGAATCTGCAAAAGGATTTCCGACCAAGTATTGAGTGCAGAACTGAACATAATTATTTGAAGGTTGACTTTTTTTGTATTAAAAACACTTTTCTTTTATTGGTCGGATGAAATATGCTAATTTTTTGAGATAGGGATTTTGGGTTTTCATGAGCTGTATGCCACAATCATCAATATTAAAACAATAAAAGGCTTGAACTACTTCAGTTGTGTGTAATAAATCTAAAATATATGAAAGTCTAATGTTTATCAGTACATTACAGAAAATAATGAACTTTATCACAATATGCTCATTTTTTTAAGCAAAAATTCTAAAATGAACTGAATCACAAATTTCCAAAGATGTCTTGGGATAAGTCATGAAATGTTAAAAGTATTTGTATGAGTGCCATATAAAGGGTTAGTGTATTGTAGTTGTCTAAATTGATGCATATTTGTCTATGACATATAATGTCTATATTTTTATACCTTATTTATTCTTAGGGGTTTTTACAACAATCACTGCCCAAAATCAAAGCATAATAATCAACAGACTAATGAAACAAAATGTATCACATCACTAAGATGTGTTGTTGTTGAGATGAACACGTTTATGTAAGGAGTCTAAAGTATGAGGGAGACATAAATATATTAGACTGTATATTAGATCCTATACCGACACATTTTCTTAAACAGATAGCACCAGTAATAACAGAACCGATGTTGAGAATAATTAATTCCTCACTCAGCATTGGTTATGTTCCAAAATCTTTTAAAGTAGCAGTTATTAAACCAATAATTAAGAAACCTGACCTCGACCCCTGTCAGCTGTCCAATTACAGGCCAATATCAAACCTCCCCTTTATCTCTAAGATTCTGGAAAAGATAGTAGCGGAGCAGCTATGCTCATATCTACATAGAAATGGCATACATGAACTGTATCAGTCAGGATTTAGGCCTCATCACAGCACAGAAACAGCACTCGTTAAAGTAGTAAATGACCTCCTATTGGCCTCTGATCAGGGTTGTGTAACTATGCTTGTATTACTCGACCTCAGTGCAGCTTTTGACACTATTGATCATGCTATTCTTCTTCACAGATTAGAAAATTTAGTAGGAATTAAGGGTACAACCCTCTCCTGGCTCAGATCCTATTTGACCGATCATTATCAGTATGTAGACTTAAATGGTGATTATTCTGCATGTTCTCTAGTGGAGTTTGGCGTTCCGCAGGGTTCAGTTTTAGGCCCACTGCTTTTTTCCCTTTACATGCTTCCTCTGGGCAACATAATCCGTAAGCATGGTATTAGTTTTCATTGTTATGCTGACGACACACAGTTATATGTCTCAACAAAACCTGATGAGAAAAACCATCTTACTAAAGTTGAGCAATGTGTTCAGGACATAAGAAATTGGATGCTAATTAACTTCCTTCTGCTTAATCCGGATAAGACAGAAGTTCTAGTCATAGGACCGCATACAGCTAGAAGTAAAATCTTAGATCACACCGTAACTTTAGATGGCCTTTCTGTTCCGTCAAGTGCAACAGTAAAAGACCTCGGCGTGATTATAGATTCCAGCCTTTCATTTGAAGCTCATGTAGATAATATCACCAGGATAGCATTCTTTCACCTTAGAAATATCGCCAAAATAAGAAATATATTGTCGCTAAATGATGCAGAAAAACTAGTTCATGCTTTTATCACTTCTAGGTTGGACTATTGTAATGCCTTACTGTCTGGTTGTTCAGTTAGGTGCATAAACAAGCTTCAGCTAGTCCAAAATGCAGCAGCGAGAGTCCTCACTAGAACCAGAAGATATGAGCACATCACCCCTATCCTATCTTCACTGCATTGGCTCCCTGTGAAATTTCGCATTGATTTTAAAATACTACTCTTGACATATAAGGCATTAAATGGTCTCGCGCCGCAGTATCTGAGCGAACTGCTAGTGTCTTACGATCCGCCACACCTACTTCGGTCAAAGGATGCAGGCTGCTTATCAGTACCGCGTATTATGAAAACTACAGCTGGGGGCAGAGCTTTTTCTTACAAAGCCCCAAAATTATGGAATAGTCTTCCAAATAGTGTTCGGGACTCAGACACAGTCTCAGTGTTTAAGTCTAGGCTAAAAACCTATTTATTTAGCCAAGCATTTTTATAAATAGATTTGCCATAAGGTAAAGGAGCAGATCTGGGGGACTCATGGACGTAGAGTATTATGGTGAACTGGTATGTTTAGATGCTGTCTTCCTCAGTCTCATTTGATCACTCAGGTTTGTTGACGGTGAGGTGATTGTTTGCTTTACATCTCAGGGAGCCCTCATGTTTGTGTTTCCTTCTGGCTCTCCCTTTTAGTTATGCTGTCATAGTTAGTCCTGCCGGAGTCCCTGCTTGCACTCTACAGTAAATATACATTCACATTAGACATTGTGACTGTGACCATACCTAATTGCAATCTCTCCTCCTCTTCTCTTCCTCCCCCTCTTTCTCTTTCCTCTCTCCCCCTGTCTCCCCCTTTCACTCTTTCTCTCTCTCTCTCTCTCTGTCGAGCTACACATGTGGTTCCTGAGCTGCCAGTGATCCAGACTCCCTCTGCCCTCCGGACCTGTCTGATCCATCCTGGTGCCCGGTTTCTGGTTGGAGGTCTCATCGCATGGATGCCCCGTGTGTCTCTTTAGGATGCGTCTGGTGTCTGGGGATGATTCTCTATACTTAGAAGATGGTTCTGGCCTCGACTGGTGTGGTCAGCTGTTTCTCTGAGGACTTGACAATTCGATAGTTCAGGACTGGAACTTTCTACAAGTCTATCTGAGTCTCGAATAACTACTGGACTCCATTTTACATCAAGTATTATAACATCAATTAACATCAACTATTATAGCTGAACCTAACACTTAACACTGTATAAATGCAGATCATTTCCTGCTATCTGTTTCACCCAGATGAGGATGGGTTCCCTGTCGAGTCTGGTTCCTCTCAAGGTTTCTTCCTATTACCGTCTCAGGGAGTTTTTCCTTGCCACTGTCGCCCTCGGGCTTGCTCGCCAGGGAATATCTGAACATTTTGATTCATACATATTCACATTCCATACAAACTTAAATAATTCTTTTGATTGTGTAAAGCTGTTTTGAGACAATGTCAATTGTTAAAAGCGCTATACAAATAAAACTGAATTGAATTGAATTGAATAAAGTTTTCTGCCATGGACTTTCCAATTTTTCTAGTGCAGTGACAAAATTCATTCATTCATGCATCTTCCATGCACCACTCATTCACACACTACAGGCAATTTGGGAACACCAATTAACCTAATCTGGATGTCTTTGGACCGTGGGAGGAAACCAGAGTACCCGGAGGAAAACCCCCCAAAACAGGGAGAACATGCAAATTCCATGCACACAGACCTGAAGTGGAAATCGGGCCATTTTAATATGCCAATTACTGTAGGTTTTAAACTTTAAAATTGGTAAGATGGTTTGATCCAGAACTTTGTGATCTGAGACACAGCCTGTACACTCACTTCTCTGTTCTGCTCAATCAAAGTTGGATTGCGTCATATCCTTGACCGATATGAGCCTGTGTGTGTGTGTGTGTGTGTGTGTGTGTGTGTGTGTGTGTGTGTGTGTGTGTGTGTGTGTGTGTGAAACCACAAGTTTCTTTTAATGCCTAACGATTTCTTGAGATATCAGATTGCTTGTACCATCAAGTTCATGCAGCTCCAGGGATAAACGTGCACAAACGTGCACATGTGCACACATACACACCTGGTGCAAATAGTATAAACTTAGACATTATCAGTGTTGGCGCAGAAATAAAGTGAGTTTAGTGTGTAAGTTGTCATTAAATCTTCAATGCAGTACACACAGACAAAGTACTTAAGTTGATATGAGGATATATTTTAAATCTTTACATACTGTATCATAACATATCTTGTAAACCATATTACACACACTCGCGCACACAAAGTAATTTTGTGAACGTACATCAGATCATCATATTTAAGCATGATATTAATATTACGGACAAAAATGCCTAAGTAGGGCAGATAAACTCTTTCCCATTGAGAAGACAGCATAAGGACAGCAGACTTCTGAATGTCCTTATTTTGCTGAAACAATCCCATAATTCAGTCCACCACAAGTGTAAGCAACATGGAATAGTGTGAGAAACATGGAATATGGAGCTGTTATTATTTTATTTTAATAAACACAACTTTGTCCTATTGTAATATCTGATAAAGCAATTGCTACGGCTATGACTTCACTTCCTGTGTACCACAAAGAGCTGTTATCTTCTGATAACCATGGTGATTGGAGAGCTTACTGACGACTGTGGTCATTATGACTGTTTCAGATGAATGATTAATAAAACACATGCCATTCAATTCAGCTTAATCATTCACACAGACACACCTTAGAGCAACAGAGAAAAGGGTAGAAAGGGAAAGAGAAAAGGAGGGAGAGAGAAAGAGAGAGAGAGAGAGAGATCTCCAGATCTCACCACACTTGTTTCTATTAAAAACATTACTAATCGCTACCCGCTGACCACCGGTATCTCCGACTGCAGCAATACTTTTGCGATAAGTTGCACACTGCTAATCTTTAATGTTAAAAAAGAGCAGTGGGTAAACTGACTTAAGTGCTTAGACCTCGAAATTATTAACCCGTCTTGTTTCCTTCCACTGCTAAAATCACGGATGACAAAAATCATTATTGAAAAGTTTTAATCAAGAGAGAAGAATAACTGATTTTCCAAAACATTAAATGTGCTATGAAAGATCAAAACAAAGGCCTTCATCAACAAGTGGAGAAAATGGGGCTGTTACCAAGGACAGGACATCCCTTGAAAATGATCAGGGAGACTGCCAAGAGACCGACAACAATAACAATATGTGACCATTACTGCTCATTCCATGCATGTGACGAGATCATTCACACATTCAATATCCATACATACTTTATATTGTATGTTTAGCCAAAACATATATTCCTAGATATATTCTCAAACCATTTAGTAACATGTCTTAAGGCCTACTGAGTGCAAGGTACAACTTTTGGGTATGATTCTAAAAGATATGTGTGGTGAAAAAACAAGATAGTTTATCAACACTAAAACACCATACACCATATCCACGGTGACGCATGGTGAAGCATTAAAGATGTGGGAAGAATTGACCCAGTGATGTGTTATGATTGTTTTGTAAGGCAATTCACATATCATCACACTGAATACAAAATAGATTTTTTTTAATGATTTTTTCATTTACATACTGTATGTTTGCATTTGCATAAAAAAATACTGAGTTGGGAAATTTCTTAATAAAAATCATTTATAGAATCACAATACAGATTGAATTACCGCCTTCGTATCATAATAATATAGCATATATAGCATATAGGGGAGCATCATACTGTATAGCATATAGGGGAGCATCATACAGTATTATGAGAAAGCTTTTATTCAATTGAGACTGGGGCTCTAGTCAAGACAGAGGAAATCATAGATAGCACAATATCAGGATTATTTCCCAAAATATCTTCACATAGCACAAATCCAAATGAAAGAATGGCTTCAAAAGAAGATCAACATACTGTAGGTAGATTATTTAGAAGCTAGATAGTAGTCTATTACAAAAAAGAGTGATGTAATACATGCTTTAAGAAGTATTAAACAAACTTGTGCAACCAGGTTATAATTTTTTTCTTATTTCACCTTTTCAAAATGTGAAATAAGAAAAAAAAATGCAAATAATAATAATAAAAATAAATAAATAATAATAATGTGATTGAGACTAAAAGCTAGTTTGTTGATTTCCCAGACATCTGAACTTTTGTTTTCACCTCCACAAATGTCTAGTTTTAGAACTTTACCCGATTGCAATGCATTTTCCCTTTTTGGAATTTTAATATTTAATTTTAAGTTTTCTGAAAGTGTAGAAGCTGTGAAGAACCATTGTGTACTTTTTTAGTCAACTTTATCATGGTCAGGGTCATGCTAAATAAACATACTGGACACACTAGGCAATGCATGAAGCAGAAAAACACCCTGGATGGGACACCAGTCCATCACAAGGCATGGTGCATACAGATTTACGCATCCACACATCCAGGGACAATTTAGAGTATCCAAGCCACTCACTGGCATGTTTTTGATGCTGATGGGCAGGAAGGTTACTCACTGTGTCACCTTCATTTAGATCATTTAGATTGTTCCACACATTACCATCAGTAGAGAATCTCAATCATGCCACAGCAATCTGGAAGCCTAGATGGCAAAATTGCTCATACTTTCTGAGAGGGTGGGGTGTTATTCTCTCTCTCGCTCTCTCTCTCTCCCTCTGATCTGTCAATCAAGGAGATGCTAGCCAATCAGAAACATCGGTGATATCATGTGTGGAAAACAGAGCAGATACAGCGCTTTATGTGCGTTATTGCTGACCTCTATTTCATTCATCCTGAAATATCAACCAGGCACAATTTTCACACTATCTAGAAATCTCACAGTAGTGTAATAACTGTCACGGTACAGCATGCGAGATCTCACATAATATCATTGATGTACTGTAAAATACCATTATGACAGCTCCATTAAAAATGCACACTGTCCTCACTGATGGCTCTGTGTAACTTAAAAGCAACATTGTATTTAAACAAAGCAAATGAAAGGAATCATAGCTCTTGATTATGATGCCAATGTTATATTTCAATGGCAAGCAAGATCATGAAAGACATTTTAACTAATCGAGAAAGGCTAATACTGGGGCATTGTCAGGATTCATTTACATTATTAAGCATACAGACTTATGCAGTGACTTAAGGAACATCCTCGTGCTAGGGGACTAAGAGTTGTTGTTGAGGGAATCGCCACAGGAGACCATCCAATCAGCACAACAACTTGACAGAGGTTTTACGCCAGAGGTTTTTCCTGATGCAATCCTGATGCATGGCAGGCAAGAAACCTACCACTGAGCCACCAATGTCTGTGTGACACTAATATAAATCCCTGTTGGGGAGGTTAGCAGCACAGTATGAACTACATTATAAACTTATAAGCTCTTGTGATATGGAAGTGAGATGGAACAGATTTTTGGCATGGCATGTCTCTGACATGTCCAGAATCCATATCTGGTCAGACGTAATCCTGACGAACTTCTGAGTAAAGTACATGAAGCTAACACTGTCAAGAAGTTGTTGTTTTTTTAAATCCACAGGTGTGCTAGTGCACGCGAGCGTGAGTGAGCGCGCGCGCGGCGCGCGTGTGGGCGTACTTACAGGTAACGCTGGTGCCCCTTGGTTTGCCGGTGCATCGCCACTGACAGTCCGAACAGGCTTCCGGGTGTGTGTCCTTCCTTTACCACCGCAAAGCGCGAGTCCAGGTTAAAGCCCGCACCAACATCACAACACATAAACACAAACAGCACCGTGCGGACAGTCTGAAGTTGTGACGTCATTGTCCTGACCAGCTTTAATAATAAAAACACAAACACACAAGTGCCTTCTTCTCTTAGTCGTGCTCCTAACACGCGCGAGCCGGTTAATGCCCAAGTGCAAGTACAGAATAGAGGAGGAGGAGGAAGAGGAGAAAGCGCGTGCATACATAGACATACACTTAGACACACTCTCTCACACACACACACAGAGCCCCTCCCACGTGTGTTTGCTAGAGGTGGAGCCCAAAAGGACTTCTCGCCAAGACTCAAAAAGAATACTAACGCGCACTCGCTGTGTGGGAGGGGAGTCGGGGGGCTGCAGGTGTTCCAGCCCCTGCCCTTTTGCCCCCTTGATACACCTTTAGAAGTTTCCCTACTTGTACAGTATCGCAGTACTGGAACACATGCTAGGGGAAAGTCACTCGCGCCTCCAGGCTACCAAAAAAAAATAAATCAAGATCAAAGGCGTGCGTGCGCGTGCGCACGAAAGGTCTCAGCCTATGGGTTAAACATTAAGTAGACTAAAATCCATATAGAGAAAATTGTTGAAATATTGCATGAAATGAGACAGGACAATTATTTCCACATTGACATTTATGAATGACCAGCTTAAGTACAGGTCGTTGATGGGAAAAGTAAACAGTTTCTAGAAATAGTTACAAAATTAAAGCTAAAAATAAGCTTATCGTGTTTAAGGTAATCAGTAATATTATTATTTCAGGTTGAAGACCACATACATGTTTCCCTGTCTTTCTGTCCAGCTTATTAATACAAAGAAATAAACTTCTGAAAGGTTGACTACAGTATCTTACACCTTGTTTACTAAGTTACTTCCAGGTTTAAAGCTGGTTTAATGCTGTGACATAATCTGGCACATAACTGCTCATAACAACTTCACTTCAAAATCAGGCTGGACAGACGGACAGACGGACAGACAGAAAATTTCCTGAAACTGGTTTCGGGTCCTCCAATGGGTAAATCTGAAACTTAAATATATCATTGAAAAAGGAAGTTCTGACCCATGTCTACCTTAATTTTATTTATATATAAGACTCTATTCATGCAACAACTGTAGTTTGTCAACCAACAAACTTATCTAGACAATCAGAGGATTAGCACAGAACTTTGGGCACTATACTGTACATACGCAGACTTATTATCCCTCTTTCTTTCTTGTTTCCTATCAATATCACTTTTCACTCCAGGATTGCAAGGGCCCTCCCACCATTGGGCTCCCGGGTAGACAGTCCCACTTTTCTTCCACTGCTATGTTCCTGTAGACAACAGTATAAAAATAGACATTAATAAAGCTTTACCCAAAAAGAAAAAATTAATGGATTAAAACTGGGAAAGATAAAAAAAAAAAAAAAAAAATCTGCTAATCTGCTATGTATTTGTAGTTTGTCATTCATCTATTAATTTTCTATACAGCTTAACCTCTGTAAGACTGGGAGTTGAGATGTTAGAACCTATACCATGGAACCATAGACAGAAGGTGGGAGACACTCTGGATGGGTATCAACCCATCACAAAATACAAGCACACTCATCCACTCAGTAGACAGTTTAACTGGACAATCTGGACAGTTTCACTTAGGCGACTTATGATTTTTTAAATCTGAAACCAAACAATGGCCTGGAATACTAAGCATTGTCCAGACCATTGTGGAAAGACTGTTTAAAAGTAATGTCATTGTCATGAGATATAACAGGATTTGGTCAGCATCACACAGTTGGAGGGCTTTTTTATGTGTGCAGTGCTTGTGCACACATTTCAGCAGTGTATACAGTATATAGTATGCATAGGATGTATGTACAGTACCACTGTTAAAAATATTATTCAGTTCAAATTGTCAGCATATAGTGTATTTATACTGTAGGTTAGTTGGGAAAGTTCATAATTACAATTCATTGAGAGAAAAATGAAAGATATAATTGATGAAAGGAAGTGTAAAACTGCAAACAACTTTGATTAAATATTAATTAAAATTTGGTTTTATTTCTACTTCTACAGTTTGTTGAGAACATATTAATTATGAATTTGGAAAATATTGTAGATTTCCTAAACCATGTGATTGTTGTTATTGCTGTAAAAAGCAATTAGAGTATATTACTCAATATATTATTATGTAATAAACATAGCATACTATGTTTATAAAATATTAGAATCTTAAAATATGCTAAGGGGTCAGTACTTTTATTGAAATTTGATTTATAAATTGCATTATTAAGTGTGCCAAAAATAAATAAAGCCTGGACATATTATTGAGGATGAAAACGTAAACCATTGAAAAAGGTGCCCCATATGTATACAGCGGGACAAAAAAGTATTTAGTCAGCCACCAATTGTGCAAGTTCTCCCACATAAAAAGATGAGAGAGGCCTGTAATTTTCATCATAGGTATGCCTCAACTATGAGAGACAAAAATTATTTGCAAATAATGGTGGAAAATAAGTATTTGGTCACCTACAAACAAGCAAGATTTCTGGCTCTCACAGACCTGTAACTTCTTTATTAAGAAGCTCCTCTGTCGTCCACTCGTTACCTGTATTAATCGCATGTGTTTGAACTCGTTATCAGTATAAAAGACACCTGTCTACAACCTCAAACAGTCACAATCCAAACTCCACTATGCCCAAGACCAAAGAGCTGTCAAAGAACACCAAAAACAAAATTGTAGACCTGCACCAGGCTGGGAAGACTGAATCTACAATAGGTAAGCTGCTTGGTGTGCAGAAATCAACTGTGGAAGCAATTATTAGAAAATGGAAGATACTGAATACAAGACCACTGATAATCTCCCTTGATCTGGGGCTCCACGCAAGATCTCACCCCGTGTGGTTAAAAAGATCACAAGAACTGTGAGCAAAAATCCCAGAACCACACGGGGGGACCTAGTGAATGACCTACAGAGAGCTGGGACCAAAGTAACAAAGGCTATCATCAGTAACACACTGCGGCGCCATGAACTCAAATCCTGCAGTGCCGGACGTGTCCCCCTGCTTAATGCCAGTACAGGCCCATCTGAAGTTTGCTAGAGAGCATTTGGATAATCCAGAAGAGGTTTGAGAGAATGTCATATGGTCAGATTAAAGCAAAATAGAACTTGTCGTGTTTGGAGAAGAAAGAATGCTGAGTTGCATCCAAAGAACACCATACCTACTGTGAAGCATGGGGAGTGGAAACAACAGCTTTGGGCCTGTTTTTCTGCAAAGGGACCAGGACGACTGATCCGCCTAAAGGAAAGAATGAACGGGGCCATGTATCGAGAGATTTTAAGTGAAAACCTCCTTCCATCAGCAAGGGTATTGAAGATGAAACGTGGCTAGGTAACGAAGGCAACGAAGGAGCAGAGGTGTCAAGTAACGAAGTACAAATACTTCGTTACCTTACTTAAGTAGAAATTTTGTGTATCTATACTTTACTGGAGTAATTATTTTTCAGCCGACTTTTTACTTCTACTCCTTACATTTTCACGCAATTATCTGTACTTTCTACTCCTTACATTTTAAAAATCACCTTGTTGCTCCTATTTTATTTCAGCATGTCATTTAAAAAAAGAAATAAAAAATCGCGCCATCCAGATGGAGCGAATTTGATTGTGGTTGGATGAGAAGTATAAACATACCATTCCGACACCCTATTGGTTGGTACGCGATCCATTGCACCTGCACATGACATCACGTCACACACTCCAGCAAGGACTTTGAATAAAATAGCATTTTCGGTTGATAATGTCGTAATAAGTAGGCGTGATAGAGACTATATATGTATATATATTTATATATTTATTTTTTTATTTTTTTTATTTTTATTAATCACTTGGATTAATTATTAATTCTGGCAGCACTAATGTTTATTGTAGACAACCATACAAGGGTAATTGTGACTAAGCCTGCCCTGGGTACACTAATTTTCTTGTATGTTGCCCTCACAGATTCCTGTACATTTACATTCCAATAAAGGTTACTGATGACATGCCTTTGAAGTTGGACTTTTTGCACCATTAAAATACTTATAGGCAACTAGTTATCATCTTCTTCTCCATGAAACATGTTAATGCTCAGTAGTACACATACTGTATATGGTTCTTTAATGTATTTGCATTGTACTAAAATGCATTCTTTTTCAATATTCTTTGCCATATACAGTATCCCAAATCACTATGGCCATTAAAAAGTACAACTAAAAAACAACACATTTTTCTTATTTTTAATGAGGTGGTAGTGCAGTAAATAGGCCTGTGGCACAGCCTAAGCTTTTATCCTTATCCTTTTTTCCCCCTCATGTTACTTTTACTTTTATACTTTATACTTTAAGTAGTTTTGAAACCAGTACTTTTACACTTTTACTTGAGTAAAAAGCTTGAGTTGATACTTCTTTTTAAAGATAAGTCTTTTTAAACCCTAGTATCTGTACTTCTACTCAAGTAATGAATGTGAATACTTTTGACACCACTGCGAAGGAGTGGCTTCGTAAGAAGCATTTCAAGGTCCTGGAGTGGCCTAGCCAGTCTCCACATCTCAACCCCATAGAAAATCTTTGGAGGGAGTTGAAAATTTGTGTTGCCCACCGACAGCCCCAAAACATCACTGCTCTAGAGGAGATCTGCATGGAGGAATGGGACAAAATACCAGCAACAGTGTGTGAACACCTTGTGAAGACATACAGAAAACATTTGACCTCTGTCATTGCCAACGAAGGGCATATAACAAAGTACTGAGATGAAATTGTGTTATTGACCAAATACTTATTTTCCACCATAATTTGCAAATTATTTCTTTAAAAACCATACAATCTGGATTTTTTTTCTTATTTTGTCTCTCATAGTTGAAGTATACCTACAGTACAGTATGATGAAAATTACTGGCCTCTCTCATCTTTTTAAGTGGGAGAACCTTCACAATTGGTGGCTGACTAAATACTTTTTTGCCCCACTGTATATATATTATTTTTAATGTCTAAAACCATAGACTGAGACCTTATGTGTACACATGTAGATGATACAATGATTTACCAAGGTAGGAAAAAGTTTGAGAATTTCAGAGATGTATTATGTGTTTGGTATTTGGTTTATAGCAAAAAAGCAGACTGATCTACTACTTATGAATTAATTATATTACAGAACCCATTTCCCAGAGATATTGTTCGATAATAGGGAACCCAGGTTCAGGGTCGACCTGTCCAAGAGGCCTCATAGATTTTTAGCCCAGTATCAAGATATTTATTTATCTTAACACTGGGCTAATGATGCTAGTTGATGCTGCAGGTCAACCAAAACAGTTGTTTTTGTCATTTCTTATACAGAAGTTTGTCTTTTGGATGAACTGTGAAAATCACATTAGAAGAAAAAAGCCACACTGGGTTTGGATTAAACATTAATTAGAGCAGTAAGGTGTAAAATCCAAAGCGGAACAACACTTCCCTCTCTCCTTCTCTCTCGTTTTCATACCCTCATCTCTCTCTCTCTCTCTCTCTCTCTCTCTCTCTCTCTCTCTTTCTCTCCTGCTGGCGATAAGCAATACAGTACATAAGGAAATTCATCTTATTTAGTTAAACATGCCATAAGGTGACTTCCCAACTCATGTGGATATTGTGAAATAAAAATTGTGTTTTAATGTGAAATGTAACACTGTACACAAGATTCAGTGAATTTAAAGTGTGTGATACAGTACATCTACAGTACAAGCGGTGTTCAAACTGGGACTTTTGTGGACTGTACGGGGCATGTGACAATATCTCCTAGTTGAGTTCCTGTATTGTGCAAGTGATGTTGGTGAATTATTGTGTATGCATTTCCCAAAGACAGATGCTTCTCCTCCACAAGTTGGCAATAAGTTATCCATTAATTTTAAAGGATCATGTACTTCACCCACTTATTGGTCACGGGAACGACTGCAGTATCCTACGAGCCACCTCAGCCAAAATTGTCACTCACGGACATATGGCCTTATTTAAAATGTTTGCACTGTTCAAATGTGTTACTGTGGCTAAGAGTTTCATCACCATACTGTGTTTGAAACTTTTTGTATATCACAAGCCCCGGTTTGACTTAAACGCCTTATATTGAACAAATGGAAATCCATACTTATCATCAAATTTAAATGGTATTGTAGGTTTTAAATGTATCTACTGTATACAATTATTTTCTGCCATTGCTGCCTTACTGTTCAAGGACCCACGCTTTGATCCTCAACTAAAATGAATGTCTATGGCGAGTTTTGCATTTTTCCCCCACATACTGGAGTAGATTTCCTCAGGGTTCTCCAGTTTCCTCCTATCGTCCCAAAACCATGCTGTGAAAATGAATAAGTGTGTAAACATTTTGAAGCATGATGTCCCACGGTAGATTGGTGACTCATCCAGTGTTCACTGGATAGACTCTGGATCAGCTTATAATTATTGGGGTCTCTGGCAGAAGTTAAGGCCAACTCCATAACAATATAAGCATGAGAGACAATCAAAATAAGCAGTAAGCTCTGTGATGGACCATAGGAACTAAAACAAGGATCGACTGCAATTCTGTCTCATAGAATAATCAGAAAGGAAAACATCACTAATTATGTTAAACAGGAAGTTGTTTAATCATTGATTGAACTTTTTGAAGTGTTCTTATGTATGCACTCGTGTTATGTTCTTTGATTACAAGCACAAACATTACAGTTCGAAAATCACAGTACAATCGCAGAACAAAGCCAGAGGCTATAATTATACTGTGAGTAATCTCCTTTTTTCTCTTATTCTAATCATGGTGTATCACTGACAGGCACAAATAATCCAGCCCAGAGTTAGTTTGCATTGTTCCTGTTTTATGGGGTTTGCTCCTGTGCTTTGTACGTGTGTGTGTGTATTTTACTACTTTTAGCCCCCCCCCCCCATTTTCCAATTCCTTTTGCTCAACCCCAACGCCCCCCCCCCCCCCACCCCAAAATAAATGCTAGTGTATAAACTCCACCCCTGTGTGGTTATCACAGGAAGTAAATCAAAAGGAAGTGAGGGTGGTGATTGTGTTCATGCTTCCTGTGGGGCTCTGAATCAATGGAGTGTTAAAAAAAATCCCTGCCAAACTTCATTAACAGACCTGCACACTATAAACACAACACCAAGTGATATATCATTAACATGGTCTCTGCAGAAACCGTGCAGATAAAGACATCTTTGAAAGCTGCTTTTTAAACATACATTCATGTCAGGTGTGATATAATTCATACATATACACAGTAAGAATTTTAAGAGACGAATTAATTAATTAGAGCTTATAGTCTTTTAAATATTTCATGTACAGTATTTAAAAAAAATTCAACATATACTGTATAGCAAAATAAAAAGTTATAAAACTGCTATATAAAAATACAGATGAAGCAAACCAATAAATGTTCAGAAAAGATCTGCCAGCCTGAAGATTGTGGTTGAGTGTCCTCCATAAAATTGCATGAGTATGAGCTGGTACTGTAGCAACAATATCATACAGTGCGGCCCACAAAAATTGTAACTGCTCAGAAGGGTCAAATTATTGGCCTGTATCAAGAAGAAGTCAGCCAATGACCTAAGTTTGCTGAATGACCAGGTTATCACATATATGGAGTTTTTTTTTTCTTTTCCAATGTCACAGCCATTTTTCAGGACTTAAATAAAAGAATAGTTCTCTGGGCATAAAAAATTATTTTCACTTATGAATTATGGCCACCACATTGTGCACCATAATCTCAGCCAAAGAAAAATCCAAAACACAGTCCCTATCGTAGTCATGAAACAAGTCAAGATGACAATGCCACAGTCAGTATTGTCACTGGATGTCATGGGTACTGTCATGGGTAGCATGGTGCGAGAGAGAGAGAGAGAGAGGGAACGCAGATGCAGGGTTGTAACTGAACAAAAAGATTTATTTTGTTTGAAAGTAATGTCCAAAAAAAACACACACAAAAGAATTGCGGTAGCTTCCCCAGACTGGGTCTGCAGGCGGGCTAGTAGAGCTAACAAGAAAACATCCAATGAAATGGTTACGTAGACCTCTCGTCGAACACAGCGCTAACTCTCTGTCAGCCTTGAACTTGACCTGGGAAAAGGTATCCTAAACAATATAATGCGCTCATGCCTGCAGACTCCTCTCAGTCCTGGGTAGAAGAAGACACAAAAAACACTGGGTGAAAAACACATAACATATAATGGTGCACAACGGTGATCAGACGAGGAGCAATGGGTTCGGCTGGAATAAATAGTGAGACACACAGGGTAGACACAGGTGAACTTGATCTGTAATCAGATCATGTTGCGTCGGGGGAACAGTACACACGTACAGTAGACACACTAGGGGGAGACAAAGTGGCGGCTCAGTAATCCGGCGAGCCCGACCTTCCTCCCCAGGACCGCGGTGGTTCGGATGTGCCATTACCCCCCCTCCCAGGACTGGCTTCCCGGGAGAGGTGCGGGCGCGTTCTCTGCGTTACCGAAGGGATTCTTGCCCCACCGACCTGCTGGGGTTGGCGGCGGGCGGGACGGCCCGGAGGTCGCGGTGCTGGGCGGTCCGGCCGTGTCTGATGGAATTTGGAGATGAGCTGTTGACTCAGCACATCTCGTGCCGGGACCCAGCTGCGCTCCTCCAGTCCGTACCCCTCCCAATCCACCAAATATTGCAGGGACCCTCATCGCCTTCGGGAGTCTAGAAGTTCCTTGACTCTGAACGCAGGTGCGCCCGCTATTTCCACAGCCCCGGGGAGCGAAGGGTTCGTGACGCCCTCGTCCAGGGGCCCCCGTATCACTGGCCTGAGAAGGGACACATGGAAAACAGTGTTAACACGCATGTGAGAGGGAAGTTGTAACTTAAAAGAAACAGGATTAATTTGTGCAATAACTGGGAAGGGACCGATGTACTTGGGGGAGAGCTTGCGACAGGGGCGATTGAGGGTAAGATCCTTTGTCGAGAGCCACACTCGATCGCCTACCTGGAGCGGAGGACTTTCCCCTCGCCACCTATCGGCGAACTTTTTGAACCTGCGTACTGCTTGGGAGATTTTTGTGTGCGCATTCTCCCATACTTTCTCCGCTTTCTTAAACCACTGATCCACCATGGGGATATCGGTGGGAGTGGCATCCCAGGGACAGAGCGGTGGCTGATGCCCAAGCACACACTGAAACGGTGTTAAGCCGGTCGAGGAGTGTCTCAGAGAGTTTTGTGCATATTCCGCCCAGATTAAACTGTTTGCCCATTCATGTTGTCGACTACTACAATATGCACGGAGGTACCTCCCGAGATCTTTTAACAGTCCGCTCTGCCTGTCCGTTCGATTCGGGGTGATAGCCCGACGTTAGGCTAACGGTGGTCCCCAGTTTCTGGAAGAAAGCTTTCCAGACCCTGGCGATAAATTGGGGACCACGATCAGAAACAATGTCCTCCGTGATACCATAATAGCGAAACACTGAGTCGAATAGGGTTTCTGCTACCTGGAAGGCGGTTGGAAGTGAGCTAAACGGGATGAATCGGCATCCCTTCGAGAAACGATCCACCACTACCAGAACTGTTGTGTACCCTTTTGACACTGGCAGATCCGTCACAAAGTCTACGGCGATATGAGACCACGGTCTGTTAGGTGTGGGTAAGGGCATTAACATCGAGGGGTTTTAGTTGTTGCACAGATAGCACAAGACAAAACTGTTTTCACTGCTTTCCGCATGTTTGGCCACCAGAACTTTGGTTCTAGGAGCTGGAAGGTCCTTAGAGCGCCGGGGTGTCCAGATGAAACGCTGGTGTGGGCCTCGATCATCACTCGTTCTCGTAATGATTCGAGCACGTAGGTTCGGCTCGGGGGACAGTCCGAGTCGAGATCCCACACTACCGGAGCCACCACGAGTGATGCGGGCAGAATTTTTTCCGGATCTGGATTTAGATCCGGCACCGGGAAGCAGCAAGATAACGCATCTGCTTTTTTATTCTTTGAACCGGGGCAATACGTGATGGTAAAATGAAAGCGCGTGAAAAACAGTGCCCATCGGGCTTGGCGAGAGTTTAGTCTCTTAGCTTGTTGGAGGTACTCCAGATTCCTGTGATCTGTCAGCACGACAAAGGGGTGTTTAGCTTCCTCCAACCAATGCCTCCACTCCTCTAACGCCGTTTTTACTGCAAGCAGTTCGCGATTTCCGATATCATAATTGCGTTCAGCAGGTGTCAGTTTCCGCGAGAAAAATGTGCAGGGGTAGAGCTTCCTGGGGTGGCCATGGCGCTGTGATAGCACCGCTCCCAGCCCCAACTCCGACGCATCGACCTCAACTATAAAGGGCTTCTCTGGGTCTGGTAGTTTTAAAATAGGCGCAGAGGTGAAAGCTTGTTTGAGGCGTTGGAAAGCCGTGCGCGCTTCCAGCGAGAACGCGTGCAGATGCCGTGGTTTTCCCTTTAATAAATCAGTGAGTGGTGCTGCCACCGTGCTGAAGCCCCTAATAAAGCGCCGATAGAAACTGGCGAACCCCAGAAAGCTCTGTAGCGCCTTGACTTACTGGGGTTCCGGCAATTGTTGTACCGCCTGTACCTTGGTCGCGTCCATTTTGACCCCCTGGGGTCCTATGCGATAGCCGAGAAATGCAGTCTCTTTTTGGTGAAATTCACATTTCTCCGCCTTCGCATAGAGCCCGTGCTCGCGCAGTCGACGAAGGACGGCGGTTACATTTCGGACATGCTCAGCATATGACCGCGAGTATATCAGAATATCATCTAAATATTCTATAACGTAGCGGTTCAACACATACCGGAACACGTCATTCATGAACCCCTGAAACACCGCAGGTGCATTTACCAGTCCAGAAGCCATTACGTTGTATTGGTAGTGACCAGATGTCGTGCTAAATGCAGTCTTCCACTCATCTCCCTTGCGAACACGAACGAGGTTGTAAGCGCTGCGGAGGTCAAGTTTGGAAAAAATGGACGCTCCGCGGAGCAGGTCGATAGCGGCCGGTACCAGGGGCAGTGGGTGCTTATATTTAATTGGCACTGCATTGAGCCCTCGATAATCAATACAGGGGTGTAGGCCCCCGCCTTTCTTCTCGATGAAAAAAAAACCTGCGGCCGCGGGTGAACCTGCTGATGAGCCCCTGCCCGAGAGCCTCAGTCACGTATTCCTCCATAGCCGGTGTTTCTGCCACGGACAACGGATAAATACGCGAGCAAGGCTGTGCTTTCCCGGGCAACAGCTCGATCACGCAGTCCCACGGCCGGTGAGGGGGGAGTCGTGCTGCAGCCCTCACACTAAACACATCTTTAAAGCGTGTGTACTCTGCTGGCATTACGGTGGACACTTGGGCACGGGGGCTCTCAATCGTGGTTGTATGGACCATCAATGCCGACGGCGTACAGACTTTTGCGCATCTGGGGGCTCATGAAATGATGCGTGAACCTGCCCAATCGATATTGGGATTGTGAGGACTGAGCCATGGCAGGCCCAGCACGACGGACTGGCCCAACTGAGGAATAACGAAAAATTTTAGTCCCTCAGTGTGACCGGGAAATGTTAACCGGAGTGGCACGGACAGGAGTTTAACTGGTGAATACGATAACGTTTTGCCATCCAGAGCTTTAATTGAGATCGGGTGTGGAAGTTTCGACACAGGAGCTCGCAGCGAGGAAAGAACTGCTAGAGAGATGAAGTTTCCAGCTGACCCGGAATCTATCAGGGGAAATACAGAGACAGAACGGTTATTATATGTGAGAGATGCCCGTAAACAAAAATCATGGTAAGTGCGGGGTGGTGTGTTTGTGGTTACTTTGAGAAGTGGACAGTCCATAATGAGGTGTGTGCCCCCCCCACAGTACAGACATAGCCCCGATGAAAGGCGACGCCACCTCTCCTGAGCCGACAGGCGGGACATGCCCACATCCATAGGCTCGAGGGGGCTGCCTTCGCGCGGTGTGGCGAAGGTTTTGCTGAGGCTGTCCCTCCGTGAAAAGTTGGATCTGCCTCCCGCTCTCCTGGAGGGGAGATGTTTTCGCTGGCTGCGGAGGTGCTGGTCCAGCCTAATCGCCAGTTCGATGCAGCTATCTAAAGAGAAGCCCTCGTCCCGGCAGGCGAGCTCCAACTGGAGCTCCGGGTGCAGACCGCCTCGGAACCTGGCGAGTAGGCTCTTGTCGCACCAGCCACTCTCCGCGGCGAGGATCCGAAATTTCACGACGTAGTCGGCAACGGTGGATTGTCCTTGTTTCAGCCTCAGCAGCTGTTGTTCCCCCGTTCTCCCGTGATTGGGATGGTCGAACACCGCGCGAAAGGCCCGGAGAAAGCGTTCATAAGCGGACGTGGCACTTCCACCTGCGCTCCATACGGCCGTGGCCCAGTCCATTGCTGGCCTGGTGAGCTGCTGGATGATAAAGCTGACCTTCTTTCTTTCCAGGAGGTCCGGGAAGTCGGCCAGGTAGAGCTCACAGGCCAGGAGGAACTTCTTACACCCCTCCGGGTCCCCTGTGTATCGCTCCGGCGGGGCGGCCCGAGGTGGGGAGTGTGCAGAGCGCTGTCGCGGCGAGGACCGGGGCGCCTGCCAGGTGTGGAGGGTCTGGACGCTACACGCCAGATCGTTGACCGCTCATGCCAGTCCATCTATCTGCCCCTGTTGGCGGCGTACATAGTTCAAATAGGGGGGTTCGCCTTCTGGGAGGGGCGTCCCTGCTGCGTTCAGGAAGGTCTGTTAATCTATCATGGGTACTGTCATGGGTTCCATGGTGCGAGAGAGAGAGAGGGGGAACGCAGATGCAGGGTTGTAACTGAACAAAAAGATTTATTTTGATTGAAAGTAATGTCCAAAAAAAACACACACAAAAGAATTGCGGTAGCTTCCCCAGACTGGGTCTGCAGGCGGGCTAGTAGAGCTAACAAGGAAACATCCAATGAAATGGTTACGTAGACCTCTCGTCGAACACAGCGCTGACTCTCTGTCAGCCTTGAACTTGACCTGGGAAAAGGTATCCTAAACAATATAACGCGCTCACGCCTGCAGACTCCTCTCAGTCCTGGGTAGAAGAAGACACAAAAAACACTGGGTGAAAAACACATAACATATAATGGTGCACAACGGTGAACAGACGAGGTGCAATGGGTTCGGCTGGAATAAATAGTGAGACACACAGGGTAGACACAGGTGAACTTGATCTGTAATCAGATCATGTTGCGTCGGGGGAACAGTACACACGTAGACACACTAGGGGGAGACAAAGTGGCGGCTCAGTAATCCGGCGAGCCCGACCTTCCTCCCCAGGACCGAGGTGGTTCGGATGTGACACTGGACTGTATATATAGTGATTAGTGGTCAAAAATGGGAATTGCAACAAATGCTATGAGAAATTCATTGAAGTTGGAACTGGATTTCAAAATGTTTGATTATAAAAAGTTTTAAGTTCAGGAGGATTTTCAAAAAAGGCAACATTTAAGATAAGACAGTGTGTCTATGGTGCACAGAGCCATTTCCATTGTAAGTATTGCATGTACAGTATTAGGAGAAGAAAAGTGGATTATGTAGTGCATACTCTCTGTACATCGGAAAAGCATGTGTACCGTACCATGGTGACCTTGTTTCCCATTCAAAAGCTGAGAAAAATTAAGACGTGTTTCTTGTTTCCAGTGCCTAAATTTTATGCTAGTTTTAGGTTTCTTATTATTGTATTGTATTATATATTCTTATAATATCCTGGTTAGATATATTTGTTTGGTGGCATTAGGGACAGATGTCTCAAAGTCAGCATCTTTCAGTCTAAAACAGCTCAAAACACTGGTTCTAGATCATTTGTCGAATAATTGTATGCCATCGACCCTCGGCGGTCTGTAATAAGGCTACTCAAAAAAGTTCACACAATAGCACCATGTGGAAAAGGCAAAGTGTGATAAATTTGTTGGAGTCTATGCCTTAATTAATATCTTCCTGCTCCGCATTTATAAATCCAAGGTCATAAGCTGCTGGTATCTTAATGCATGTATGAGTTTCACGTTTATATGATTATATGAGGAATGACCAGATTTCAGAGTAAAGCAGTCTGTGTACCTCGCACACTCCCACATCCACTCTTGTCTAAGGATCTGAATTATGGAATTGCCCTCTTGAAAAGGACACCAGATACAGCTCTCTCATGTGCTCTCTCTCTCTCTCTCTCTCTCTCTCTCTCACACACACACACACACACACACACGGCATGCCATTTTTACAGTACTTGTGTCTTGTTTGACTTTGATCTTGTAACCGTTTAACTCCCAGAAGACTTTGCTGTGCAGTAATTACCCCATCTCAACCACACACACACGTACACACGTACACACACACACACACACACACACACACACACACACACACACACACACACACATACACACACATTACATTCCTACAGATTAAAGATTAGATCGTCCTTCTTATTCTGCAGATGTCAGATTAACTCATCACAGAGGACACACACACATTGTTCTAAAGTCTGTCACAGATGTGATGTTCAGCTGGTTTTCTCAAAGAAAAGGAGAATACTCACTGAAATAGTTTGTGAATGCAGAGGAGGAAGTGGTAAAGGTTCTCAATCAATGGTTGCAGTTATATATATATATATATATATATATATATATATATATATATATATATATATATATATATATATATATATATATATAAAACTATAACTATAACTATATATATAAAACTGTAGATACTGGTCAACTCAATTCGACAGTCATACCAAAGTGCTAGCTAATAGAAAGCAACATGAGGTAGGTGAATGCTGAGATGATTGTTAAACATATAAACATGTGAGCCCCATTAGCATTCAGGTAACGTTGACCATGGACAGGCTCATGAGTGGAGGTCATGTGATACAGTTATGTGCCGAGGAACATTTGAGTCTAACATCTGGAGGTTATCTGAGGGAGGTGGGCAATATTATAGGCAGGGTCAGTGATTTTGGTTTAAGCTAACCGATTATTCAAATATGAAACACATCATGAGAAGATAAGCACTTGTATAAGGTTGAAACTGACAGGCAGGTTGAGTGACAGATGCATAGTGATGTGTTTATGTACACACGTTGTGCATACACACCCACAACATAGGGTCATTATGTAGTCATAGACAGTGTAACAGTTAATCAGTGGAAGTGTAATTTCAGCCAGATGATGGTGTGATGAAGCAGAGGAGTGGCGCCGCGATATCTGTGAGCCGTTTGTTTTAAGTAATTACCAGATTGAGGAATGCGGACGTGCTGGTGAGTACCGACAACAGGAAGTGCATAATCAGATTAGTTTATGAACAGAGAACAGAAAAAGTTGAACAAGCAAAAGAGATGGACCAGGACATTCATATCATGCACAATCATATCATTATGATTTATTATTATATAAACACACTTGTTTCCAGGGTAAAAAGAGGAGTAGGCAGGTGAATGGAGTGGGAATCCATAATCATAGAAAGGTTAACATGCTTTTCCCTCTGAAGCCCACTCATCCTGGGGCCTGGCCTTATCACAAGACTGAAAGTAAATAGATGATACAATAATATACAAAAGAATAGAGTCATAGCAAAAGTAAAGTGTTTCTGCTTTACTAATAAATTCTAAAATGTTTTTTTTAATTACTTCTACACGAATGTCATTTTATTTTATTTTTTTAAAGCAAAAATAATTTGAACGTGCTCACCAGGATATTGACAGTATAGATAGTTATTCATCTTCATTCATTCATTCATCTTCTATACCGCTTTATCCTGTATTTAGGGTCGCAGGGGACCTGGAGCCTATCCCAGGAGACTCTGGGCACGGGGCAGGGTACGCCCTGGACAGCGTGCCAATCCATCGCAGAGCACACACACACACACACACACACACACACTCATTCACACACTATGGTCAATTTAGGAACGCCAATTAGCCTAACCTGCATGTCTTTGGACTGTGGGAGGAAACCGGAGTACCCGGAGGAAACCCACCAGGCACGGGGAGGACATGCAAACTCCATGCACACAGAGACGGGAATCGAGGCTGGCCGGGAATCAAACCCGGACCCTGGAGGTTAGTTATTAACTGTTAAGTCAAATTTCTAGCACATGTATAGGGGCCAGGGGTAGCTCAGTGGTTAAGGCATTGGACTATGGTTCGGAAGATCCCAGGTTCAAACCCCACAACCACCAAGTTGCCACTGTTGGGCCCTTGAGCAAGGCCCTTATCCCTCAACTGCTCAGATGTATAATGAGATAAAAATGTAAGTCGCTCTGGATAAGAGCGTCTGCCAAATGCCTAAATGTATATCACTGAATTTGGTAACCTGGTCATTCAGTACATTCAGGTCATCAGCTGACACATACAGTATTGTAACCTAGATCTGACTAACTGAAGCTCTCCAGTGGTACAGTGGTCACTATGCATGATGAGTGCATCTCTTCTTACCCTGATGCACCCAAATGCTGTATGCAAACAGTGAAAATGTTTTTCTTTTCTACCTTTGAAGGACCTTTAAAAAAAGAACTATTTTTATTCAGCTATAAAGTGTGAGTGAATTTTCACATTGTGGGAATTTCAATTAAAAAAAGTGTTTGGACAGGTGTTTAATTGACAACACTGTTTAAAATCTAGACAATGATTAATGACTAAAATGATTAATAACTAAAAGAATCACCATTGTTCATAGATCAGTGCATTTTTTAATGATGTTAAAGGTGCACAGATGATCCTAAAATAATTTTTCAGCTTTGACACATTATTTTCATGACACCTAGAACTAACTAAATTAGAACTAGCACAAAATGTGTCTCGAATTATTGTGAAGAAATATTCTACATTTTTTTTTCACTTTGTGTTAATACATACAGTAAGAAATCCCATGAATGCAATAGTCTCAATGAGGACATGTATGCTAGGCTGGACAGTAAGGAGGGAGAGGTGGATCTGTACAGGTTGGCGAGGCAGAGAGATAGAGATGGGAAGGATGTGCAGCAGGTTAGAGTGATTAAAGATAGAGATGGAAATGTACTGACAGATGCCAGGAGGGTGATGGGAAGATGGAAGGAGTACTTTGAGGAGTTGATGAATGAGGAAAACGAAAGAGAACAAAAAGTAGAAGAGGTGACTGTTGTGGAGCAGGAATTAGCAAATACAGTATTAGTAAAAGTGAGGTGAGATGGGCGTTGAAGAGTGGAAAGGCTGTTGGTCCTGATGAAATACCTGTGGAGGTATGGAAGTGCTTAGGAGAGGTGGCAGTAGAGTTTCTGACTAGTTTGTTTAACAAGATCTTGGAGAGTGAAAGGATTCCAGAAGAATGGAGGAGAAGTGTATTGGTCCCGATTTTTAAGAACAAGGGAGATGTGCAGAGTTGTGGCAATTACAGAGGCATAAAGCTAATGAGCCATACAATGAAGCTGTGGGAAAGAGTAGTGGAAGCTAGGTTAAGGGCAGAGGTGAGCATTTGTGAGCAGCAATATGGTTTTATGCCTAGAAAGAGTACGTCAGATGCAGTATTTGCTTTGAGGATGCTGGCGGAGAAGTACAGAGAAGGTAATAAAGAGTTGCATTGTGTCTTTGTAGATTTAGAGAAGGCGTACGACAGGGTGCCAAGAGAGGAGCTGTGGTGTTGTATGAGGAAGTCTGGAGTGGCAGAGAAGTATGTTAGAGTGGTGCAGGACATGTATGAGAGTTGTAAGACAGTGGTAAGATGTGCTGTAGGTGTGACAGAAGAGTTCAAGGTGGAAGTGGGTCTGCATCAGGGATCGGCCCTAAGCCCCTTTTTGTTTGCTCTGGTGATGGACAGGATGACAGATGAGGTTAGACAGGAGTCTCCATGGACTATGATGTTTGCAGATGACATGAGCTTTGTTGCGAGAGCAGGGAACAGGTGGAAGAAAATTTGGAGAGGTGGAGGTATGCTCTGGAAAGCAGAGGAATTAAGGTTAGCCGCAGCAAGACGGAATACATCTGTGTGTGAATGAGAGGAACCCAAGAGGAACGGTGAGGATACAGGGAGCAGAGGTAAAGAAGGTGCAGGACTTTAAGTACTTATGGTCAACAAGGTACTGTATGGTATGGTCCAGAGCAACGGAGAGTGTTCAAAGGAGGTGAAGAGGCGGGTACAGGCAGGTTGGAATGGGTGGAGAAAAGTGTCAGGTGTTTTGTGCGATGAAAGAGTATCAGCGAGCATGAAAGGAAAGGTGTACAGGACAGTGGTGAGACCAGCGATGCTCTATGGCTTAGAGACAGTGGCACTGAAGAAAAGACAGGAGGCAGAGCTAGAGGTAGCAGAGCTGAAGATGTTGAGGTTCTCCTTGGGAGTGACAAGGATGGATAGGATCAAGAATGAGTTCATCAGAGGGACAACACATGTTAGATGTTTTGGAGATAAAGTCAGAGAGGCCAGATTGAGGTGGTTTGGACATGTTCAGAGGAGGGATGGTGAATATATCGGTAGGAGGATGCTGAGGTTGGAACTGCCAGGCAGGAGGTCTAGAAGAAGACCAAAGAGGAGATGTATGGATGCAGTGAGAGAGGACATGAAGTTAGTTGGTGTGAGAGAAGAGGATGCAGAGGATAGGGTTAGATGGAGGCAGATGATTCGCTGTGGCGACCCCTGAAAGAGAACAGCCGAAAGACAAAGAAGACAATAGTCTCAATGACTATTATGGGAAGACTGCTTGTACATTAATTCTCAATACTAATGAAGGTCTTGTAAATTAATTTATTCATTCATTATAGTATAATAGCCTTTGCTGGCAGAGTGTAAAAACTTTCAGGCAGGAAACGGTCACAGCGTAAGGAGACAAAAAATAGATCTATGCACTAGCTAAATTGAAACAAACGAGGTTTAAAAAAAAAACCACATAGCTGCATGAGACACACACACACACACACACACTAACTAAACTATAGCTGTGAAACAGGTGTGTGTAGAGGAAACAGAAGCTCGGGAACTCTGCATCCGCATTTCAATCTGAAAAGTACTTTTTTATAAATTAAATTCTATCCAAAAAAGTTCTACCCTTTTAATAAAAAGGTAAATGGCAGCTTTCATTCAACCTTCATTGTTTGTCTGTCTAATTTGCTATCCAAATTCTAACAACGACACTGACGTTATCACCTGGTGATGCAGAGCGAGAGCAAAGGAGACAATAAAGTCTCTAGTTACCAAAACCACAGCCTTTTCTCACTACTGCTATAGGCAAATGCTACTGCAGCATGAGCACAGATACAGTATATATCATCTCATAGCTCTGAGTGAGACCTTAGGCCAGACATATTTAAGCAGTGTCATAAGAGAGGGTGTGCTGTACTGTTGTACTGAATATCTGTACACTGAACTGCTGTACTGTTCGCCTGGCGAACATATCACAGCTGTGCTGATATTCAGTACAACAGACCCAGTCCTCAATCTACAAGTGCCATTTGTTATCAACAGATTAAGATTTGTTTGCTTATTTAACCAGTTATTTTCCTTCACCAACACATCCTTCTGCTGCTGACAAAACTAGCATTGAGTTAGCGACTGACAGTTAGAAACCGACAGTTACAGGCAGAGGTGTCAAGTAACAAAGTACAAATACTTCGTTACCTTACTTATGTAAGTAGAAATTTTGGGTATCTATACTTTACTGGAGTAATTATTTTTCAGCCGACTTTTTACTTCTACTCGTTACATTTTCACGCAATTATCTGTACTTTCTACTTATATTTTAAAAATAGCCTCGTTACTCCTATTTTATTTCAGCTTGTCATTCAAAAAACAAACAAACAAAAAAAAAACATCCGGATGGACCGAATTTGATTGTGGTTGGATAATGTAATGTTTGCATGTAGTTCTGTTCCAAGTTTTCTGTTCAGCATCCTGACGCTGACGTACACGTCTGTAAGCACGTAAGCACGTCGAGCGGCACCTCGAGGTAACTACGCGTGTGTAATCTGTCACTGGGCATGCGCATGAGAGAACAAAAAAGTAAACGGCACATTCGCAAACAACTCCGTTTGTCTATGTGATCTTTATTTTCCTCTATACCGAAGGACGTTACAGGTAAGAAGTATAAACATACCATTCCGACACCCTATTGGTTGGTACGCGATCCATCGCACCTGCACATGACGTTACGTCACACACTCCAGCAAGGACGTTTGAATAAATTTGCATTTACGGTTGATAAGGTTGTGATACTGTACAGTAAGTAGACAAAGCTGTCCATGATAGAGACTCAAGATTCGAGCGAAATAATCTCTCATAGACTAATCATTTTAACCGCTATTCCCGCACCGTTTGTCATAGACCCATGAATGAGGTGTCAAATCGTGCGGCTTATCCGGGCATGGGGTGGGATGGCTTTTCTAAGGGGTTGGGCGGTTAATTGCCCCCATGGGGGGCAATTAATAGGTCATAGACTTAACATTGAGATCAGCTTTGCCTGAGTTTGTCGTAAACCCTTGAATGAGGTGTCAAACCGTTCGCCTCATTCGGGCATGGGGTTATATGATACTACTGAGGGCAGGCGGTTAATTGCCCCCGCAGGGGGCAATTAACCGCTGGTGCCTCACCGTTCGTCGTAGCCCATTGAATGAGGTGTCCTATCGTTCGTCTTATCTGGTAGGGGTGTGCAGTGACCTCTCTGAGGGGCTAGGCTGTTATTTGCCCCAGCAGGGGGCAATTAACCGCTAGTCCTGCACCATTTGTCGTAGACCCTTGAATGTGGTGTCAAACCATTCGCCTCCTTCGGGCATGGGGTGCTATGACGTTACTGAGGGTCGGGCGGTTAATTGCCCCCGCAGGGGGCAATTAACCGCTGGTCCATCATCGTTCGTCGTAGACCCTTGAATGAGGTGTCATATCGTGCGTCTTATCCGGGAGGGGTGTGCAGTGACCTCTCTGAGGGGCTGGGCTGTTAATTGCCCCAGCAGGGGGCAATTAACCGCTAGTCCAGCACCATTTGTCGTAGACCCTTGAATGTGGTGTCAAACCGTTCGCCTCCTTCGGGCATGGGGTGCTATGGCGTTACTGAGGGTCGGGCGGTTAATTGCCCCAGCAGGGGGCAATTAACCTCTAGTCCAGCACCATTTGTCGTAGACCCTTGAATGTGGTGTCAAACCGTTCGCCTCCTTCGGGCGTGGGGTGCTATGGCGTTACTGAGGGTCGGGCGGTCAAGTGCCCCAGCAGGGGGCAATTAACCGCTAGTCCAGCACCGTGTGTCGTAGACCCTTGAATGTGGTGTCAAATCGTGCAGCTTGTCCGGGAACGGGCTGGTATGGCTTTTCTGTTTTATCGCCGACCCGGCACGCGCATAGACACACTTAAAATTTCTTCAGGAATTTTCCCCCCTCTAGTTATCATATATTCTTCTCCATAAAACATGTTAATACTCAGTAGTACACATATATGGTTCTTTAATATATTTGCATTGGACTAAAATGCATCCCTTTTCAATTGCCATATACAGAATCCCAAATCACTATGACCGTTAAAAAATACAACAACAAAACAACACACTTTTCTTTTTTTTATGAGGTGTTAGTGCAGTATATAGGCTCGTGGCACAGCCTAAGCTTTTATCCTTAATGTTTTTTTCCCCCTCACGTTACTTTTACTTTTATACTTTAAGTAGTTTTGAAACCAGTACTTTTACACTTTTACTTGAGTACAAAGCTTAAGTTGATACTTCAACTTCTAAAGAAGTCTTTTTAAACCCTATCTATACTTCTACTCAAGTAATGAATGTGAATACTTTTGACACCACTGGTTACAGGGGTGATATTAATTTTAAAATAACTGAAGTACTTGTTATTCCTGGAAATAGGTAAAAAGATTAAGCTAAAACTAAGCTGATCGGATTTAATGTAATCAGTGATATTATTATTCTTAGGTTAAAGCCCACATATACAGTATGTCCGCCTGCAACAAAGATGAACGCCTTAAAAAAATTTGTTTGGCGTGACAACCTTATATTTACTGTATTGGCGGCTAAATATTATGAAATTGTGCAAAATGACAAGCTCTTGAATCTACTATCATTTCATCTTATTACAATCAATGGGAAAGACAGGATATAGAAAAGTTTATGTTTACTTCTGTACTTGGTTATGCTAAGTTGTACTTCTTTCGTCCTCAGCCAAATCCACTTCCTGTTTGGTAATCAGAGAGTGAATTACAGATGAGAAATTCAAAAAGTAGATCGTATAAAGACTCCAGCTTATTAAAATTCACTTATACCACTTCAGCGTTTCTTTGTTTATATTGAGAAAGTAGCTTATAGACTATTAAATCTGCCTCTTAGCTGTTCATAACATCGCTTTAACTCAACATTTCGATTTCACATGGTGCAAGTTAAAATTCAGGCAGACATCTAAGCACTGCCTAAGTTTAATTAAATTCTATTCAGCAGTGGATTTAAGACGAACCCACAGTTTGTCTCACGCTCAGTACGCTGACAAATCTTGCAGTTTCTAATCTGGCACATAACTGCTCATGACTTCACCTCTACTTAACATTTTGATTTTGAATTTACAGACAAAACCTTTTTTTTTCCCTTTTATTTCTAAAGATTGTTCTTGGTACCATGTAGCCAAAAAAGGTGGAGAATAAACCAAGAATGTTCATTCATTCATTCATTCATTTTCTATACCGCTTAATCCTGTGTTCAGGGTCGCGGGGGACCTGGAGCCTATCCCAGGAGACTTCGGGCACTAGGCGGGGTACACCCTGGACAGCGTGCCAATCCATCGCAGGGCACACACACATACACACACTCACACACCCAATCACACACTACGGGCAATTTTAGGAACGCCAATTAGCCTAATCTGCATATCTTTGGACTGTGGGAGGAAACCGGAGTACCCGGAGGAAACCCACCAAGCACGGGGAGAACATGCAAACTCCATGCACACAGAGACGGGAATCGAGCCTGGCCGGGGAATCGAACCCAGACCCTGGAGGTGCAAGGCGACAGTGCTAACCACTACACCACCGCGACGCCAACCAAGAATGTTTCTCTTTATATTTCCACTTATTCAGTTTTAAAATATCAGTTAACTTCTGGAGTTCTGAAATTGAATTCTGCACACCAAGTAGTAACCTTAATCAGGGGTTAGAGGGGGATTTGTGGCTATTTATTCACCTGTGACACAGAGTGATAAATATAATTAAATTAAACATACAGTATCAGTGCTTTTTTGAGACGGCACGGTGGTGTAGTGGTTAGCACTGTCGCCTGCACCTACGTACAGGGCCGAGGTTCAATTCCCACCCAGATTCGATTCCAGTTTCTGTGTGCATGGAATGGGTTTCCTCCGGGTACTCTGGTTTCCTCCCACAGTCCAAAGACATGCAGATTATGCTAATTGTCATTCCCAAATTCCCCGTAGTGTGTGTGTGCCCTGCGATGGATTGGCACCCTGTCCAGGTGTACCTCCTGAGTCTCCAGGCCCCCTGCAACCCTGAATACAGGATAAAACGGTATAGACGATGAGTTGGTGAGTGCTGTTATGCTCTATCATCACTACTCGTGGAATGCCTCTCATCCAATCAAATTACGCGATTCGACCAAAATGTTGTATAGTACATTATTATACCTACACTTGATTTATACACTATTTGGCTAAACGTACATGGACACATATCCATGACACATAAGAGGGTCGTCACCAGTCTTTTGCTAAAGAGTTAGAATCACATGGCTGTGGTTTTACAATTTCCCTAAACTGGAACTACAAGGAAATGGCCTGTCAATGCTTCTGTGCAGAAAGTGAGGTCTATAAAGACCTGATTTGCTAAGGTTGCTGTAAAAGAACTCGAGTAGCCTGCACAGAATGCTGACCTCAATGCTGTTAACCACTCTTGGGGATAAATCTGAATGCCAACTACAGGCTAGACTTTCTTGCCAAGCATCAACATTGTGCCCTTTTGACTGATTGAGCAAATCCCTTTCACTACGAGCCAAAATTCTCACAGATATACAAGAAGTAAATAGACAGCAAAAGATTTATGCTGGAATATTGTACGCTCCAAAGTTTAAAATTTAAATAATTCTGACTAAAATGTGTTTGCTTCTTTTTAAACTAGAATATACCCACTTTACTTTAATCATGTCTATAAATTTACATTTCAAAGAAATGCTAATTTCTATTCAAAGAGACTATTCAAGCCTTTAGCTATAATAATAATAATAATAATAATAACAATAATAAGCAGAAGAAGAAGAGGAAAAGTTTTAAAAAGCAAATACAGTATAATAATGGCAAAAGTATATGTGCACCTGACCATGATCCCCATATCTGGGACTTTATACAAACGTTTGGATGTGGAGGCATATGCTTGTCCAGAATGTTGAATGTTTTAGCATTATGATTTTCATCATCATGGGATCCCTGTGCACAAAGTAAGATAAAAAAGAATTACATGATTTGCCAGGGTTAGTGTAGAACATTGCTCTGTGGTCCGCACCGAGGCCTGACTTCAGCCCCACTGAACACCTTTGAGATGAACTGGAATGCCAGATGCATGCTAGGTCTCAAACATCAGTGCCTGAACTCACTAATGCTCTTGTGGCTGAATAGACAAATCCCCTCAGCCACATTCCTAATTCTATTAGAAAGCATTTTAGAGTGGGGGTGGTTAAAGCAGTTAGTAAGTATATTAATGCAATACCTTTGGAGCAGGATGTTGAAAATTCGAGGTTTATGTTCATTTGGTCAAATAGTGGACCTAAATAAATGTATGGTCTTTACTGACAAAATGGACTAATCTTAAGTAATCCTTCCAAATCAGTTTTTTTAGTCACTTGACAAGAAAGAGAATGTTTGGCTTCACCATTGTGTGAGTATTGTTGTACATGTATGTATGCTTTTGGCTTGTTGTTTGTATCGTGAGCTGCTTTGAGAAGATGGTTCTAGACCAAGGGTGAGAGTGTGTGACAAACGAGCAGGCACGTCTCTGCTCCCAGGCAAGGGAGTATTTGTCCCATGCCTGTATTACATCACAGACACACGGAATAAAATAAAATAAAATGTGAGATATGGGTGCAAGTAATTCAAAGAGACAAGAGTAAGCAGTTGCAGAGACAGAGCATCCACTCACTAACATCCCTAATGGATTCTAGTCGAGGCCATGTCCCTACAGTAATGATATCACTGTCATTCTCTCTATTTGTGGCTCTGTGCTTGTGTGTGTGTGTGTGTGTGTGTGTGCATCTGTTCACCATTAGAGACTCCATTATAAGGGATGTGTTGAATAAATTGGTTTAGCATACAGACATAGTTTGTGTAGTTAAACTATCTATAAATTTTAAATAAAAATGAATTAAAATGTAAGTAAAAATCGACTTTTATGGAAACCTTCACCTAATAAACTGACAAATGAAAATCCTTTGATCGCTTTGATTAAATACACCCTCCATGGAAATACACATACAGTATTAAACCTCATACTGTATTGTACTCATTGTAATCAAACTTATTTCTTTCTTTCTTTCTTTCTTTCTCATGGTTCCAAACCTAATCCTAGCACTATGATCTTATCAGATAGCTGCATTGTGAAAATTCAACACTCTGTTTTTAGTCACACCATATGGACAAATGTATTTGTCCAAATCTGTTAATTATTGAAATCAGGTGTTTCAATCAGGCCCCAGTGAAGGGCAATCTTAATGCTTCAGAATACCAAGACATCTAGGACATTGCTATGCTTCCAACTTTGAGGAAGGGCCTTTTGTATTCCAACATGACTGTGTCCCAGTGCACAAAGCAAGGTCTATACAGAAATGATTTGATGAGCTCAGTGTGGAAGAACTTGACTGGCCCTAACACCGAGCCCTGACCTCAACCACATCGAGCACCTTTAAGATGAACTGGAATGGAGATTGCGAGCCAGACCTTGTCATATAACATCAGTGCCTGACCTCATAAACGCTCTACAAAATGAATGGCCACAAATTCCCACAGAAACACTCCAACATTTTGTGTACAGCCTTCCAAGAATTGTGGAAGCTGTTATATCTGTAAAAAAGGACCAACTCCATACTGAAGTGTATGTATTTGGATACAATGTCATTTCCAGGTTTGACCGAATACTGCTGTTCATATAGTGTAGCTACTGTACATACAGTACAGTAGCAAATAGAGCCACTTTTCTGTAATATCCTTTACCAAACTTGTGTATCTGGCTCCACCTAATGGAGATCAGGAGGCATAACACTTAAACTTTAAGTAATTTATATTAGATTTGGTTAGATTAGATTCAAATGTATTGTCACTGCACATGTAGGTACCAAGGCAATGAAATACAGTTAGCATCTAACCAGAAGTGCATTTTCGCAGTGCAGAATAATTTGCATATATAAACAGTACACAGTGAGGGAGGTAAATACAATGAGTGCAAATAAACAAATTATTGTAAATGATGCAATAAGGAAGGTGTTAAAGAATTTGCATGTGTAAACAGTATACAGAGAAGGAGTTATGTACAATGAGTGCAATAATTTAGGTGCATGCAATGAGGAAGATATTGTATACCATGATAAATAATTTGCATATAAAACCTGCACACATGTAAACAGTACACAGAAAGGGTTATATACCTGTACACTGGAGTGCAATGAAGGAAGATATATAGCATGATTAAAAACATATAATAAAAAATGTAAACAATACACAGAGAAGGGCTATGGACAATGCAATGAGTGCGATGAATATAGATGTTTGCCATAAAGGAATATATTGTATACAGTACCACTCACACATCTTCTATACTGCTTTATCCTGTATTCAGGGTTGCAGGGACCTGGAGCCTATTCCAGGAGGCTTAGGTACACCGGGAGTAACTGTGGATGCAAGATGCAAGGATGTCTGGGTGCTAAACCGGATTGAATCCAAAAAAACATAAATCCACAGCTGCTCAACTCACTGCAGAATTAAATGTGCACCTCAACTCTCCTGTTCATCGGGCGCTCCACAGGGTAAATGTACATGGCCGGGCTGCTACACTATAGTCTTTGGTCACTCGTGCCAATGCTATACATCGGTTTCAGTGGCGTCAGCAGCGAAAATCTTGGGCTGTGGACAACATGTATTGTTCTCTGATGAGTCCGCCTTCACTGTCTTCCCCACATCCGGGAGAGTTACGATGTGGAGAAGCCCCAAAGAAGCATACCACCCAGACTGTTGCATGGCCAGATTTAAGCATGGTGGTGGATCACTGATGGTTTGGGCTGAAATACCATGGCATTCCCTAGGCCCGATACTTGTGCTAGATAGGCGCATTACTGCCAAGGACTACTGAACCATTCTGGAGAACCATGTTCACCCAATGGTTCAAGCATTGTATCCTGAAGGCGGTGCCGTGTATCAGGATAATAATGCACCAAGACTGGTGACAGAGTGGTTTGATGAACATGAAAGTGAAGTTCCCATGGCCTGCATAGTCACCAGATCTAAATATTATTATTGAGACACTTTGGGGTGTTCAGGAAACGTTTTCCTCCACCAGCATCACATAGTGACCTGGCCACTATTCTGAAAGAAGAATGGCTCAAAATCCCTCTGGCCACTGTGCAGGACTTGTATCTGTCATTCCCAAGACAAATTGATGCTGTATTGGCTGCAAAAGGAAGCCCAACACCATACTAATGAATTATTGTGGTATCAAACCAGGTGTTTCATTTTCATTGTCCAATGTGTGCAACTTGTTATTGAGATTGGAATGAGGTAGGTCCTTCTCAAAAAATTTGCATATTGTGATTAAGTTCATTATTTTCTGCAATGTACTGATAAACATTAGACTTTCGTATATTTTAGATTCATTACACACAACTGAAGTAGTTCAAGCCTTTTATTGTTTAAATATTGATGATTGTGGCATACAGCTCATGAAAACCCAAAATTTCAAAAAATTAGCATATTTCATCTGACCAATAAAAGAAAAGTGTTTTTAAAACAAAAAAAGTCAACCTTCAAATAATTATGTTCAGTTATGCACTCAATACTTGGTCGGGAATCCTTTTGCAGATTCTTGTGTCTTGTGTCTCTCAACTTTCTCTTCACAATATCCCACTGATTCTCTATGGGGTTCAGGTCAGGAGAGTTGGCAGGCCAATTGAGCACAGTGATACCATGGTCAGTAAACCATTTACCAGTGGTTTTGTGCCTGTGAGCAGGTGCCAGGTCGTGCTGAAAAATGAAATCTTCATCTCCATAAAGCTTTTCAGCAGATGGAAGCATGAAGTGCTCCAAAATCTCCTGATACAGTAGCTATCTGCATTGACCCTGCCCTTGATAAAACACAGTGGACCAACACCAGCAGCTGACATGGCACCCCAGACCATCACTGACTGTGGGTACTTGACACTGGACTTCAGGCATTTTGGCATTTCCCTCTCCCCAGTCTTCCTCCAGACTCTGGCACTTTGATTTCTGAATGACATGCAAAATTTGCAACCTGTAGCCCATTTCCTGCACACGGTGGCTCTGGATGTTTCTACTCCAGACTCAGTCCACTGCTTCCGCAGGTCCCCCAAGGTCTGGAATCGGTCCTTCTTCACAATATGCAAATTTTTTGAGAAGGACCTGTACAATACAGATAAACCTTGCATTGCGAGCTTAATTTGTTGCGGAACCATGCTTGTAATCCAAAGCACCAAAGTATATCAAAGCAAATCGATCCATAAGAAATAATGGAAACTGATGATTCATTCCACATTCCAAAGATATTCATATAAAAATGATTAATAAAAAATTTTAAATAAAAATAAAACAAATAAACCTGCACTTTACCTTCGAAAAGAATCATAGCTAAAGTAAGACGAGAGTGCAGAGGAGGATGGGGGGAGCTACTGTGTAGGACGACTTTCACATACCCAGCTTTCACAACGGATTCGCTGCTCTCTGACAGTCTGAATACTCTGGAAAATAAATCTTTTTTTTCTTCACCGGCGTGTTGTTGCAGTACACTTACAGTACTAAAAAACAGTCATAACACATGACACAATGTTATAGTAAACAGTACATACGCGCACGGATGATGCACGTGCACAGAGACTGATCATGGAAGATGATTACCCACAATCCTGCAGCGTGTGAACAGTTGGCTCAGATCTCAGTTGTGATCACGTGACGCTTGGCAAACAAAGCGTATACGTAATACAGTACTCGTATTTATCGTTTATCAAGTTAAAATCTATTTAAAAATTGTGCAAAACACTTGCAGTTGTAAATGCAACAGTTATGAATAGTGCAGTCCTGAGTGTGTACGTTTATGTAAAGCAAATTGTAAGCAGCAATTATGGTTATGCAATTCTATACACAGTATGTATAGAGTTGTGCAAGGTAAATATGGTTAGACAGTAATGTATTCAGTCAATGTGTATGTGATCAGGTGGAGGCAGAGTTCAGCAAAGAAACAGCTGTTGGGAAAAAGCTGTTCCTGTCACGTTCTACTATGATGTTGGACTGTGGGCTTGGTGTTGAGGCATAGACGCAGAGGGGATGCAGTGAAACAAGAGTCTTTAATAATAAAATCCAAACATGAACAAAACATGAACTAAGGAAGTTGGCTTAAACTTGGAGCAAGCCATCAATAGAACTCAAACACTTAGACATAAGACTAGGGATTACATACATTGATACACAATACCGACATGGGATACAAACTGGACAAGACTAGACACACTAAACAGACTAGTGGACTAAACACTAGGGACTATACCTGTAAGGGATAAACAAACAAGACAGGCTTGGCTAGGTCTACTGGCTGTGCTGCACATTAGCTGCTAAGCTAGCTCATAGCTAATCAGACTAATGGCTAAACAGGCCAGTTGCCTGAGACCCAAGGGAATGAACAGACAAGGTACACAGCAGACTAGGTATGAAACAGACTAAGAACTTTGAAGGTTAGTGGCTAAAGATGTTAGTACCTAAACAGACTAAGAGCTAATCAGACGATGAGACTAGACATAAACAAAGACTAGACAGGCTAAGATCTAAACATGTTAGTATCACCCTCATTAGTATTTAAACAGACTAATAACTAAACATGCAATGGGGGTTACTTACACAGAAGGGTAAACACAAAAGGCTAATTCTCCTAGAGGCTAATCCTGCTAGGAGACACAGAGACATAAACTCAAAGCAAATACAAACTTAAAGAGCTCCAGAAACTAAATGCCAACCATAATCAAACTAAAACAAGAAAACAAAACCCACATAACAGAACAAAAATTATTGCTCGACCCAGTTTCCCAGAACAAACAGGTATTTATAACAATGCTAATGAGCCTCCTCAGTTCAGGTGAGCATCCACATCACCTGACTGAGGAGCCTTCTGGGAAACTGAGTCTAGGAACAAAACTACAAACTAAAACACTGCCCTCTAGTGGGCAACCCTCACAGTTCCTGAACCTGCTTGGTTCGAAGGCTCCCAGACAGTAGGAGGCTAAAGAGCTTATGGGTAGAGTGAAAGAAGTCCTGTGATATTGTGTGCTCTGCTGAGACAACGCTCCCTGTAAATGTCTTCGATCTTAGGAAGTTAAACTTCTACAATGCATTGGCCCATTTTTTTACCACCCTCTGCAGTGCTTTCCGGTCTGATACAAAGCAGTTCCCGGACCAGACTGTGATACACGATAAACAACGACTCAAGACTATGAAAATAAATTCATAGGTTTATTATTATCATCAAATATGATATTACTTTTATAACGAACCCAAAAGCATTAATACAAAATCTTGTATACTGTAATGTTTATTTTGTGGCACATTTATACAGGGAAAACAACTTTAATTAGAACAAATAAAATATAAGGGACAAAGAACTATAGATTTGAGAGTCCAAAGAAAGGTTAAAAGGCACGAGAGGATTGAAATTAAGTATAAACCGTGAAAAGATGTAGCAAGAGACACTTCAATTAAAAATAATATCATAATAATCTAGAAGTCTATTATTCTTCTTATTAAATTGAATTAATTTAAGAGAGTTTAAAATTTAGGTCATTTCTAGAAGGAAAAGATGGAAGTACAATTGTTCCTTTTTAATTCTCTGTATGTATTTTGTATGTAAAATAAAATAAACAATAACAAATTCAAGCAGTTTATTTTCCGCATTCTCATAATAAAAAATAAATGAGTGAGATACATTAAGGTGGTTCAAGAGGTGGTCTTTTAAAAGAGTTAAGAATTTTTTGGTTTTCTCACACTCAACAAACAAATGAATCAGAGAAAAATATTTAGGCCTAAAAAGATGCTTTAATTAATCTGAAATTCATTCATCGGCTTGTATAAAACGACAGCCTTAACAAAAGGCAGAGTTTTGATCAAAAGAATGATAAACGCGTGCGAAAAAATGCAGACATGAAGGACTATACTCGACAAGAATATAGAGAATAAGAAGCATGTTTATAATAAGATAATTAATTAAATAATAAAATTGTATCAAATAAGAACTTTATCTAAAAGCCAGACCGACCAAATTTCTCATTCACTGCTGAGTTAAATATGCTTATACTGTCTGTATACGTACGGAAGCGCATTGCATTCACACACAAAAAAAAATCATGGGACTTATGTCATAATTATGACTTAATATCTCATAATTATGACATCCTGATCTCATAATTATGACTTACTAACTCATAATTATGACTTACTATCTCATAATTATGACTTAATATCTCATAATTATGACATCCTTATCTCATAATTATGACTTACTATCTCATAATTATGACATCCTTATCTCATAATTATGACATCCTTATCTCATAATTATGACTTACTATCTCATAATTATGACATCCTTATCTCATAATTATGACTTACTATCTCATAATTATGAGATAAGGGGGGGACATGCGCATGACACCGGAAACGGAAGTTACTGCATCCTTTTGCTCGGAAGCGAGGAACCAGAATTTTAAGCAGGTGCCAGATAGTTATCTGAGATACCACAAAGCCAGCTTGGATGCATTTCATATGCATGATTTTGTATCTATGAAGCGCTCCATATTGGTTTTGTTACGTGGGGCGGTTATGGAGAGCTGCATCACGATGTGTTATGATGTGTATAAGAGTCCTAACGCAGGGCTTTAGAGGGGGTCAGTGAAATAGGAGTTGTTGTGAGAGTGATTATGATACGCACGGGAAGACCTTTCCGTTCTGGAAATAGCGGGGGGGGGGGGGGGGGATTATTAATTAGGAACTTAAAAGGAAACAAAATTAATACTGAAACGCAAAATGACCGGAGCTCCGCCGGCTACGCGAGAACGGACGGGTCTCGGGAAACTAAAAATAAACTGTAGATCCTCTCGGAGCGTTCGCCCTTACCGAGGATTTATAAGAGAGAGAGAGAGAGAGGGGTTTGTGTCTTTTTGTACTTTCATACTGTATTTAACGTGAGTGCGCACGCTGGACTGATGCGGGCCGCGCGCTCCCTCTTTCTCTCTCGCTCTCACCGGCGTCACAGGCTGGAGCTGTGCCTCTGTCTCTGAACAGCACACTTTGTCTGTCTGCCTTTCTTTTCTACAGATCTGCCCATTCAGACTATTGCAGAGTATTTATGCGTGGTTCTGCCCCTCGTAAGAGCCGCATTGTTACAGGTTTAGCTGCTCCTGAAGGAAGAGCCACTTGGAGAAGGATAGAATGTGCTTTCCTCCTGAACAGTCCTAAGCACTTTAGATACAGTGGTGTGAAAAACTATTTGCCCCCTTCCTGATTTCTTATTCTTTTGCATGTTTGTCACACTTAAATGTTTCTGCTAATCAAAAATCGTTAACTATTAGTCAAAGATAACATAATTGAACACAAAATGCAGTTTTTAAATGAAGGTTTACGTTATTAAGGGAGAAAAAAAACTCCAAATCTACATGGCCCTGTGTGAAAAAGTGATTGCCCCCCTTGTTAAAAAATAACTTAACTGTGGTTTATCACAGCTGAGTTCAATTTCTGTAGTCACCCCCAGGCCTGATTACTGCCACACCTGTTTCAATCAAGAAATCACTTAAATAGGAGCTACCTGACACAGAGAAGTAGACCAAAAGCACCTCAAAGCTAGACATCATGCCAAAATCCAAAGAAATTCAGGAACAAAAGTAATTGAGATCTATCAGTCTGGGAAAGGTTATAAAGCCATTTCTAAAGCTTTGGGACTCCAGCGAACCACAGTGAGAGCCATTATCCACAAATAGCAAAAACATGGAACAGTGGTGAACCTTCCCAGGAGTGGCCGACCGACCAAAATTACCCCAAGAGCGCAGAGACGACTCATCCGAGAGGCCACAAAAGACCCCAGGACAACATCTAAAGAACTGCAGGCCGCTCTTGCCTCAATTAAGGTCAGTGTTCACGACTCCACCATAAGAAAGAGACTGGGCAAAAACGGCCTGCATGGCAGATTTCCAAGGCGCAAACCACTTTTAAGCAAAAAGAACATTAAGGCTCGTCTCAATTTTGCTAAAAAACATCTCAATGATTGCCAAGACTTTTGGGAAAATACCTTGTGGACCGACGAGACAAAAGTTGAACTTTTTGGAAGGTGCGTGTCCCGTTACATCTGGCGTAAAAGTAACACAGCATTTCAGAAAAAGAACATCATACCAACAGTAAAATATGGTGGTGGTAGTGTGATGGTCTGGGGTTGTTTTGCTACTTCAGGACCTGGAAGGCTTGCTGTGATAGATGGAACCATGAATTCTACTGTCTACCAAAAAATCCTGAAGGAGAATGTCCGGCCATCTGTTCGTCAACTCAAGCTGAAGCGATCTTGGGTGCTGCAGCAGGACAATGACCCAAAACACACCAACAAATCCACCTCTGAATGGCTGAAGAAAAACAAAATGAAGACTTTGGAGTGGCCTAGTCAAAGTCCTGACCTGAATCCTATTGAGATGTTGTGGAATGACCTTAAAAAGGCGGTTCATGCTAGAAAACCCTCAAATAAAGCTGAATTGCAACAATTCTGCAAAGATGAGTGGGCCAAAATTCCTCCAGAGCGCTGTAAAAGACTCGTTGCAAGTTATCGCAAACGCTTGATTGCAGTTATTGCTGCTAAGGGTGGCCCAACCAGTTATTAGGTTCAGGGGGCAATTACTTTTTCACACAGGGCCATGTAGGTTTGGAATTTTTTTCTCCCTAAATAATAAAACCCCTCATTTAAAAACTGCATTTTGTGTTTACTTGTGTTATCTTTGACTAATAGTTAAATGTGTTTGATGATCAGAAACATTTTGTGTGACAAACATGCAAAAGAATAAGAAATCAGGAGGGGGGCAAATAGTTTTTCACACCACTGTACCTGCGCAGTGTTGACATACTAATGATAATAGCATCCAAATTACTCAATGACATTAATATCTCCCAGTGTCTCAATCCAAGAAATAAAAGCTAATTAAAATTGGCAATATTTGCTCCATTGTCCCTGTCTTCTCAGAACCCTAATAATTATATGTGATAAGTCATAATTATGAGATATTAAGTCATAATTATGAGATCAGGATGTCATAATTATGAGATATTATGTCATAATTATGAGATCAGGATGTCATAATTATGAGATATTACGTCATAATTATGAGATCAGGATGTCATAATTATGAGATATTAAGTCATAATTATGAGATAGTAAGTCATAATTATGAGATAAGGATGTCATAATTATGAGATATTAAGTCATAATTATGAGATAGTAAGTCATAATTATGAGATAAGGATGTCATAATTATGAGATAAGGATGTCATAATTATGAGATATTAAGTCATAATTATGAGATAGTAAGTCATAATTATGAGATAAGGATGTCATAATTATGAGATATTAAGTTAATTATGAGATAAGGATGTCATAATTATGAGATAGTAAGTCATAATTATGAGATCAGGATGTCATAATTATGAGATAAGTCCCGTGATTTTTTTTTATTGTGTGAATGCAATGCGCTTCCGTATTTATACGTACGTAGGTTACATATTAAAAATACAATCGCAAGTAAATTACAAACTGCATGTAATGTAAAATATGAATAAAACAGTATTAGACACAAATATATGATATGGTAGCATATGCAATGAAAAAGCTATTTACACATGAATGCTCAAATGTGAAGCAAACGCAATTATTAATTTATTGTGTATATGTAACTTCATTCAGCCGTTTAAGTTATATGAAAAATAACGTGCCTACCAGCCCACTATTATTTTCTGTTCAAATATAATCTTTAATAAAGTTAGCCTAATACAATATTGTTTCCAATACTGATGCAAACATGTTTTTGTTTTAGTCTATTCTCTGAATACAACGCGCTCTGTAAAGCCTCTTCTCACCTTTCATTTACGAGAGGTGTGAAGTTATCAAACCGGTTTTGCTGTTGGGGGAATTCGCAGAATTGGAGGTTTTAAAACACACACACACACACACATTGATTTATACACATCGCGCAGCTCTTTCTCGCACTGTCCTAAAGGGCGGAATTCCAGTGTCCCTTTTCTTCCATTCCAAGGATTAAAAACGGTAACAATGTCAACTTTAGAATCTAGAATCCAGAAGGTTAAATTTACACAAATTTAAAAAGAGGCCTTAATCACTGAAAGTCTTCAGAAGAGCCTCAGATTCAAGAGGTTTTAAAGTGTGAATAGGTGCATTACAGTTCCTCTGAATGTATAAGTGAGAACAGCTGATTCACACTTGGGGAGAGTGAATAATTTGCATTTGAATGTTGTCTGCATTGTAAAAGGAGCCACTAAAGAGGAGGATTTTTATTTAGACTATTAAAAAATTAACCTGCGTCTATTTTTATACAAGATTTTGTATTAATGATCTTGATGGCTATCACGTGCCTAGGGTTCATTATAATAGTAATATCATATTTGATGATAATAATAAACCTATGAATTTATGTTCTAATATAATATTTGACTGGGAAATCGAACCCGGGTCTTGCGCATGGCAGGCGAATCACCTACCACTACACCAGAATCACGATGCCGAATCGCAGTCCTGAGCCCAAACCTCATTTAAATTAAATTAACAAATATTATAAGTAAAAAAACAATAGCCCACGTTTAGAAAAGGTTTATAAATTCTTTCCGACATGAGTTGGCCCGGTGTTATGCGCAGAGCCCCGGGAGATTTCCTGAAGCTCCGAAATCGCTGGGGCATTTTTTCTAAATAGACTCTATCTTTAATAACTGATGGAGGTTTTGGGCTGTATACACACGCATTTTTGAGGGGTTTAAAACAAATGAATAAGTCCGAGCAGATACATGAAAGGTGAGAAGTGGGATTACTGAGCGCGCTGTTGCGTTGTATATACAGTACAATACGCGTTTATTAACCTTTTGATAAAAACGCTGCCTTTTGTAAAGTGAAAGTACTTTACAAAAGACGACCAGCTTTATTTCAGTCCTGAATTCACAATCACATCACATTTCAGCTATTATTTCCAGCCGTGGTTAAATAATGGATGAAATAATTATTCAATGCTGGACACAAACAGCAAATATGATGATTATTATAAAGAGCCAGAAGAATGGCGTATTCATAAAATAATATTTACCTAATATGATAATATATATATTGTTCATTCATGTCTTCTGATGATGTTGACAAATTTTTACGTTTGAAATAAGATATGTTGGCATATTCACGAATCAGGACATTCGCATAGTTAACACTATCAGATAGCCTACTATCAGGAAATAAAATTTATGTCAAGACCATTTAAACCGAGGCATTGTCATGTCTTTCACTGTTTTGTCCCTGTTAAAACTTTACAAAAAATATATAAGAAACTTATTAGGAATTTTAAAGCACAAATTTGGGCATCTCATTTCATCATTATGAAAATAATATGAAGCACATATACACACATTCATCATGAAAGATCTGTTATAAAACAAAACAAAATTCATGTTTGCTTCAGCATTGGAAACAATATTGTTTTAGGCTAAGTAATTATAAACAATTCTTCGTTTGGTCCGGCTTTTAGATAAAGTCCTTCCATCCTTCCATCTGGTGGATATTCAGTGAAGCACAACACATTTATTAAAATTTCCGAATGTTGCTTACGGGAAGCCGTGCGCTAAATTGCGGGGTCTCGCGGGAAAACACACGCATTCTTAACGGCCACATCTGTATTTGTTTCTTCAGTACTTGGACTAATCCCCCCCCCCCCCCCCATTACTTAATTAGTAACCTACTAACCCAATGTATGTATCTATCCAATCGGAAACTTCAAAACTCTTTTTGTATGTCGTTCTGGACAAATGCCTAAATGTAAATGTAAATACAGCTGGTCAGGATGCTTTCGACGGCACAACAATAGAAGTTCACCAGGATGTCTGAAGAGAGATGGTTCTTTCTCAGAGCCCACAGGAAGAAGAGGCGCTGTGAGCCTTCTTGACCAGACTGGAGCTGTTTTTAGTCCAGGAGAGATCCTCGGGGAGATGTGGATCCCCAGGAATTTGAAGCTAATGACATGCTCCACTATCTCTCCTTTGCAATGTAAGGTGAAGAGGGAAGTAACAATGGCTAAGGAACATGCATACTGTATTGTGAGTTGGATAAGAAGCTTAAAGCAAAGAGAGTGTTTTGAGAAAATGTGGAGTGAGAATTTTGAGAAAATGTGAGAGTGAGAGGTTTAGATGAGGTGGAGGTAGAACAGGGAATTAGTAAGGTTGAAATGAGAACTGCTACTGTATGAAGACAATGAAGAGTGGAAAGGCAGCTGGTCCAGATGATATTCCATTGCAGGCTTGGAAGTGTTGAGGAGAGATGGTAGTGGAGCTGTTTACTAGATTATTTAACAATATCTTAGAAAGTGAGGGGGTGACTGATGAGTGTTTTACTTCCATTTTTTTTTTACAGTTTTTCTCCATTGGTTTGGCTCATTTCTTGAAACAGAAATTACATTCTCAAAACTCTAAGATCATTTGGCAAAACACTCTTACAGTTAAGCACAACACTATAGCTCACCTGCAAATCCCTTTCTCATTTAAACAGTCAGTGTCTCCAAAATGGCAAAGATCCTTCTCAATAGCTTTGGCTCATTTCTCGACACAGATCGGACATTCTCATCATTCTTGATGCTTTTGTCAAAATAAACCTGGATGGTTGATCACAACAACATGGTTCACCTGCAAAAGCTCATCTCTCTCCTAAAACAGTTCACTCATGTGTCAAAACTACATTTCTTTCTAATCTGAATAGACAGTGCCCCCAAAATGCATCGTCCCTTTGGCATTGTGTGAGTACTGGCATAGAAAATGTTTAGATGTTTTGTCACTATGCCAGAGGACCAACAATATACAACAGAAAAGAGTAGCTTCCAAGGTTTGACATCACAGATTGCACTCACACTACCAAGGAAATTATAACCATTTTTTATTCACACACAAAGAAAGTTTCATACATATGTAAAAAGAAAATGTACATTACAGTAATAAATTGTATAAACACAAAATCAAAAAACAAGGACTTATTCAGTGGTCGCTGTACTCATTCTCCCACTCTTGTTCACTGTCTTCACCCTCCTGATTATTTACGCGCTGTTGTCCGTTTATTATCCTGAGCATGATGCTCATAAAAAAACTCCTCTATCGGATTGAGGAAAGGAGAGTAAGGTGGTAGGAACTCCATGACCATCCTTGGATGCGTTGCAAACCAGCCCCTAATGAGTGGGCTATGGTGGAAATTGACATTGTCCCACACAATTACATAAATGGGTAGGTGAGGCCCTATGAGACCTCTCTCATTTTCAGGGATAAAATCGGTATAAAGGCGATCCAAGAAGATGAGGAGCTTGTGTGTGTTGTATGGGCCAAGACTGGGGATGTGAGTGGCCACACCCTTTTCAGAAATGGCAGCACACATTCAGAAATATTGCCCCCTCGCTGACCTGGGACATTCACTGTGGCCCTCCGGCCAATAATATTACTGCCACGTCTTCGGCCCTTGGCCAGGTTGAAGCCAGCTTCATCCACGAACACCAGGATGTGAGGGGTCTCATGTCCTTCCAATGCCATTATTCTCTAAAATAGAGTAAAGAACATAAAATCAGTCATACAGAAGAGTCATATACTACAGTTAGACAATTACATGTTCTCCCCCACAGGTTCAATATACTACAGGCCACTACTCCAGTGGTTCTAAACTAGTGATCGGCCTATGAGCAAGTACTGCAGGGGTATTTGATAGAAAGGGGAGTGGGAAATACTGATGACTTACTGAGATGTTACAGTACAACCTACAGTATTAGATAGATTTGATTGGGAAACAACAAAATAAGGATTATAATGATAATTGTATAATACAGTAAACTGCAGTTTTCTGTTGAAATTGTTGAAGTCAGATGAAGCAAATACTGATTCTGAAATCAGGTAAAGGAGGTATTGAAACCAAATAAGTGAACTACTGCTTACTGTGATTACAGGTAAGGTTATAATGAGAGACAACCAGTAACTGACTTACATTTACATACTGGTACCGCAGCTCCTTCACTCTGTCAGAGTTCTTCTCAAATGGTACCTTGTAGATTTGTTTCATTGTCATCTGATGCTTCTTCAAAACCCGGTCTATTGTGGAGATGCTTATTGTGTTTATATTCTGGAATATATGATTGTCCTGTAGGATGGCATCACGGATCTGTCTCAATGTGATGGCATTATTTGCCATCACCATGTTACAAATCTTTCTTTCCTGTTGTTCATTGTGCAGTTTTCCTCTGCCACCCACGCGAGGTTGTCGTCCAATCCTACACAAAAAACAGAATACAGTATTGCCTCTTTTCCACTGCATAGACGGCACAGCACGGTTCAGTACAGCTCACTTCGGTTCGGCTCAGTTTGGCTCGGTTTGCGCTTCCACTGCAGTTTAGTAACGCTTTAGAGTGGGCGGGATTATTCACATGTCGTTATAGTTGCGGCGCCTCTACTGCCGTGACATCATCGTAAACGCGCCACAAACAAACACACAACATTGGAGCATATCGACGGCATGTGGATGTTTTTAACAACGACACGAAGGAGTTTGTTTCAAAAGAGGCTGATGGCAGCCAAAGAAAATTTTTGGTTAGTACAAAAAGGTGCGTGCGATCCTTCTCTGGCTGTTTCTAAATATAGCGGTTCTGTTGTGTCTCGTGTTGCAAGTTCAGTGACGCAGTAATGACGATTTTCTCCGGCCAATCAGTGACCAGCAGAGTTTACACGTCACGTTTTGGTAACGGTTCGGCGCACTTGGAACCTCGGCTGAGGTGGTACTAAAAAAAGGACCAGGTACCAGGTACTGTTCCCAGTGGAAAACCCCCCAAAAGTGAGCTGTACTGAACCGTGTCGTGCCGTACTATGCAGTGGAAAAGCGCCATAAGTTACCAGTGTAATTGTATTATTGTTTTACTCACAGTAACTTCACCACAATCCTAATGCAACATTGCACAGTGACTGGAATACTACTCTAAACTGTATAAATTATGTAATTCCATTGTTTACAGTAATTTGTTCAATATATTTCTTGTCATATTTAGTATGAAAACATTCCACTAGTCCTCTTTACCTGCTAGTATAGACCTACTACAAAATCTCTACAGTAAGTTATACATTTTTTGCCTCACGCACAGTGCCCTGTCCTATACAACATATAATTCCATCATAGATTACATAGAGTACATACCTGTTTTCCCTGCGAAAGGTTTGGATGATGGAGGAGACTGTAGAGCGAGGCACATTAGGCTGCACTCGACGACCTGCCTCTGCCATTGTGAGGCCATGGTTTATGACATGGTCTTTAATTGTGGCCCGAATTTTATTCGGGACAGCACAGTGTCTCCCCGCACCTCGGCCGCTTCCTCCTACTGTATTCCTCCACCACGCATTCTCAGTCCTCCTCCTCTTCTTCTTCTTCTTCTTCTTCCTCCTCCTCTTCCTTGAGGAAGAACTTCCCCTTGTCCGTTTGCTTGGAATTGTCTATCCATGTTCAGAGATCGGACTGGCGCTGGTCAAGCTCTCTCTATATATCGGTGTTTGGCAGCACACGATCATGGAAAACACCTGTGTGTGACACTCCCCGTTCGTTAGTCTAGTTTCACCTGACTGTCAATGACTGTCATCAATGAATCAAATATTCAAAGAAATTCATATATGGTATTCATGGTATTATGTTCTTGACCAATTTTGACAATTGACCAGACAGTTGTGCATGCGAGTACTTATACAATGTTTTGGAGAGAATGATCATTAGACTGAGAATCAACTAATCAGTTTAGATCTACAAGATCTATTCATTTGGAAAATGTGCTAAATGTGGGCTAACTGTATAACTATAGGCTACTTGTACTTAATCATTTGCAAAGATGCACTGAGACAATTGAGACATGTACTAAGGCATTTGCCATTTGATAAAATGAATGAGAAAAACATTCCGTTCTGTCGCACTTTATTGCAGTTTTTTTTTTTTTAAATACAGTAATTAACTGCAAATTGCAAAGGATTTTGGGATTTTCAGTGATGTGGGGACTCCATGCTGCCAGGATCTGTTCATCCATCATAATCGTGGAAATTTTGTGGAATCTATGGATGTTCTACAATCAAATGACTTGTTTCATGCTTGCAACACTGGCATTTTAAAAACCGACCAGAGACGAAAAACTGTCTTTAAAAGTCAGTTTAGATATGTTGAGCCAGTTCCTATTTTTCTTGGACTTTCTTTCAAAGTCGGTTGGTCATGCAACAGTCATGTTGCTATAAACAACTAATGAAATCCTCATCTAGGCCAAAAGACATCTTGGAAGACATATGGGATGGGAGCAACATTGCATCAAATGAAATTTTTCAGTCAGATGACACATTGGCTTTGTACCAGGATGCATTTGAAGTGGTAAATCCACTAGGATCTGGAAGGAAAAAAAGTGCTGGCTGTTTACTTAACTCTAGCAGACATACCACCTCATAACAGATCAAGTGTGGATCAAATGCAGCTGGTAATGCTTTGTTGAGAACAAGATTATAAATATTTTGGATCAGAGACAGCCTTTGGATCACTTATCACCGACTTGAAGGACGTAGAAGTAGCTGGCATACCTTTTCCATATGGACACACATAACGAGTCACATTGTGTGCTATTGCCGGGGATAATCTTGGCTCACACGATATAGGGGCTTTAATGAAAACTTCAGTAAGTGCAAGTACTTTTGCTGATTTTGTAGGCCTCTGAGTGGCGCAGTAGGTTAAAGCGCTCTCCCTATCTTCCGGAGATCGCAGGTTCGAACCCCGGGTGATGCTGAATTGGACACGACTAGATTGGGGAGAAAATCGGGGGGAAAGAATTGGGCAGGACTAAAAAAAAAAATTTTTTTTAATGCTGTTAAAAATACAAGTTAATTATTTACCGCTAAAATACAGTAAACAGTACAAAATCACAGCAATAAACTGTATATTAAAGTACAGCAATTTACTGTAGTCTATTTCTACAGTACAAATACTGTAATAAAACAGCATTTTACTGGCAAAACAGCTGCCAGTAATTTAATGTAATTTTACAGGAAAATTTTTTACAGTGTACATATCCTCTTATATAACGAGCCTGAACTCAGTGTACAAGAACTGGAACACACCTGGGCATTATGAGTACATTGTGATGTTGTACAGACTACCTAATGTCCTGTTCTGTGTTCTGGGTACATTACCAGTTTTTCTACATTCACCAAGTTCATTCAGTGTGTTTGTCTGCTGTGTTTATTCACTGCTGATTCACGATGCTGGTTCATCATGTTGATTCATGACCAGTGTCTACCGTGTTGGCTCACTGTGTTTATTCAATGTCCTATTCGCTGCTTCATAACTGTTTTCTTCTCTGCAAATTACCATTAATCCTAATGTGCCATTAGAAGATATCTTAGCATCATAGTATATTAGTATCTGCATCTGTATTAATATAGTATCTGCTATTGTAACTCACACAATTAACTTTGACACACACAGACATAATTGTGCAAAATAATGACAGTTTAATGACATTTTAATGAAGTTTAAATCACTCAATGAACTGAACACTGTTCACCTGAATGGTATAAAAATATAAAACTATCATTTATGCAATAAAATACTGTAGCAGTTTATTACTCTTGTTTGATCGTGACCATAACTATTTAGTAACCAATACTACAAATAAATTATTAACAAAAATGCATTGAAACACACTTTAAACTAAAAACACAGTCCTTGTAAGAATAATCGTAATAATAATAATACTTTACTAAGTATTTCTGTAAAGATGCCCATGTGTCAAGAAGTTTGAGGAACTACTCTACAGATGCATCTGGTACTAATCAATGCTGGCAGCTTGAGAGACGTCCAAGTGTCTTCAGTGTCCTCTTTCTCTTACACACATCCGCACAAGCAGAACATGATGTTTATCGATCAAGAGGTACTCTCTCGTTTTCCCCTCTTTGGCTCTCATTCTTCAGGTCAGCGAAGACCTGTGTGAAGTAGCGTGGGTCGGCGTTTAGCTTTAGCATGTTAGCGCTGGTACAGTGAATGATCTGGAGGCACCTATCCCAGAATGCTTCTTTGTCCTGCTGCAATAAAAAGGGCTTGAGTGGGTACGAGATCTCGCTGCCCATGTAAGAGTAGCTCAGGTACAGGCAGGTGAGCAGTTCCAGGCGCAGCTCACGTTCGCTTCCTACCTCAGCCGAGATCACTGCACGGCACAGCATGTAGAGAAAGACCACGCTTGGAGGCGAGATAAAGGCTTGCTCCTGCCAGCCCTGCAGCAAGAGGGCACGGTCCACGCCACGCAGCCACAGTGCCGGGTCTCCTGGTGATAGACGCTTAAGTCGGTAACACCGACGGCACAGGAACTCACCCAGACTGTGCAGCAGCTCGCTGGTCGATGCCTGTACCAAGATCCGCTTCGATGATTTGGAGCTTTCTAAACCATCCTGATCCTGATCCTCAAGGGCAGCGCTTACAGCAAGGTCACTGGTGGTTTTGGAATTTGGAACATTTGGCCCTCCTTCTTGTGCAAACACTGACAGGTTAGCATAGGACTGCGACTTCTTGAGATTTAGGTTGCCATCAAGGTTTACACTAACCCTAACAGCACTCTCCTCCTGACTCCCTCCTCCTGCAGGGAGCTTCTTTGACCCTTTCCGTCTCGCTGAAACAGCTACGATGCGTTTCCATGGTAGCACGCCAATGACGGATGAGCGCTTGGTGTTCCTGTTGTTCTGTGCTGCCTCGTCGCACAGCGCTGCCTTACGGTAGCTTGGTGATGCTGACAGAGTTGTTCCCATGATCCTCAGTGCTCATACAGTGATGCAAGGGATTAATCTTGTCCCTCAGCCCGAGTCACAATGTGACTGTTGAACTCAGTCTGCACCTTAACAAACAATCAAAGGTGATCATTAATATTCCAGCAGATATACGTAATGCCTGGGGTCATTTTTTTTCTTTTGTGCACTTACACTACAGTTAAATGTTTGGACACACCTTCTAACTCCATGGTCTTTCCTGATTGCATCTAAAATATACAATAATCTCCTCTGAACAGTTTATATTGGGTTGTGTCTGCTATTTATGTTCTGTTAAGCCTTCATAATCTTCGATTTTTGAGGCTGGTAACTCTAAATGAACTTCACCTCTACAGCAAAGGTTAAGTTTTGGTCCTGCTCTCCTGGGATGGTCTTCATGAGAGCCAGTTTCATCATAGCGCTTGATGGGATTTTTGCAAATTCACTTGACAATATTGTTCGTACAAGAACTATTCTAGAACAGCTGACCTTGATGTCTTAAATTAACAACTGACTGTTGTTGTTGTTATTTAATTACCTATCGGAAAATGTGTTACAATATAAACCGAAACTTGTGTCCACACTTTTGACTGGTACTGTATGTATACTTGTAAATGGGCAGGATGTTTGCAAGGACAACAGAATAAACAGGTCATATGCAAGATCTCCTTAGTGCTTACAATGATATAACAGTTAGTGCAAGTATACAAGGGGTGTTCAAGTCAAACCAGGATTTTGATTGTGCAGAATAACAGAACGCAGTTATGACAGCAAAAACTCCCTTTATTTCGCCATATAACCTCCTGCTGCATTAATGCACTTATCCCAGCGTTTAACTAGTGCTTCGATACGATTAAGGTAAAAAACGCTGGCCTCCCAGAAACACCTTTAATGCCATAAACATGTAGAAATGGCTTGGAGTGAGGTCAAGCCTGCATGCGGGATGTAGCAATAACTCCCAGACGAGTTCCTATAATGTGCAAGTGGTGCTCTGAATGAAAGTTGTGTTGTTTCTTCCGCAAGTTGCCAACAGGTTTTCCATTGGTTTCAAAGGATCAGGCGTTCTACTTTACAACATTCGCACCAAATAAGAGTCTCATTATAAAACTGTGCTTGAAGTCTTCTGTACACTTCTGTCCCACAGTTTTATTTTTTTCACGGTCCTGGTTTGACTTGAATGCTTCTCGCACAACTGTAACCTAACTTGACACTCCCTTATAATATGCTCTGGATTACATCAATTCAAGATAAAATCATAAAGCTGTAAACTTAGTTTTTTCTGACAGACATTTAAATCACCCAGTGCAATAGTTACCATGATTGATAGAGTCTATGAGAAATTTCATATACTCTCATTAATCATCTGAAACCGAATACTGGCAATACTGACAGCAACAGTTCCACTTTGTCTACTGGCTGAATTGTAAAATTCTGGCATGTCCGAAATAGGTCAACGAAATTATTCATTGTATAAAGACATTTAGCTGGTCACAGTTACCCCATTCTTACCAGAAAAATAATACAAAATTTATTATGTTTCTATGGGTTAATTAACTTGGCATGTACCTAATTCATAAAAGGTACATTGAAGGAAAGGTTCAATCCATATTAGTGTAAGCATTTAAATGAATTTGATACTTGTGAGAATTAGGGTCTGGGTGTAATCTCCCCAGGGTGGTGGGCTCTGTGTGTGTGTGTGTGTGTGTGTGTGTGTGTGTATGTTTGTTGGGGGAGGGATATGCGAGTCAATTCCTGACATCTGCGTCCCCCTTGATTTTTAAAATGGCTGCCATGACCCTGATAGAAATAGGCCTCATCTATACATATTTAAAAAAAATTTAATTTGGCGTGTCTGTACATTGAAGATATATGCAAAAAAATAGTTTGGGGTCACATAAGATGAGTAATAGAACACATCAAAATGTTTTGAAATTTGAAATATTGTCTGTTTGTTTGTGCTGCATCACATAAAAACTACTGAACAAATTTGAATGGGGTTTCACAAGTGTATTTGGCCAAGCTTGAGGTAACTAATATTGTCTTTGTGCAATTAAATTCCATGCGAACGAAAGTCGCGGGTACATCTAGTTACTAATAACTGTGAAAGTGACTTCCATTTTTTCAGTCAGGCAAGATCAGCTCTTCCTACATTAGTTACACACAAGCAGAAATTGTTATGCAGTAAGAATATGGAGATGGAGACACTGACATTTTATATTACCTGTTATCAGATATCAGTAAAGTATAATAGTATATCAGTTATGTTACTTTGTCTAGTTGTATGTATTAGCTGCAATAATATTTTTATTATAGATGGGGTGTTAATGCCATATGTCCTAGTTAACCAAAACATTGCTTTACACTAGCTTAGTTGCTAATGCTAAATCCATTCGTTCCACCAAACACTCGTTGTATACCATGTCTAATTTTTATTAACAAATAATTATTATAATGTAAAGCAATATGAAATAGTCAGCTATTGAGCATAGCCTTTGCTACATTGATAAAAAAAAAGATGCTACACTGTAATTATAAGGATAAAAGAAATATTTTTTATATCCTTATTAGAAGAAAATAACAATAACCAAACGGTGAACTGCAATATGACTTATCATGGTTCCCTGTAATTGTATGTCACATGTAAACATGTCCATATATTTAATTTATTTGTTCCTTTGACAAGACTTGTTTGATTGTTTGGTCACAATGTTTATTAATGAGAATTTTGGATCTAAATACTTTTTTTTTCTTCTTCTTTTGGATTTTTCAGAGATTTTCTCCCAGAATTTACTCATTCATTCATTTTCTATACCGCTTAATCCTGTGTTCAGGGTCGCGGGGGACCTGGAGCCTATCCCAGGAGACTTCGGGCACTAGGCGGGGTACACCCTGGACAGGGTGCCAATCCATCGCAGGGCACACACACATACACACTCACACACCCAATCACACTATGGGCAATTTAGGAACGCCAATTAGCCTAACCTGCATATCTTTGGACTGTGGGAGGAAACCGGAGTACCCGGAGGAAACGCACCAAGCACGGGGAGAACATGCAAACTCCATGCACACAGAGACAGGAATCGAGCCTGGCCGGGGAATCGAACCCAGACCCTGGAGGTGCAAGGCGACAGTGCTAATCACTACACCACCGCGCCTCCCAGAATTTAGTTGTATCCAATTCCTCCCCGTCACTAGGGAGCTCCCACATCAAGCTTCTACTATCAATCAGTCCGATGGGCCGCAGACTATCACGTGTTTCCTCCGACCCACGTGACGTCACCGACCGCATCTTTTTCAAACTGCTTGCTCACGCACTGTTGGGGGCAGTGTAACACACTCGGAGGTCAGCGCTATCCGCTCCCTTGTGTGAGCTCACAGACGCCCCTGATTGGCTGTAGAGCCGTCAATAATGTGGGAGCCCGCAGTACCTCTCGTCCCTCCCCTATGAGAGAGCTCGGCTAATCAGCTCTCTCTAGGCCTCCGGCTGTGAGAGGTTACAGCATCACCTGGGTTCGAACTTGCGATCCCCGGATGATAGGGCGAGCACTTAGGGCACCACTGCGCCACTCAGAGGCCCAAAATTCTTTTCTATTCAATGTCCTGACAGAAGGTGATACCATAAAATGGATGTGACTGTCTCATCAACCCAAGGATCTCTGAGCCTAACAGGAGATGAGCCAGGAGATCCACTTATGTCATACACACTCAATCTGCGCCCGGCACTAGGACCCGGAAGTAAGACGGGCGCAAAACCAGGAAGTATAAAAGAGGTAAACAAACGATGGCTTACCGCTCAGTCATTGAGTTCGGCCCATGTCAGCTCCAGCTGTCGTTTCAGCAAACCGTGAGTACTCACATGTTGGTTCCGTTTTGTCTTTGCTATTGTGTGTGTATTTTTAGGACGCGGGTTAAATTTGTGTTTTTCCCTTGCTCCGTTTTTGTGAGAGTCCTTAAACTAAATCGCGTGGTTATCCTGCCTGCTCGCTCCTTTCCGCGTTTGGGTTTATCCTCCACGCTACATTGGGCTAACCGCTAAAGCTACGTCTTCTGGTCACCTCAGGTTAGTCCATCTTGACAGAATGACTGAGCCCTCCGCGGTAAACCCAGCGGATTATGCGAGTCTCTGCGACGTTGTAGATCAGCATGCGGCGCTAATCAATCAGCTCACCGCGGATCTCGCTTCCCTCCGCCGCGAGGTCGCTGAGCTCCGGCGGGAGAATACGGATCTCCGCGCAGCTGTTGGTGACGTCACTGCTCGATCGCACGCCGCGGGGGCCGCGGCGCCGCATCCCCCCCCCCCCCCCTCCTTCTGATGTTTTTCTTTCTCTACCAGAGAAGTGGAACGGCACGGACGGGAAGTGCAGCGTTTTTCTATCAGCTCTCGATCTGGTGTTTGAGTTTAATGCCACCAAATACTCCACCGATCGCCTCCGCATTGCTCTTCTCGTCTCGTTGCTAAAAGGGCAGGCAGCAGAGTGGGCCACGGCAGTTTTACGGGCAGATACAGACACCGCCCACTCTTACAATGAGTTCACTCACCAACTCAAACTCACTTTCGAACATCCAGCGGGCGAGGTGGAGACCGACACCAGACTTTATCACCTGAGGCAGGGAGGATTGCCCGTGAGCCGCTATACGGCCGAGTTTCGCACTCTCGCCGTCCAAACAACGTGGGGCGATGCAGCACTCCGAACATCCTACTACGAGGGACTGGCTTCTCGGATTAAGGACGAACTAGCCGGGCGAGAGCTTCCTGCGACCCTGGAGGGCCTAATCCAACTCGCTCTCCGGATCGACCAGCGCCTCCTCTCTCGTCCGAGGCCAGCCCCTCGCACCCTGCCACCTGCACCCACCTTCGCCGTCACCACGTCACGACCACCACCCGCCTTCACTGTCACCACTCCACGCCCCGCAGACTCCGCCACCTACGCCACCCCGGGACATGTCGGTTCTCCACCTCCTGCCGTGGTTGACACCGGAGCCGGGGAACCCATGCAACTAGGACGCGCCTCCTTGACCGCTGCAGAACGGGAGAGACGTTTTCGTGAAGGGCTCTGTGCCTATTGCGGGTCAGCTACACATCACAGGGCAACATGCCCGCTCAGACCGGGAAACGCCCAGGCCCGGTGAGAGGAGAGAGAGACTCGCCGGGTCCCCTTCGTCTCTCCGCCATCACCACCAACTCCTCCCGTCTCACGGTTCAGGTACACCTCCAGGTTGGCCACAAACGGGTCCGAAGTGCTGCGTTCATCGACTCCGGGGCAGCAGGTAACTTCATTGACTCTGCATATGCCAAAACCCTGGGGGTAAAACTCGAGGCGTTATCCCAGCCCGTTCGCATCACCTCTGTCGACGGTCGCCCCCTCTCCACCAGCCCAATCAGCACCCGAACAGAACCCATCACCGTCTCCATCAACCAACACCATGAACAGTTAAAATTCTTCGTCACCTCCATCTCATCTCCACCCATCATCCTTGGTCATCCCTGGCTGCTCCAACATGACCCTCTAATCTCCTGGACCCAGAATCGGATCCTTCAGTGGGGCGCGACCTGCAACGAACTATGCCTACGGGCAGCGGCTGGGACGTGCTCTAGGGAGTCCGAGGCCCCCGACGTCGACACCAACTCCATCCCCGAACCATACCGAGACCTAGCAGAGGTTTTCTGCAGGCGACGAGCCACCCATCTTCCTCCTCATCGTCCATACGACCTCGCCATAGACCTCCAACCCGGCACGATCCCCCCCCGCGGCCATCTCTACTCACTCACACCCACCGAGACCCAGGTGATGGAGGAATATGTAAACAACGCCCTGCGCCAAGGCACCATCAGGCCCTCCTCCTCACCTGCCGCCGCGGGGTTCTTCTTCGTGAAGAAGAGAGGCGGGGAACTTCGCCCTTGTGTCGACTATCGGGGGCTCAACCATCTCACCATCAAAAATCGACATCCTCTGCCTCTTACCAACTCAGCCCTGGACGCCCTCTCTGGCGCCACCATCTTTACGAAGTTGGACCTCCGGAGCGCCTACAACTTGGTGCGCATCAGAGAGGGCGATGAGTGGAAGACGGCATTCATCACCCCCACCGGACATTATGAAACTCTTGTCATCCCATTTGGACTGTGCAATGCCCCCGCCGCATTCCAACACTTCATTAACGACGTCCTTCGGGACATGCTCGGTCGGTGGGCATTCGCATACCTGGACGATATTTTAATTTATTCACGCACCATGGAAGAACACACCCAGCACGTCAGGGCGGTTCTAAAGAGATTACTCGCCCACCAACTGTACTGTAAGTTGGAAAAGTGCGCTTTTCACGAGCGCTCCACCACGTTCCTGGGTTTTGTCATCTCGCCCCAGGGTGTGGCCATGGACCCGCAGAAGCTAGAGGTTGTGCGTCATTGGCCCCTACCCAAGACCCTCAAACAGCTTCAACGGTTTCTCGGGTTTGCGAACTTCTATCGTCGCTTTATCCGGGACTACAGTACAGTTGCCGCCCCCCTAACCGCTCTGACCCGTCCTTCCTCTCTCCCTTTTCACCTCAACCCGGCAGCTGTCTCCGCTTTTCGATCACTGTGTCACCGCTTCACCACTGCACCGATTCTCCACCACCCAGATGTCAATAAATCATTCGTTGTGGAGGTGGATGCTTCAGATGTGGGCGCTGGAGCTATCCTCTCACAGCAAGGTCCAGACCAAAAACTACACCCTTGTGGTTTTTTCTCCAGAAAATTTGACTCCACTCAGCAGCGATACGGGGTAGGGGACCGCGAACTGCTGGCCATAAAGTGGGCTCTGGAGGAGTGGCGTCACTGGCTCCAGGGCGTCAGTGAGCCATTCATAGTCTGGACGGACCATCAAAATCTAATCACCATCCGAAACATTAAACAGTTAAATCCACGACAGGCGCGGTGGGCATTATTCTTTGAGAATTACAACTTCCACCTCTCATACCGCCCGGGGCCCAAGAACACCAAAGCTGACGCCCTCTCCCGACAACTAGAGGTGGACCCCCCCCGGGCGGACCCCGCGCCTGTCCTCCCCTCTTCCAAGATCATCGCACCCCTGCAACTGGACCTGGAAACGAGAGTGCGCCAGGCACGAGGTACAGAGACCGAACCGGCAGGTGTGCCACCTGGACGACTCTTCGTGCCTGAAGGGATGAGACCCGAGGTTCTCCGCTGGGGACACTCCTCCCCAATTTCGGGCCATCCAGGCACCCGACGATCCCTCCAATTTATCCAGCGCGACTTCTGGTGGCCATCCATGACGAGGGACGTCCAAGAGTTCGTTCAGGCATGCCCAGTGTGTGCCAGGGCAAAGACCACCAACCAACCCTCTCCAGGAGAACTGCAACCCCTTCCCGTCCCTCGACGGCCCTGGACGCACATTGCCGTGGACTTCATCACGGGCCTGCCGGCCTCCGAAGGAAAAGACACCATCCTCACGATCGTGGATCGGTTCTCTAAGACCGTGCATCTGGTGGCTCTCGCCGGACTCCCGTCAGCAAAGGAAACAGCAGAGCTGATTTTAGAGCACGTAGTCCGTCTGCATGGGTTCCCCAAGGATATCGTCTCGGACAGAGGGCCCCAGTTCACAGCCCGGTTCTGGAAGGCCTTCTGCCGTCTGATCGATTCCACCTGCAGTCTGTCCTCCGGATACCACCCACAGACTAACGGTCAGACGGAGCGGACCAACCAACAACTGGAGCGCTATCTGAGATGTTTCGTAGCGGACCGTCAGCGCTCCTGGGCACGCTACCTCATTTGGGCGGAACTATCACACAACCTCCACATCTCCTCTGCCACTAACCTAAGCCCATTTGAGGTATGCCACGGTTTCCAACCCACCGTCTTCAACCACCCAGAGCCGGAGGTTGATGTACCGTCAGCCCAACAGTTGGTCCGCAGATGTCGGCGGCTCTGGACTACGACCAACCAGGCCATCCAACGTGCCAATGCCCGCTACATCCACCAACATCGCCGCCGACATCCTCCGGGACGACTATACCACGTAGGTGACAAGGTATGGCTGTCCACAAAAAACCTCCGCCTCCGCACCGAGTCAAAGAAACTTTCCCCCAGATTCATCGGACCATACCACATCACTCACAGAATTAACCCTGTCACCTACCGGCTCCAGCTGCCTGCGGCGCTCCGGATCCATCCAGTCTTCCACCTGTCCCAGTTCAAGCCCTTCATCACCTCACCCATGATTCCACCCACCCCCCCAGCTCCTCCTCCCCGGATCATCGACGGCGGTCCCGCCTACACCGTGCGCCGAATCCTTGACTCGCGCCCTCGGGGCAAAGGTACGCAATACCTGGTGGACTGGGAGGGCTATGGCCCCGAGGAGCGATCTTGGATCCCGGCCCGGTTCATTCTCGACCCCCAGCTAATTCGGGACTACCGTCACAGGGTATCCTCCATCCCAGGACCGTCAGGAGCCAGTCCTGGACAGGGGGGTACTGTCATACACACTCAATCTGCGCCCGGCACTAGGACCCGGAAGTAAGACGGGCGCAAAACCAGGAAGTATAAAAGAGGTAAACAAACGATGGCTTACCGCTCAGTCATTGAGTTCGGCCCATGTCAGCTCCAGCTGTCGTTTCAGCAAACCGTGAGTACTCACATGTTGGTTCCGTTTTGTCTTTGCTATTGTGTGTGTATTTTTAGGACGCGGGTTAAATTTGTGTTTTTCCCTTGCTCCGTTTTTGTGAGAGTCCTTAAACTAAATCGCGTGGTTATCCTGCCTGCTCGCTTCTTTCCGCGTTTGGGTTTATCCTCCACGCTACATTGGGCTAACCGCTAAAGCTACGTCTTCTGGTCACCTCAGGTTAGTCCATCTTGACAACTTATTACTATTGGAGACCTAGCAGGAGTTTCCCCAAACAACTGTTTAAGGGTGGACTATAGCCAATATGTCAGCCAAAGCAAGGGTTCAGAGGTTAAGCTGGGCAAGTGGTGATAAAAAAAGAGGATGAGGATAGCTTGTGAGACAGGCGGAAGAAGGCAGCCAAGCACCAACAACAACATGATGGTGGCACCAGCAACAGGTGAGCACCTGGGATAGCACCTGAGCAAGCAGAAAAGGAGAGTGACCTCCAATTTCCAGCCTACTGACTCTGGCAAGGAAATCTTCATCACCTACCCTATTATGGAGACCTTCTTTGCTGAGAATTCTGCTCTGCCACCATACCCTAGTGAGAAAACTACTCTGGCACCTTGCCCTTCTGAGAACTCTACTCTGCCAGTATACCCTGATATGAATGCTGCGCTGCCACCATGCGCTGTAAAAAATTTAAGTTGATCTGCCAACATGAAGGGTCTGAGAACATCACTCTTCCACCATTCCCTGCTGAGAACACTGCTCTGCCACCATGCCCTGCTGAGATCATTGCTATGCATTGCCACCATATCCTGCTGAAAACAATGCTCTTCAACCATGTTTTGCTGAGAACACTCCTCTGCCATGTCCTGCTTTGAACACCACTCCTCCACCATGCCTGACTGAGAACACTGCTCTGCGGTGCCACCATATCTTCCTGAGAATACTGCTCTTCCACCATGCTTTGCTGAGAACAACTGCTCTGCCACCATGTCCTGTTTTGAACACCACTCCTCTACCATAACCTGCTGAGAACACTATTCTGCCACCATACTTTTCTGAGAACGCTACTCTGCCACAATAACCTTTGAAAATACTGCAGCATGCTACAATCTCAAGCTGAGAAAAACACTCTTCCACCATGCCCTGCTGAGAATGCTGCTCTACAACCATACCCTGCTGAGAACACCACTCACCACTCTGCCACTGTGCCCAGCTTTGAACTCTGGTTCTCCACCATACCCTGATGGGAACACTGCTCTACCACCATGCCCTGCTGAGAACACTGCTCTACCACCATATCCTGCTCAGAACACTGCTCTACCACCATACCCTGATGAGAACACTGCTCTACCACCATGCCCTGCTCAGAACACTGCTCTACCACCATAACCTGATGAGAACACTGCTCTACCACCATACCCTGCTGAGAACACTGCTCTACCACCATACCCTGATGGGAACACTGCTCTACCACCATGCCCTGCTGAGAACACTGCTCTACCACCATGCCCTGCTGAGAACACTGCTCTACCACCATACCCTGATGAGAACCCTGCTCTACCACCATACCCTGATGAGAACACTGCTCTACCACCATACCCTGCTGAGAACACTGCTCTACCACCATACCCTGATGGGAACACTGCTCTACCACCATGCCCTGCTGAGAACACTGCTCTACCACCATACCCTGATGAGAACACTGCTCTACCACCATACCCTGATGAGAACACTGCTCTACCACCATGCCCTGCTGAGAACACTGCTCTACCACCATACCCTGATGAGAACACTGCTCTACCACCATACCCTGCTGAGAACACTGCGCTACCACCATACCCTGATGGGAACACTGCTCTACCACCATACCCTGCTGAGAACACTGCTCTACCACCATACCCTGATGAGAGCACTGCTCTACCACCATACCCTGATGAGAACACTGCTCTACCACCATACCCTGCTCAGAACACTGCTCTACCACCATACCCTGATGAGAACACTGCTCTACCACCATGCCCTGCTGAGAACACTGCTCTACCACCATACCCTGATGGGAACACCGCTCTACCACTATGCCCTGCTGAGAAACTCTCTGCTACCATGGCCTGCTGAGAACACCACTCTGCCACTGTGCCCAGCTTTGAACTCTGGTTCTCCACCGTGCCCTGCTGAGAACACTGCTCTTCCACCATGCCCTGTTCAGAACACCACTCTTCCACCATGCCCTGCTGAGAACGCTGCTCTGCCACCATAGCCTGCTGAGAAAATGCTCTGCTACCATGCCCTGAGAACATGACTCTGCCATCATGCCCTGCTTTGGACACCATGCTGCCACCATGCCCTGCTGAGAACACCTCTCTATCTCCATGCCCCACTCTTTCACCATTGTCCTCCTATTGTTTAATCCTCCTCAAAACTAGAAACACTTGCATAGATCATATCCATTTATAATATACTTGTGCACTATATACTATATATTGCTATAGTAATTATTAGTCTTCTACTGCAAGTAATGATTTCACTGTAAAACAGAACTGTTGCTGCTGCAGCCAGTTCATTTGCATTATTAGCTCATTTGCTAAACTGATAAAATACAGCCATGTTGGATTGGAAGTGTATATTATTAATATAATATTATTAACATTAAGAATACTACTAATAAGATACATAAAGCAGTCCACTGCATTATGGCTATTCTGCACCAGCTGCATTGTTTGTACTCTTGATGTAACACAGAAAATGAATAAATGCTGCTTCTTTGAATTGAAATGAAAAGGAAAAATACCTAGAGCAATGTAACAGTAATATAACGACTTAAGGCACGAGTGATTCAAAGAAAAGGAAAAAACGAGTATGAACACTGGCATCTCGTGATTCTCCTCATGAATAATTAATAACGTTAATATGAAGCGTTGATCCTAGATGATGCATCCTAGTCTGTGGTGCTGATACAGAAACAAAACACTCACCATACAGAGGGATTTATCCGCGTGCCGTCGGTAATATTCGGTTTAATGCTCGTGCATGTTAAAGCCTGCTCTCACTGCAGCCTCGAATCAACGATGTGTGTGTGCGCGCGCGCGCATGCTCGTGTGTGATTGCATTCTGCATTAAAGCTCTGCCTGCACGTGTCTCTCTCTATTTCTATACGCTTTTTACATCAGCAGTCAGCACGCGCAGGATGCGCATCTCACACCGATGCCGGTTTGTCCGGAAGCGCGAATAAATCCTGCGCGCCGATATCATCCAGCTACACAATGACGACAACGATGATTGTTATGATGTTGATGATTTTTAATAATGATGAGGAGCAGGAAATGTAGAAAGCACGCGCTTACAAAGAAAGAAAAGAGGAATGTGAGAAATGGAGAGAGAGAGAGAGAGAGAGAGAGAGAGGTGGATGAGACAGTAAGCAAAGGCAATGAGAGGTAAGAGAGAAACAGAGGGATCAAGAGGAAAAAAAAGGTGATGGAAGGAAATCTAGGTAATGTTATGTTTAAGACCAACATCATAACTGTAACAGTACTGTAACAGTTTGTGTGATCACTGCATGATCTCTAAGTTTAAATGAGGTGTAAACCTTTCGTTGATTTATTTTATTATAACATCACGTCCCTGTCCTTTAGATCTTTACCTGTTATGACAAACATTTATTTATGAACAGTACATGGATTTTATTTATCCAATTATAGTTCAATTTAATGTATTTATCTTTTTAACATATAACTTTTCAAAGTTACCCTCATTCCATCACTCGCCTGTTTTTTTTTTTTGTTCTCTTTTAAAATTAATGAGACAAAAAAAATGTATAATACTAAACCTCTGCAGTGGCGGCGCGGTGGTGTAGTGGTTAGCACTGTCGCCTTGCACCTCCAGGGTCTGGGTTCGATTCCCCGGCCAGGCTCGATTCCCGTCTCTGTGTGCATGGAGTTTGCATGTTCTCCCCGTGTTTGGTGGGTTTCCTCCGGGTACTCCGGTTTCCTCCCACAGTCCAAAGATATGCAGGTTAGGCTAATTGGCGTTCCTAAATTGCCCGTAGTGTGTGAGTGTGTGTATGTGTGTGTGCCCTGCGATGGATTGGCACCCTGTCCAGGGTGTACCCCGCCTAGTGCCCGGGGATAGGCACTGGGATAAGTCTCCGGGGATAAGTCTCCTGGGATAGGCTCCAGGTCCCCTGCGACCCTGAACACAGGATTAAGCGGTATAGAAAATGAATGAATGAATGAACCTCTGCAGTGCAATATAGCCCTTTTACAGGAGTGGATTAGAGCCACCATACAAAACAATTATTTGTGTTCTGACATTAATCTCAGAATTCTGAGGAAAAAGAAGTTAAAAAAAAATCAAAGGTTCTATTTTATTCTGCTTATCCTGTGTGCACGGTCATGGGGGGCCTCGAGCCTACAGTATAACCCAGGAGAGAAACGGACGGATTGAGAGAAAGGGAGGTGATGGAATGATAGAGAAGGGAAATCTAATCAGGTGATGTTACAGTATGATACTTAAGGCATGTAATGATTATATGAGTTAAATTCGGTTGTGAACCTGTCGTTGATTTTATTTTGTATTTTTATTATAAAATTATGTCCCTGTCCTTTATAATAGATCTTTACCTGTTATGAGAACTCTTCATCTATTTATTTATGAACAGTGCACTAAATTTTTATTAATTTATAGTTCCATTTAATATATTTATCTTTTCAACGTTCAAGAAAACCCTCCTTCCATTATCTGCATCTATTTATATCTCTTTTAAAATTAATAAGATAAAACAATGCACTCTAAAAAATGCTGGGTTGTTTTTTCTACCCAAACGCTGGGTTGTCGCTGTTGGGTCATTTTTCTGGGTTATTTACAGAGAGTTGGGTAGTTTTTGTGTAACCCAGCTGCTGGGTTAAAGTTAGCTCGGCCCCTCCCCCAAAGTTCACAGGTGGATTCAGCGGCTGTCACTCAGCTTCGTGTCTCTTGAGCTCCCACACCGCTGATGACGGTTCATCCTCCTCGGACATTTAAGGGGAAATGGCGTTAAATACAAGGTCTGTATACACATGTTCACTCACCTAATTCACTTATGACTGAAAAATTATTACTATATGTAACATTTATTACTGTTACCGTGTTAAGGTTACACACAAACACCAACTTTCCGGCTGGTCTGAGGTACTGTATGATAATTTAGCTGAGAATAGCTGCTAGCCTCCCCACCTGTGTATGAAAGAAACGGCTAAGATGTCTGAGCTTTTTAGCTTTCTCTGTAGAATGTTTGCAGGGTTACGAAGATGGTGAAGTGATGAATGAACGCTAAACTGTTAACTGTAGTGCTAGCGTGACGCAGGCTTTTAGTTAGTTTGCTAGCATTAGCAACCACTGTAGAACTTTATTAATCTCACTGCTTGAGACAATAAAATGCTGGGGTTTTACAAAACACTGACCCTCTCGCAAATATACAGACCTGCTAACCCTCCCGTTTTTCACCAGCTAGTAATTTACTCTGCGGTCAAAATTCTCCTGCGTTTCTCCCGAGTTATAACAATATTTTACACCTTTCCCCCTTTGGCAAGTATGCAAATGTATCACCAGTAATAGCATGTAAGCTAACCAGGTAGCCCTCTTTAACCAAAGTTAAATTAACTATCAGTCAGCGCGCCAACTACAGGAAAAAGTACCACAGCGGTACAGATATACTAGATGGAAGTATTAATATTTTGGTGATTGTAATGTACCAGTATGACACCAGCTATGAAATTGTTTCGGTAATTAGCTTAAAATCAATGCAGACCACAATATCAACTAGTCTGACATAAAGAGCTGTATCCTAAAAGCTATGCTTATTCTGCTGTTTTATTTTTGGTAGTAGCTGTCTCCATGTTTTTGTTTTAGGTTACCTATATTTTTTCTACTTAATATTTTTTTTTACCTAATTTTTTATTTAGTATCAATCCTATTTCACACTAAATTAATAGTCTTATTCAGTTTAATCTTTGCAATTCAACAAAATTTTAACTTTTTCACTTTCTTTCTAAGGTTGGAACCAACATTGTGGAATACCTCCAGCAGGCTGAAGTGTCAAGGCCGTACCCCTACTGTACATCCTGACGTTGGGAGATAATGACCAGTGCTGCTCTCAGTAATGTTGCTATGAAATAGCGAGGCCTACCTGAAAAGTCATAGACAGTGTTTGTATGTTAAAATGAGACCAGGGCTGGATAGTTTTGTTCTGCAGAAAAGATATCTTAAGTCACAGAGAGATCCTGCTCTGTAGAAGCTGCCTTAGTCTATTTGTGCAATTACTCCATTCTGCCCTTGTCAGTAGTAGTATAGTAATGATGTCACTGTTGATTATCTGTTCTTGTGCTTTTGAAAAATAAATGTTTTTTCTAAGAACATTTAATAGGATGTTGTTTATTGGATATATGTATGGTTTTTTGTAATAGACCAGTATATCAAAGTAATTTAACTGTTTAATAGACATGGGTGATTTTTTTTTTTTTTTACAGATTCACTGTAAAACATAAAAATAATAATAAACTATTTGTCATTTTAACAACATTCCAGTTAAAATGAACCAACAAACCCCAAACATATGGGTAGAACATTTGACCAATTTATGTGGTAGAATTAACCCAGCATTTGGGTTGAATATTTAACCCATCTTGCTGGGTTAAACAAATAACCCATCTTGCTGGGTTAAATTAACCCATCATTTAGTTAGTCCTATATTTACCCAGCAGCTGGGTTAAAAACAACCCAGACTGTTTTTTTCCCTAATTTAGTCATTTCCAGTTCCAACCAGTCACTAGCTCCCACATTAAGGCTACTACCATTCAGTGAGGGCTGAAGACTATCATGTGTTTCCTTGGAACCATGTCCAGCCTACCGCATCTTTTCGAACTGCTCACACACCGTTGGGGGCAGCATAACATACTCGGAGGGCAGCTCTATCCACTACTTCAACTTGCATGGCTAACAGACACCCATAATTGTAGAGCCGTGATTGATGTGAGAGCGCTAAGTGCCTCCCATCCCACCCCTTCCAGAGAGCTTGGCCAATTAGCTCTCTCTAGGCCCCCAGCTGCGAGAGGCTACAGCATCACCCGGAAAGTGTTTTTCAGGAGGGTTTAGAATTGAGTGGAGAAAAAAATCAGATCAAATATTCGATTATATTCTTCTTTACACCAGGAGAAAAGCAGAATGGATTGAGAGAAAGGGAGGTGATGAAAGGATAGAGAAGGGATATCTAGCTCAGCTCCTTACTTTCAGTGAAAGGAACTCTTAATGGCATACCTCATACTGTACCAAGACATTTTGCACAATTTCATTCTATCAACTATGTGGGAACAGTTTGGGGACAGCCGGGGACAGGCTGTGCACCAGAACACAAAGGACTGGTGCACAAATTGCTAAATTTTACATTTGAGGAAATGGACATTGCTTTATTGTGGATTTATCAAATAGAAACACCTGAGGTAAAGTACATCATCTTATTGTGCAGTCCTCTAAGTCAGGATGAAAAAACCCTGAAAAACCATGGTTGTGTTTCAGTCCTATAATGCAAACATGACATATACAGTAGGACTGACAACTGACTTCTGAAGGCAGGAACAAAATGTGGTAACTATAGAGGGTTGGAAAATTTGCTTTTCCAAAACAAGTTTTGGTCCTTTTGATGATGTCAAATTATTTTAGTACATGGACATAAAGACATGGATGAGTGAGTTTGGTATGGAAGAACTTAACTGGCCTAAACAAAGTTCTGATCTCAACCCAATAGAACACTTTTGGAGGAATTAGAGAGGAGACTGTGAGCCAGGCCTTCTCGTCCAACATCTGTGTCTAACCTCACGAACGCGCTTTTGGAAGAATGGTCAAAAATTTCTATAAACACACTCCTAAACCTTGTGGAAAGCCTTCCCAGAAGAGTTGAAACTGTTATAGAAGTTCTAGTCATAGGACCGCATACAGCTAGAAGTAAAATCTTAGATCACACCGTAACTTTAGATGGCCTTTCTGTTCCGTCAAGTGCAACAGTAAAAGACCTCGATTATAGATTCCAGCCTTTCATTTGAAGCTCATGTAGATAATATCACCAGGATAGCATTCTTTCACCTTAGAAATATCGCCAAAATAAGAAATATATTGTCGCTAAATGATGCAGAAAAACTAGTTCATGCTTTTATCACTTCTAGGTTGGACTATTGTAATGCCTTACTGTCTGGTTGTTCAGTTAGGTGCATAAACAAGCTTCAGCTAGTCCAAAATGCAGCAGCGAGAGTCCTCACTAGAACCAGAAGATATGAGCACATCACCTCTATCCTATCTTCACTGCATTGGCTCCCTGTGAAATTTCGCATTGATTTTAAAATACTACTCTTGACATATAAAGCATTAAATGGTCTCGCGCCGCAGTATCTGAGCGAACTGCTAGTGTCTTACGATCCGCCACGCCTACTTCGGTCAAAGGATGCAGGCTGCTTATCAGTACCGCATATTATGAAAACTACAGCTGGGGGCAGAGCTTTTTCTTACAAAGCCCCAAAATTATGGAATAGTCTTCCAAATAGTGTTCGGGACTCAGACACAGTCTCAGTGTTTAAGTCTAGGCTCAAAACCTATTTATTTAGCCAAGCATTTTTATAAATAGATTTGCCATAAGGTAAAGGAGCAGATCTGGGGGACTCATGGACGTAGAGTATTATGGTGAACTGGTATGTTTAGATGCTGTCTTCCTCAGTCTCATTTGATCAGTCAGGTCTGTTGACGGTGAGGTGATTGTTTGCTTTACATCTCAGGGAGCCCTCATGTTTGTGTTTCCTTCTGGCTCTCCCTTTTAGTTATGCTGTCATAGTTAGTCCTGCCGGAGTCCCTGCTTGCACTCTACAGTAAATATACATTCACATTAGACATTGTGACTGTGACCATACCTAATTGCAATCTCTCCTCCTCTTCTCTTCCTCCCCCTCTTTCTCTTTCCTCTCTCCCCCTGTCTCCCCCTTTCACTCTTTCTCTCTCTCTCTCTGTCGAGCTACACATGTGGTTCCTGAGCTGCCAGTGATCCAGACTCCCTCTGCCCTCCGGACCTGTCTGATCCATCCTGGTGCCCGGTTTCTGGTTGGAGGTCTCATCGCATGGATGCCCCGTGTGTCTCTTTAGGATGCGTCTGGTGTCTGGGGATGATTCTCTATACTTAGAAGATGGTTCTGGCCTCGACTGGTGTGGTCAGCTGTTTCTCTGAGGACTTGACAATTCGATAGTTCAGGACTGGAACTTTCTACAAGTCTATCTGAGTCTCGAATAACTACTGGACTCCATTTTACATCAAGTATTATAACATCAATTAACATCAACTATTATAGCTGAACCTAACACTTAACACTGTATAAATGCAGATCATTTCCTGCTATCTGTTTCACCCAGATGAGGATGGGTTCCCTTTCGAGTCTGGTTCCTCTCAAGGTTTCTTCCTATTACCGTCTCAGGGAGTTTTTCCTTGCCACTGTCGCCCTCGGGCTTGCTCGCCAGGGACTATCTGAACATTTTGATTCATACACATTCACATTCCATACAAACTTAAATAATTCTTTTGATTGTGTAAAGCTGTTTTGAGACAATGTCAATTGTTAAAAGCGCTATACAAATAAAACTGAATTGAAATGAATTGAATTATAGCTGTGAAGGGTGGGCCAATATCATATTAAACCCTGTGGATTAAGAATTGGATGTTATTCAAGTTCATATGCATGTGATGGCATGCGACACTTTTGGCAATATAGCGTATATTATCATATAATCCTCCTCACCATTACTCTGCAGTATAGATCTCTGTGAGTCTGATTGTGGCATGGATGTAGATAGACTGGTTTTAGAATTCTCTCTCTCTCTCTCTCTTTTAATTACATTGCATTGCCTTGCACTTTCACATGATTGGCTGATTGGATATTTCAAGAACGAGCAGTTGTGCAAGTTATTCCTAATAAAGTGGATAGTGTCAGAGCTTCTGATAGACTGTGTGGCTTTTTGAAAATAATGCATGCCAGAGTGGCTTGACACAATGTGGGTTACTTTACAACTCGACAGTATGATACCCATCATACAGTATAACAGAATTATGTTCATGGTATGACGGAACATATCTTATGATTAGATCCTGACATCCCTGAAATAAAAAAGAGACAGACAGACAGACAGACAGACAGACAGACAGACAGACAGACAGATAGATAGATAGATAGATAGATAGATAGATAGATAGATAGATAGATAGATAGATAGATAGATAGATAGATAGATAGATAGATAGATAGATAGATAGATAGATAGATAGATAGAAAACAAATATAATTAGTTCAGGTCTATAAGATTCAGGTCATGGTTTTGTCATGTCCAACTCCAATACTTTCACTATTTCAGCTTTAAACTTATGTTACACCTTTGAATTTGTGCTTGGTCTTATGGGCCTGCTGCAGTCCTATTTGCAACCAAATTATATCTCTGTCCTATGTCTTGAGATGTTTTTTTAGTATTCAGGGTTTCCCATAAAATAGTCCAGGCTTAAGTGGACCACTGTGCTAATGAGAGCACTACATGCTATGCCTACACAGCAAACCTTTTGTGATCTAAAGTTAGACGTTACATGGTAGAACCAAATTACACCACTAGGTGGCACTTGCTGTTTTTGTGGTAGAGGAGAGCTGCTTAGCCAGGTGCAGCCTGGGATGCAGCATCTTAACAGAATGCTAGTTAGGTGTCTTAAATATAAAGCACAGGTAGAACTTGCAAACTCCACACACACACAGACCAAAGATGGGAACAGAACCATTGACCCCTGAAGTGTGAGGCCTCAGTGCTAACCACTACGCCACCATGCCTTGTTCAACTTTAAAACCTCATAAATTTTCGTGAATTGTTAGATGATTATGATGATTATTTTTATTACAATTATTTAGTTTAATAGATTTTTTTTCTCTATATTGCTATTGGTTTATAATCAACTCCCATTTCTTCATATATATTTCCTTGGAGGAAAAAAAGGTAAAAACGTAGAGCAGGGCAAAAGGAAAAAATGGCAAATTACAGAATTAAAGCAATGAGACTTTTTTTTTTTTGGTCGACCTGATAGAATGAATAAAATGGCGCACTAATGACGTCAGCACCTGTGCCTGGCTGAGCGCGTACTGAGCCATCTATCTCTGTTTGCTCTCCCTCTCTATCTCTCTATCTCTCTCCCTCTCGCCTATTAACGCAATAAAAACGACAGTAAAACAGTTCAGATCAAAGCCGCATGCGTTTGTATTGATTAACGGGGAATACGCGTGCAGATCGTAGGTTTAAGTTCGAGCCTAGGCTCGCGCTGCGGTTTCGTGTCGCTGTCCGCTTGTGCTAGTGCTGAAATTCGCTTGGACCCGCCCGTCTCCGCACGCGCCGTGCTTTGATTGGTCAAAGTTAGTGTCCTCGTGCGAGAACTACGGATGTCGACTTTAAGCTGTTACCAAAAAAAAATACAGCCATTGTCTATTTCAAAAATATAATGTAATTGTAAACTATTGATAATTCTGATGTGTATGCATATGTCGTGCTTAATTAATAAAAAATAATTAAAGCATCTAATTTATTTTTGTTTAATGTGCTCTATGGCTATAGTCTGTAATTTTAAGAGCCATAAGGCTACGTTTACACTGCCTCAAAGTATTTTCATGCATTTCTGGCCATTCTCAAGAATTGCACTTATTATTGAGATTAAATGGAGAAAGTGTTAATGTTCATGTTTTGGCGTTTACACTGTCAGGTAAATGTGACCCAATTCCGATTTTTTGCTCATATGTGACACATATCGGATATGTTCTATGTCCGTGTAAACAGGAAAAAAACGCATGCATTCCGATATTTCGAGATCGGTTTCAGGCCTCCTTCATATGTGGAAATAAATCAGATATAAATCAGATATGTGCTAATGTGATTGTCGTGTAAACAGACAGATCGGATTTCCTGAGTCGTTGTGTTCTGTACGTCATTAAAACAGCGACTTCTTCGCGGTTTAATGACGTAATGTTATTCTCCGGTGCAGCGCGTGTGGAATTATACCATCACTGGTGACATGGAAGAGGAAAAGACCCCCCCCCACACACACACACACCGCCTTATGTTAATGCATATTTGGGCTAAGAAATCTGTATTTGGTGAATGAAGCATGTGCACAGACTGCAATTATGCCGTTTTTTCTCCTCCTCCGTTTTAAAACCATGGAGACGTTTCACGAACTTTGCATATATAGCAGAGCGTTAAGCATATTTCACCTTCGTCTATCTTGGCTAGTGTGTAGCGCAAGAACCTCCCTTTAAGTATGCGCGATGTTTCAAATGGTATGGCAGGTGTAAACACGTGAATCGGATATGAGTCAAAGTTAAAAGAACGTGTAAACAGACGGTCAAAAAAATCAGATATAGGCAACAAATCAGAATTAGGCATTATGTAGCCACAGTGGCTCCGTGGTTAGCACCCTCCAGGGTCCGGGTTTGATTCACGGCTCATGAATGTTCTCCCTCTGGATACTCCGGTTTCCTCCCATAGCCCAAAGACATGCAGATTATGTTAGTTGGTGGTCTCAAACTGTGTGTGTGTGTGTTTGAGAATGTTGACCAGAGGTTCAACCACAGTTTTGAAATGAGAATAAATACAGTGGTAATCACCATTGGCCTCTACAGTCCCTAACTGAGCTAGACAGACTCCTAGATGGATGGGGTTGGCTGGTATTCATGCTTTACTTGTTTTCAGTCCTGCTGAATGAAAGTGTGTCAAATTGGCAAAATAATATTTTATATATTTGTTTTTTTAAGTGTTAAAATCATATTATCAGTGTTTCAGTTCTGCATTTAAAACAGAAATCATATCAGAGGTAAACCAGCTAATGGAATCTGACAGCTCAGGGTGACATTTCGCCGCCTCGCGTGCCGAATCTGACCAATCAGAGCGCTGATGGAGGGGAGGGGCGGAGCTGTGCCTGAGAAGAGGTGGGAAGTGAAATAGCGCAGTGGAAGCAGCAGGAGAGTCAATCAGCGGAAAGATGGCGACCCGGGTAAGAGACAGAGAGATCAGCTAGAAATATAAAATCTATGTGATCGGTTTATAGTAGAATATAGCGAGTGTGAGTGCGTTTGTTTGAGCGCTAGAGGAAGGTCAGTCGGTTAACTAGGAGAGCGAGATGAGGTGTAATAACAGAAGTGCGGTTTTTAAATCTACATCAGGATTTGTGCGTGAATGACCTTTAAAAATGGTGTTATCATGATGTGTATGTGTATATATATGTGTGTGTGTGTGTGTCCGTCCATCTGCAACCTGAGTCAGGCGATGCTGCTGCATTATCTTCGCGCTTGCCATATTGTGCCATTTTAATCCTAATTAATTATAAAGCATCACTGATCAATTATTAATTCAGGGATTTGTGTTTGATCTGATGTCTATGCAAAAAATTATCGCTCTGAACTGTGAGTCACATATGCTGAACACTATCACTGGGATTGGGACACAACCTGAGTAAACAAATTGCTATTATGTAATCCTGTTTTACTGAACACTGCTGTTGTGTTTGTGTGTGTGTTTATTAATGAGTGTGTGTTAAGTGGATGCAGCTGTCACACGATTCAAGCCTGTGATTCATGTCGGTCTGCAGAGACAGAAACCATCAAATGAGCAAAGAAGGATTTATAAAACGTATTCCATTAAAGGACGCATCTGCATGTATGATACGTGAGACATATGTGAGTCAATAATTGAACTCCGCCCCTACATTTATGGACATCCACTTCCAAGCTCAACATTGTTCATCTTGCACGAACACGTCCTGTTTGCTGATTGGCTGTGAGAGTGTTGTGTGACCCAGGCTGGACCACTTTAATCGTTTCCCATTCACACAGAACCAGGGCTGGGTAGCAAAACCGGATTGTTTTTCAACCCACACACTATGTACAGTTACCCAACTGTCAGGAGATATTTGCTGAAATTGACAAAGTGTATTGCCTTAGAATCGCTGATTCCTCATTTACACTGTCCGAGTCATTGCATCACACACAGCATGTTAACATTCTCACTGCGTCAGAAGATCCTCTGAAGATAGACGTACGATTGCAGAAAATCACCATTGATCCAGGTTTATATAAAACAGAAAACATGCTTTGTGTTAATCTTCTTTTCTTTTTTTGTTGTTCTTTAACGGCAGTTGGAATCCATTCGGTTACATTACCGCCAGCTGTAGGTCTCGTTCTCCCTCATATTCTCGGCCTCTTAAAACCGGTTTTCCACTCCAGCCTTCTCTAAAAACGTCTAATGCTTTCTTCCATGATCTTGTCTTGACCTTTTCTGTGTCTTGAACTCTTCGTCTGCTTTATCTGGCACTTCCACATTCTCTTTCTTCTCGACACAATTCATCTCAGTACCACTCTGCATCTTTAGGTGGAGGTTTGTACGTTGCATCACCACCACCACCTATAGATCTCTCTTGCTCCTCAGCTTCCCTGTCCTTTTAAGCCGACTTTCCAGTCAAGCCTTCCTCAAAAAACATTGTGTCTTTCAGGCATGTTTTATCTGCTTGTCACATGACTCTACGTTGTGCTCTATTGGTGGCTTGTAGGTTGGGATTGTAGGGTAGCAGCAATGAGGCAGAACCTTTCCTTTTGGCTGTCTTTGGACATAACTTGGCAGTTGGAGAGCTTATGTTGTTAAGCTGGATTAAGGTGCCTTAGAGCATTTTCCCACCACCACTAAGCTGCCACTGTTTGGGCCCTTAATCAAGGCCCTTAACCCTCATATGTGTAAGGATATAAAAATGTAAGTTTCTCTGGATAAGGCACCTGCTAAAATGCCATAAACATATTCAACCTGGCTTAGTTTGACCGCAACACTTGACCCCAAAGTCTGGCTCATTAAGACCAATGTGTGGGCTTGTGAACCGTGTGTAATAATGGAAGGTCTGCTTAAAAAGGTGATCTCGCGCATGGTACAGTGTACTCGGGCACAGATTTGATATGATCGTACCTGAACACAGAAGTGGCCCAGTCTTTAGACGTGACGTCATCAGTGCCGTCTGTCTCCTCCAAAATCTCAGTGTGCATGCAGTGCACATCTTATCCATTGACCTACACAGCCATAGTGGATAGAGTAGGAAGACATGCGACAACGTTACTCTTGACAATTTTTTATTTGAAATATCAATAAAATTAGGCCAAAAGATGGTTAAAATGGTTTCAACAAAGATGGACTTCCACATTCTCTTCTTCTGTTTGTGTTTAATAGCGGTTATGCACAAGTGTATCCGACTATGGAGAATAATAATACTAATAATAATAATAATAATAATAATGTAAACACTGCTAATAGTTCCTGCTAATATAACCTTTGGTATGACTTTTTTGCTTGCTACCATTACCTGTGGCCTGTCATATGCGCCATCACTGTAGACACTCTGCGGTCTGATCCGTGGTTTCAGTAGCTCTGTGTTCATTCTGATGTAAACGCGATAGACAGCCCAGCACAGTATAACATTCAGTGAGGACGTGGCCTACTATTACATTCGGCGAGGAACGCCTGTTACATGCTCATAGTATAACAAAACAGTTGACGATGACGCTGCCTACTGTTTACATTCAGTGAAGAAAGCCTGTGACACACCTATGACAAAATTATTAAAAAATATATATAATAGGTGTGATGTCATGTGATTAAAGAGGTCAGCTGAAAGATGTGATGTCATTTTCATTAGGCACAGGTCCAATGTGACATGGGTATAATCAGACATAGAGAACATAATATCACTGAATCTCATAGAATTCGACCGAGATTTTAATATTTTTGGGATGAACTCGTACATTGTGACAAATAATCATATAAATAAGCCGAAAATAATTATCGCTTATGCTCATTATGAGCTCAGGGCTGTTTTTGTGGCAGGGTCTGCGCTGGATGTCTGGATAGCTTGTCAATCAAATAAACCTTGCCTCTAGAAAATTGTCGTGTCATACAGTAGCATTGGACTTAAGACCAAAGTCATCACACATCTTTTGTTTTTTTACAGGGAATATACTGTACTGCTAAAGGAACCTTTGTATAGACATCAAGCTGTACCTTTACAGTTTCAGTTCTTTAACCTCAGTATTAGTTGTAGAATATGTTTTCAAAAAGAGCCAACTTCAAGAACTGTAATTGTGTGTGTGTGTGTTACAGTCAAAACCCAAACCATTTCTTTTGCACAAATGGCAGAGTTTGTCTCAGCTAATCGATGTGCTGTTTCACATTTCAGCTTGTGTGTGTCTGTGAAAGCTAGACGGCGGAAAGCTGCATGCGTGGTTTAAAAAAAAAAATTTTTAAATGCTGTGAAACGTCTTCCAACGCCAAGAAAACCACACAATTACAAAAACGTACAGCTATACAATGACCTTCATATACAGAAGGCTATAAAGTACAAGTGCACAAATATTAACTATGCAGCTATGACAACACCTGGTCATCACACTCGTATGCGCTTGTTAAATATCTTATTCCAAAACCCTGGGTACTAATACAGAGTTGTTATAATAAGCTCTGCTTTTCTGTAAGGGCTTTCCACTAGATTTTGGAGCTCGCCTGGGGGATTTCCCCATTCAGCCACAAGAGTGATAGTGAGGTCAGGTAACGATGTAAGATGAGGAAGACTGGGTGCAATCGTTGCTCCGGTTCATACCGGATTTGTTCAGTGGGTTTGAGGCAGAGGCTCTTGTACAGGACACTCAAGTTCTTTCACACCATCACTGGCAAAACATTTCTTCACGTTTCCTCACGTATAGGAGCACTGTCGCACTGGAACACATTCATGCGCCTTAGATACAGTAATGGGAAATTGTTAAACTACAGTATACAGTATGGAGCCATTCTATTTAATTATGCATGTGGAAAATTTCAGGAAAGGCCCACATGAGAGTGATGGTCAGGTGTTCACATACTTTTGGCCAACAGACCTTATATAGGTAAATATTTAACATTGATGTGCTCAATCGCTTCTTTGTTTAGACAGTAGACAGTATTTACATGCATTAACTCTTTTATGCACATTTACTGTAGCTCTTACTGTTAAGAACAGTCGTACATAATGTTTGCTAGATACATTAGATCACTAGTAATGATTGTGTGTTTCACCTGAATATCAAATGATATCATCTTATAAGTGGCGACACGGTGGCTTAGTGGTTTGCATTGTAGCTTCGCACTTCCAGGGTCGGGGTCTGTGTGCGTGGAGCTTGCATGTTCTCCCTGTGCTTGGTGGGGTTTCCTCTGGCTGCTCCGGTTTCCTCCTACCTTCCAAAGTCATGCAGATTATGTTAATTGGCATTCCCAAAATTCCCCGTGGTGTGTAAATGGGCATGTATGTTCCTTGCGATGGATTGGCACCCAATCCAGTGTATACTCCGCCTCAGGCGCGGAAACGGTATAGACGATGAATGGACGACTAAATCATCTTATACGTTTCATGTGGTGGTGTTTTGAATGTTAAATCTTTTCATATTTAACATAAATAAAATAGTTAAAATACTTGTTTAGCTACAGTATATAATGACCAAATCCTAAACCTTAACCCAAAAACATCTAAACCTTAATTTTAAACCCACACCTCTATTACTGAATTACTGCATTCCTAATATAAGTGTGTTTCCTGCCTGGAAGTAGGTTCACTTTTAGTTGTGTAGTCTGTTTGGAGATCTTTACAGTGATCCTTGTCTTCTTGTCTCTTTGGTGTTACCCAGCGGTAGGAATTAAGAAACCCATTAAATACATTGTCCACTTTCTCCATTTCTTGTCACAGTGTACTCAGCCCCTCCAAATTCCAATTGCTGCTCCTGGGAGAAACTGGTGAGCACAATAGTTTCCATCTTTGACGTCATTACATGGAGCGCGTGATGTTTAACGTCACAGAGACCAAAGAGCTCGTCACCTGGTCAGGTGGATATCAAAAATTAGCGTGTGAACAGCATGATCCACGACATAGCGGTTCCCAAACGCCGGTAAACACCAAGAAGACAGGATAAGACACGACGATTTTGAGTTGTCTAACGGGTAACGGTTGAGATTATGCCTTGCAGACACGGAAAAGCGAATCAGGCGTGCGTCATAATGCTCATAGTCGATGAAAAGGTCAGTGTCTCCATCTAGCGGCCGCACCTTGTTTGCTGCGTGAAAATGCTATGGGAACATCTTTTCGTGTTGCCGGTTATGAAGCATATGTGTATCAAACACGGCAAATTTTGGCTTATAAAACACCCTTTAGTTGCCCGTTTCATTCGTGGAGCTAAACGGTTGAGGCCACTCACTAGAGCCATGGTGCCTTCATGGGATCTATCTATCGTGCTCGAAGGTCTAATTGACACCCCTTTCGAACCATTAGAGTCAGCGCCTTCAGGTTTCTGACCCTTAAGATGTTTTTTCTGATGGCCGTTACCTCTCTGAAGAGGACTGGAGATCTGCACGCCTTGTCAGTCCCCCTCCTGCCTAGACTTTGCCCCTGGGCTAGTCAAAGTCATTTTGCATCCTCACCCGAACTATCTTACGAAAGTTCCATTCTCAACCATGCACCCTGTTGTTCTTGAAGCCTTTTATAGCTTCGGAGCAGGAGAGACTTCGCTTACTGTGTCCTGTACGTGCTCTTCAGATTTACGTCCACCGCACCAGCCAGTGGCGTAAGTCAGAGCAGCTTTTTATGTGCTATTGGGGCCGCAACCGGGGGGCGCCCGCCACCACAGACCTTATCACACTGGGTTAGGGATGCTATTGCTCTCTCCTATGAGGCGCGTGGGCTCACTTCGCCTCTAGGAATCAGGGCTCATTCAACCAGGGGGATTGCGCCTCATCTATTGCGCTGGCAAGAGGTATTCCCCTGCAGCAAGTGTGTGACGAGGCAGGTTGGTCCTCTCCACACACATTAGTTAGATTTTATAGTCTGGATGTTCAAGCTAGTCCGGGCTCACGGGTCCTCGAGTCAGCCTCCCAGATATAGTTCTGAGACCTCCTCGGTCTTGTGCGCACACGCTACACAACCCTGAGGTCCAGACACTTGCAGTGCGGCGGCGTTGATATTCTTGTTCCCATAGCGTTTTCACGCAGCATCGAGTGTAGCCTTTGAAAGGGAACATCTCGGGTTAATTTGCTGTAACCATGTTCCCTCAAAAGGCGGGAACGAGATGCAGCGCTCCAATGCCGCACAGCCTACGTGAGGAATGTTTCCGGTTTACTCCTATTTATAACTTGCAGGTGCGTCTCATCAGGTGACGTCACCTGACCGAGGTTATATAAGCCAAAATTTGCCGTGTTTGATACACACATGCTTCACAATCGGCAACACGTTTTCACGCAGCATCTCGTTCCCACCTTTTCAGGTAACAGGGTTACAGCAAAGTAACCCAAGACGTTTCTCACACTAGACCGCTGTGTATTAGTGATAGGAAGTTTCAAGAATCATTTTAGTGACTCGGTTCTTTGAATTTCGTTCATCAAAATAAACAAAACTTTTTTTGTCATTTAGTTCATTTCGTTCTTTTAATTAGAAATCAAATAAAATGTTAAATTTTTAATAAACAGACCCTCAGCATGGCTACATACACTAATTTTGGCTATAGCTCCAGTAATGAAAATATTACAATGCAGCTAAGAGCATATTATGATAAACTGAATGAGCAGCTCACCTCTCATATCTTTTGTCATATGACTCCCGTAGGATCTATGCAGTGCATTAAAAAGAAACAGAATTTAACGGCTCTTCTCGTGAGTCTCATCCAGTCAAAGTTGTTCGTTCGATTGAATCTATTGCACTGCATGTTAGCATCTATGGTAGTAATGCAACCATGGGGGGGCGCAATCCAGTGTCTTCTTGTGCCAGTCCCAAGTCTGGATAAATGCAGAGGGTTGTGTCAGGAAGGGCATCCGACGTAAAACATTTGCCAAATCAATGATGCGAATCAGAAATATCATTTCCATACCGGATCGGTCGTGGCCCGGGTTAACAACGACCGCCACTGGTGCTGTTGACCTACAGGGTGCCGGTAGAAATTGGGCTACTGTTGGTCGAAGAAGGAGAGGAGGAAGGCGTTTTCGAAAGCAGAGAGAGAAGAGGAAAGGCAAGAGTTTAGGAGTGAAAGTAGGGACCTTGAATGTTGGGACCATGACAGGGAAGAGAAGAGAGTTGGTTGATATGATGCAGAGAAGGAAGGTGGATATACTGTGTGTCCAGGAGACCAGGTGGAAAGGTAGCAAAGCTAGAAGCTTAGGATCAGGGTTCAAGTTGTTTTACCATGGTGTGGATAGGAAAAGAAATGGAGTAGGAGTTATCCTGAAAGAGGAGTTTGTTAGGAATGTTCTAGAGGTGAAGAGAGTATCAGATAGGGTGATGAGTCTAAAGCTGGAAATTGATGGTGTGATGTTCAATGTTGTTAGTTGTTATGTTCCACAGGTAAGATGTGTGTTAGAAGAGAAGGAGAAATTCTGGAGTGCACTAGATGAAGTGATGCAGAGCATCCCCAGAGGTGAGAGAGTTGTGATTGGTGCAGACTTCAATGGACATGTTGGGGAAGGGAACAGAGGGGATGAAAATGTGATGGGCAGGTTTGGTCTTCAGGACAGGAATGTAGAAGGACAGATGGTGGTGGACTTTGCAAAGAGGATGGAAATGGCAGTTGTAAATACTTTCTTCCAGAAGAGGCAGGAACATAGGGTGACATATAAGAGCGGAGGCAGAAGCACTCAGGTGGACTACATCTTGTGTCGACGTTGTAATCTGAAAGAGATCAGTGACTGCAAGGTGTTGGTAGGGGAGAGTGTAGCCAGACAACACAGAATGGTGGTGTGTAAAATAACCCTGGTGGTGAGGAAGGTGAAGAGGACAAAGGCAGAGCAGAGGACAAAGTGGTGGAAGCTGAGAAAGGAAGAATGTTGTGTAGTCTTTAGGGAGGAGTTGAGACAAGCTATGGGTGGTCAGGAGATACTTTCAGTTGACTGGACAACTACAGCCAATGTGATCAGGGAGACAGGTAAGAGGGTACTTGGTGTATCATCAGGTAAGGGAAAAGGGGACAAGGAGACTTGGTGGTGGAATGAGGAAGTCCAGGAGTGTATACATGGAAAGAGGCTAGCCAAGAAGAAGTGGGACACTGAGAGGACTGAAGAGAGTAGACAGGAGTACAGGGAGATGCACCGTAAGGTGAAGGTATAAGTGGCAAAGGCCAAACAAAGAGCATATGAGGACTTGTATGCTAGGCTGGACAGTAAGCAGGGAGAGGTGGATCTGTACAGGTTGGCGAGGCAAAGAGATAGGAAGGATGTGCAGCAGGTTAGAGTGATTAAAGATAGAGATGGAAATGTACTGACAGATGCCAGGAGGGTGATGGGAAGATGGAAGGAGTACTTTGAGGAGTTGATGAATGAGGGAAACAAAAGAGAACAAAGAGTAGAAGAGGTGACTGTTGTGGAGCAGGATGTAGCAAATATTAGTAAAAGTGAGGTGAGAAGGGCGTTGAAGAGGATGAAGAGTGGAAAGGCTGTTGGTCCTGATGACATACCTGTGGAGGTATGGAAGTGCTTAGGAGAGGTGGCAGTAGAGTTTCTGACTAGTTTGTTTAACGAGATCTTGGAGAATGAGAGGATTCCGGAGGAATGGAGGAGAAGTGTATTGGTGCCGATTTTTAAGAACAAGGGAGATGTGCAGAGCTGTGGCAATTACAGAGGTACTGTATAAAGCTAATGAGCCATACAATGAAGCTGTGGGAAAGAGTAGTGGAAGCTAGGTTAAGGGCAGAGGTGAGAATTTGTGAGCAGCAATATGGTTTTATGCCTAGAAAGAGTACATCAGATGCAGTATTTGGTTTGAGGATGCTGGTGGAGAAGTACAGATAAGGTAATAAAGAGTTGCATTGTGTCTTTATAGATTTAGAGAAAGCGTACGACAGGGTGCCGAGAGAGGAGCTGTGGTGTTGTATGAGGAAGTCTGGAGTGGCAGAGAAGTATGTTAGAGTGGTGCAGGACATGTACTGTATGAGAGCTGTAAGACAGTGGTAAGATGTGCTGTAGGTGTGACAGAAGAGTTCAAGGTGGAGGTGGGTCTGCATCAAGGATCGGCTCTAAGCCCCTTTTTGTTTGCTCTAGTGATGGACAGGATGACAGATGAAGTTAGACAGGAGTCTCCATGGACTATGATGTTTGCAGATGACATTGTGCTTTGAATCGAGAGCACGGAACAGGTGGAGGAAAATTTGGAGATGTGGAGGTACGCTCTGGAAAGCAGAGGAATGAAGGTTAGCCGCAGCAAGACGGAATACATGTGTGTGAATGAGAGGGACCCAAGAGGAACAATGAGGCTACAGGGAGCAGAGGTAAAGAAGGTGCAGGATTTTAAGTACTTAGGGTCAACGGTCGAGAGCAACGGAGAGTGTTCAAAGGAGGTGAAGAGACGGGTACAGGCAGGTTGGAATGGGTGGAGAAAAGTGTCAGGTGTGTTGTGCGATAAAAGAGTATCAGCGAGAATGAAAGGAAAGGTGTACAGGACAGTGGTGAGACCAGCGATGCTCTACGGCTTAGAGACAGTGGCACTGAAGAAAAGACAGGAGGCAGAGCTAGAGGTAGCAGAGCTGAAGATGTTGAGGTTCTCTTTGGGAGTGACAAGGATGGATAGGATCAAGAATGAGTTCATCAGAGGGACAACCCATGTTAGATGTTTTGGAGATAAAGTCAGAGAGGCCAGATTGAGGTGGTTTGGACATGTTCAGAGGAGAGAGTGTGAATATATCGGTAGAAGGATGCTGAGGTTGGAACTGCCAGGCAGGAGGTCTAGAGGAAGACCAAAGAGGAGATTTATGGATGCAGTGAGAGAGGACATGAAGTTAGTTGGTGTGAGAGAAGAGGATGCAGAGGATAGGGTTAGATGGAGGCAGATGATTCGCTGTGGCGACCCCTGAAAGGGAACAGCCGAAAGACAAAGAAGAAGTAGTCACTTGACAAAAGAGCGAACGATTCGGACTTAAAGGTAACGACGATGTTTCTGTTTCCTGTACATAACCTACGGAGGTAGAAAACAGAACGAATTACTCTGAAACTATTCGTTCTTCTGAGTCACGTTAAAGACTCGTTCATGAACGACTTATCACTACTGTGTATTTTGACTGTAATAAGAGATCACGTCGCGTCTTTTGCTTGCTCATTTTTGCGATTTAAATTGTTATGAATGATGAAAAATGCAGCACGTGAACCGAAGATCAGGTGGAAAGAACCAACCAATCAGCTTCACTCTTTCTGTCCTCCTGGATCAGAAATTAGCTGGCAAATATTGCGATTTCTTTTGCACATATTTTGAAACATTGATGGTTGAATGCATGTTGCTTTAAAGTTAGAGTTGCTGTGATTAAAGCTGCTGATTACATTTTTTTATGCTATTCAACATGTTTCTGCAATATGGAAGTGACCATTCTTGCTTCCTTAAAAAATTCAAGTTGATAACTTTTTCAGTGTTATACTGTCTCGCTTCAAACAACAATAATTAAAAATGCCTATTATCCATCTTTCTTTATGAGTATTGATATTAAAATTGGTGTAGAAGCATATGACCTGTAAAAAATTGTTCCTTAAATTGGTCATTGGTAAAAGCAAAAAATCTGTAGTGTCCGTAACCATGTCAAATTCACGTTGGAATCTCTTAATAATTTAGCATTTTAGAATAATAACTTTTTTCAGGTTTATGTCTTTTCATGTGACATTTTAATTGGCCAAGTTTCATCTGAATGACAATTAAAAAATGTTTAAAAAAGGACGCTACATAAAAGGGTGTGAAATCGTATTTAGCAAATGTTTCTTTTTTCATCTGATAAAAATATAAATGTGTATGCATATGTACATAAAATGTAGTATGGATCGGGAAATAAGCACGTACAGTACAGTAGGTGAGACACTGTTAGCACCAATACCATGTTTGTTTGATTGGATAATATATAATTTTACCTCTAGACTTTAATGTATTTTGTCACAAACTGCCTTAAATATGAATGTAAGTTGCCTGTAAGTTCTAAGCAAGCTATTTGCGTATAAATTAGACCAGGCCTTTGACCATGAACAGAAATCACATGCAGGCCTTTTACGTATTAAGTTTGATTAAGAACCCCTGCTATAGACTGTAACCTGCACCTCTTTGCGTTGTTTTAGTCTGCCTTGTTTTTTTTTTTTCTAAATTTATAGTTCAGCTTCAGAGCAGATGATGTTAAAAGAGTCACTTTTATTTAGTGAACTCATACCTCTCATCCAACATAATAAATAATTTCCTGTATTTGCACACATTGTCTCTTAAGTCAAATTTACAGTTTCATCACTAAGTTAAGAGCCACAAGATAATCTTTTAGATCTTTATTACATAGGTCTATTGAATCGGTATAATGGTGACATTTATATACTTGTAAATGTGTACAAAATGTGTACTGAAATGCATAACTCTTTTCCTCTGGTGTGCTTTTGTTGGAAAAAGAGAGCGAGAGAGAGAAAGAGAGTGGGAGTGATGGGATGGGATTGATGGGATGTTGTATAGGATGATGGGACAGAGAGTGGATCTGATCATGTGAAACGTGGTGCTCATAATACGCAACACAGAGATAATCTGATATGCTGTTGTATGGTGCTGATAGGATGATTTAGGGGTGTAGCAGAGGTGATGGGATGGAAAGTGAAAAATGTGTGGTAGAATATGGAGGTGGAGAAGATTGGGTAATGACAGGGTAAATATCACATGACCAATCGATGGATCAAATTGATCTTAAACTCAACCCTTGTTGGCCAGCAAACGCTTATTAGTCTGCACATACCTGCCTGAGATTTAATGGAGACCTTGGCTGGTTGCCAGTACTGCAGCAATTCCCTCCTCTGGGGTTTCTGTTGGTTCTGCTGTAATGACTTGCCTGTCCCTTAGCTCACAAATGTTTCCATCCATTAAAATGTCACTTGGACAATTAGGGCTTATCTGCGCATGTAAGTGCTGCTAAGACCTTAGAGGGTGGAGGATCTTGAAAAAGGAAAAGCCATGAAAAGCAGAGTTTACCACAGAGGTAAATGGACAGATTCCCCCACCTGAGCTGTAGATCTCTGCAGCTCGTCCAGAGTCACCATGGGCCTCTTGGCTACATTTCTGATTAGCGCTCTCCTTGTTCGGCCTGTGAGTTTAGGTGGACGGTCTTGTCTTGGAAGGAGTATGGCACAACTGTAAACCTACCATTTCTGAATGATCGCTTGAACAGTGCTCCGTGGGATGTTCAAGGCTTTGGAAATCTTTTTGTAGCCTAAGTGTCACGCTCTCAGTCCCGCCGCACTGATCAAAAACCCTTGACATTTCCTTTCCCACACTGTCAGCCTCTCATCACATGGTCATGTTTTCCCACGCTGACATCGCTCCTTCCGGACCACCCCGCCGGCACACCGGTTTCTCATCTGCCGCTGATTTCCTCTGGCTTATAAGGAAGTGCAGCACGCTGTCTCGCCACTGGATTATTGTGTGTTGTTTCGCCGCAGTTTTCTCGCGTTTCTGTCCATGGTTTTTCACGTTGCCGATTTTGCTGCGTTTCTCATTTTTGCCCCTCGTCTCACGATTTGGATTTTTCAACACGCTTGGATTTAATGGCTTTGAACTTTCGATTTCGTTTCTCCACCACGGCTTGTCGACCACGACCAGAGGGCCCACGAGACAACAAGCTGCACCCCTGCTCGTTCTATTCCCGCCGTCTATCTCCAGCCGAAAGGAATTATGATCTAGGCGACCGAGAGCTCCTAGCCATCAAACTAGCGCTGGAGGAGTGGAGACACTGGCTGGAGGGGACCAAGCTCCTTTTCATAGTGTGGACCGATCATAGGAACCTAGATTCTAAGAACAGGTTCTAAGAACACTAAGCCTGATGCCCTCTCACGTCAGTTCTCCCCCCCACAGGATCCCGCACCATACAACTCCATCCTTCCATCGCATTGTCTCATTGCCGCCTTAGAACTAGACATCGAGACTAAAGTCAAGCAAGCGTTGACTCAGGAACCCGGCCCAAGCAATGTTCCTCCAGATCGTCTCTTTGTTCCCCTCTGTCTGCGCTCACAGGTCCTGGAGTGGGGTCATGGATCCAAGCTGTCCTGTCACCCAGGTTCTGCCCGAACACTTTTTGTCATTCAACAGCGCTTCTGGTGGCCCACGATGGGGAGGGATGTTTCCAGCTTTGTGGCAGCCTGCGACATCAGCACCCGCTGCAAACCCAACAACCGCCCTCCAGCTGGTCTCCTCAGACCCCTACCCATACCTCACCGTCCTTGGTCACACATCTCGCTGGATTTCGTGACTGGCCTACCCTCATCTGATGGGAATACTTGCATCATGACCATCGTTGACCGCTTCTCCAAGTCCAAGCTTCCTTCCGCCAAAGAGACCACAGAGCTGTTGATCTTTCATGCTTTTCGTCTCCACAGCCTCCCCACTGACATAGTCTCAGATCGTGGCCCTCAATTCACCTCATGCTTCTGGAGGGCCTTTTGCAAACTTGTCGGAGCCTCTCCTAGCCTGTCTTTGGGCTTTCATCCCCAATCCAACGGCCAGACGGAACGAAAGAATCAAGCCATGGAGGTCACCCTCCAGTGCATGACCACTCGTGACGCTACCACCTGGAGTAAGTTTCTCCCATGGGTTGAGTATGCTCACAACTCCCTACCATCTGCCTCCACAGGGCTCTCCCCATTTCAGTGCTGTCTGGGCTACCAACCACCACTGTTCCCAACTCAAGAGGAGGAAGTAGAGGTCCCCTCGGTGCAACATTTTGTCCGCCGCTGTAAACGTACATGGTTACGAGCCAGAAGATCCCTGCTCCAAGCATCCAGGTCATACAAGAAACAGGCGGACCACTATCACTCCAAGACCCCCAGGTATCGAGTAGGAGACCGAGTCATGCTCGCCACCAGAGACATCCCCCTAAAGACACTGTCACAGCGCAGCGCGCTGTCTCGCCGCTGGATTATTGTGTGTTGTTTCGCCACAGTTTTCTCGCGTCTCTGTTCATGGTTTTTGACATTGCCGATTTTGCTGTGTTTGTCGTTTTTGCCCCTCGTGTCACGATTTGGATTTTTCACCACGCTTGGATTTAACGGCTTTGAACTTTCACTTTCGTTTCTCGACCATAGCTTGCTTCACGTTTGTTTTGGCTCGACGCCCTCGCTGATGGATCTCACGGCTTTGAACTCTCGCTTTCGCTTCCTCGACTACGGTTCAGCTTCACGTTTTGGCACGACGACATCGCGGACGGACTTCACGGCTGTGATCTAACACTTCCGCTTTCATGACCACGGCTCTAGCTCACGTCTCGGCGACGATGCAACGCTACAGATCTCATATCTCTGCACCAACGTCCCCGCTCTCACTACGGCGGCACCGCAGGAGATCTGGGAGGTTCATGACCCGCACCCCAACCTGCACCTGGGTCCACCTTCACAGCCCACGATCCGCGCGCACGCGACACTAAGCCTGATTTAAATTTCTCAATAACTTTATCCCTGACCTGTCTGGTGTGTTCTTTGGACTTCATGGTGTTGTTGCTCCCAATATTCTCTTAGACAACCTCTGAGGCCGTCACAGAGCAGCTGTATTTGTACTGACATTAGATTACACACAGGTGCACTCTATTTAGTCATTAGCACTCATCAGGCAATGTCTATGGGCAACTGACTGCACTCAGACCAAAGGGGGCTGAATAATTACGCACACCCCACTTTGCAGTTATTTATTTGTAAAAAATGTTTGGAATCATGTATGATTTTCGTTCCACTTCTCACATGTACATCACTTTGTATTGGTCTTTCACGTGGAATTCCAATAAAATTGATTCATGTTTGTGGCTGTAATGTGACAAAATGTGGAAAAGTTCAAGGGGGCCAAATACTTTTGCAAGCCACTGTATACAATCTCCACAACAGACCCAACAGGACGGTTGGTTTTTATTAAAATACACACAATAACCTGGAACAACCAATAATACAGTGTTTAGTAATGTTTATTAAAAATGTTTTTTTTATTTCATTAAATCAATCATTTTTGCTTGCCTGTAGTGTACGAGTGGGTGTGTAAGTGTGTGCTAATGCCATGCAATGTGCAGAGGTGGAAAGTAACGAATTACATTTACTCGCGTTACTGTAATTGAGTAGCTTTTTTGTGTATTTCTACTTTTTAAAGTAGTTTTAAAAATCTGTAATTTTACTTTTACTTAAGTACGTTTTGTTTGAAGTATTGTAATTCGCTACATTTAAAATCATATTCGCTACAGAGTAAGAAATAAATGAATGAAAATGATAAAATAATAAAAATATTATGCTTTGTATAAATGCTCCGTTGCGCTCGCGTGTGTGTATCATGTCCTGGTCGCGCGCCGCTCCAGACTCCACTCCAGGTTTTCTGACATCGGCATCTTCCTGACCTTCCACACGGTCGCTTCCGCCTTGAGAGTGACGTCATCGTCTAGCGCGACCATATATAAACCGGAGAGAGACGCGGGAAAGAGGAGAGAGATTGTGATTTTGGCGTTTTGATATTTGGTTGTGTATTCTGGTTTGACTTTTTGCCTCCAATTGACTTTGATTATTGCTTTGTCCCTTTGGTTTGGTTGATCTTTGTATATATTTGTAGATAATTTCATTGTTTTTGGTTTAGGGAGTCCGGGAAGGTACCTGTATTTTTGTTTGTTTGTTTGTTTTTTTCAGGTAATCTAGCTACTAAACATAAATATTATTTTGGCCTGGGTCCATCCTGAATCTGATCCTCCTCCTGGTGTGTGTGTGTGTGTGTGTGTGTGTGTGTGTGTGTGTGTGTGTGTGTGTGTGTGTGTGTGTGTGTGTGTGTGTGTATATACAAACCTCATTATTTCATCAGTTAATGATTGGATCTAGTTCTTTCTGCCATATACCACCATTTCCATACAGTTTAAAATAGAACCCTGAACCATTCTTTTGCTGTATGACCCTAGACTGGGACGTAACACCATATTTAAGTGACCACTTTGATTTTCAAGCACAAGAAAGACAACAGCTTTATTATGCAAAGGTGTTCCTTCCGTTAAAAACAACTAGTTTGAGATTTATATCTGCTCATCTTTTTTGAACTACGCTAGAATGCCTCATCCCACCCCCGCTGTTAAAAAAAATAAAAAAGTAACTCGGTAACTTTTACTCTGAGTACATTTTTAATGAGCTACTTTTTACTTTTACTTGAGTATATTTTTATAATGGTAACTTTACTTGTACTTAAGTAAAATTTCACTGACGTAACAGTACTTGTACTTGAGTACAAAATTTTATTACTCTTTCCACCTCTGGCAATGTGTTGGCACCAGATACATTGTGTACCCCACCTCGTGACTTAAGTACTTTGGTGACCGCAGTAGCAGGTTTAAGTTTTCTTGAGTCTTACAAGCTTTGCATACATTTCTCTCAGTCTTCCAGGGAGTCAGTGAGATAAGATGGGAAGCATCCATTAACTGGAATTTACAGGTCTTTCCACAGATGCTTTATTGTGTTCATGTCTGAGCTTTGGCTTGTCCACTCATGGACAATAAGAGAAAGGATGGTAGCCACCCCACTGATGAGCAGAACCCAGGCATTTGCCAAATGTAGCATTTTTAAGTTCCACCCAAAGAATAAAAATGTTTCATCAGTCCAGATAATTTATTATTTTTTTTTTTTCCCTCTTATGCGGGGTCGTTAATTGCCTTTTACTTAGTAGTATTTTCTGTCTAACCACTCTACCATGAAAGCCTTTTGGATGGCATCGTCCCCTGTCTCTACAAAAGACTTCTGAAGCTCTGTTAGAGTGGTCTTAGGAGTCCAGTCAAGTTCTAAAGACTTCTCAAGATTATCAAAGTCAACGGATTTTCTAGTGCAGCTGCTGGTCAAAATGTAGTCCTTTAGGCAACTTTAAATGATAATACCTTGAAACAGCACAAGGTATTGCATGGGTCATATGGATTAGTGGTTTTATTTATTAATATTTTGTATGAAATATACAGTACTACAATATACAGGCTAGATTGTACAAACCGGATTCCAAAAAAGTTGGGACACTAAACAAATTGTGAATAAAAACCGAATGCAATGTTGTGGAGATGGCAAATGTCAATATTTTATTCAGAATAGAACATAGATGACAGATCAAAAGTTTGATCCGAGATGTATCATTTTAAAGGAAAAATATGTTGATTCCAAATTTCACGGTGTCAACAAATCCCAAAAAAGTTGGGACAAGTAGCAATAAGAGGCTGGAAAAAGTCAATTTGAGCATAACGAAGAGCTGGAAGACCAATTAACAGTAATCAGGTTAATTGGCAACATGTTTGGGTATAAAAAGAGCTATCAGAAAGGTGTTACCCAGCGAAAAATTGCAAAGACTTTGCAGTTATCATCATCAACTGTGCATAATATCATCCGAAGATTCAGAGAATCTGGAACAATCTCTGTGAATAATAAAAACCGAGGGTCAAGGGCGTAAAACCATACTGGATGCCCGTGATCTCCGGGCCCTTAAACGACACTGCACCACAAACAGGAATGCTACTGTAAAGGAAATCACAGAATGGGCTCAGGAATACTTCCAGAAACCATTGTCAGTGAACACAATCCACCGTGCCATCCGCCATTGCCAGCTGAAACTCTACAGTGCAAAGAAGAAGCCATTTCTAAGCAAGATCCACAAGCACAGGCGTTTTCATTGGGCCAGGGATCATTTAAAATGGAGTGTGGCAAAATGGAAGACTGTTCTGTGGTCAGACGAGTCACGATTCGAAGTTCTTGTTGGAAATGTGGGACGCCGGGTCATCCGGACCAAAGAGGACAAGGACAACCCAAGTTGTTATCAAAGCTCAGTTCAGAAGCCTGCATCTCTGATGGTATGGGGTTGCATGAGTGCGTGTGGCATGGGCAGCTTGCATGCATATATTCAGGTTCTAGAACAACATATGCTCCCATCCAGACGTCATCTCTTTCAGGGAAGACCCTGCATTTTTCAACAAGATAATGCCAGACCACATTCTGCATCAATCACAACATCATGGCTGCGTAGGAGAAGGATCCGGGTACTGAAATGGCCAGTCTGCAGTCCAGATCTTTCCCCTATAGAGAACATTTGACTCATCATAAAGAGGAAGGTGCGACAAAGAAGGCCCAAGACGATTGAACAGTTAGAGGCCTGTATTAGACAAGAATGGGAGAGCATTCCTATTTCTAAACTTGAGAAACTGCTCTCCTCGGTCCCCAGACGTCTGTTGAGTGGAGAATTTGCTGATGCATTCATGAACACTAGTCTCTACATCCAGGACGAGTTAGCTTCCCCCCTGTGCCTAGAGGATTTTATCTCCAACCTCTACTCCACCTGCTCAGGGATTTTGGACTCAATTGCACCTTACAAGGACAAACCCATGAAAGCCAAACCTGACCCTTGGCTTAATGATACTACGCGTGCCCTTAGGCAGCACTGCAGACAAGCCGAGCGCAGATGGAAAAAGGACAGATTACAAGTATCACTGGGTATACTGCGTGACAGTCTTTCTGATTATCAAAATGCAGTTAAAGAAGCTAAATGTATGTACTTGTCAAACGTAATCTCCACCAACTGTAATCGTCCCAGGGTGTTATTCAATACAATTCAGTCAGTTACAAATCCTTTGTGTAATGTTCCGAAACAGGTATCAAGGTCATTCTGTGATGAATTTCTAAATCATTTTATCGATAAGATAGCCTCTGTCAGGCAGAATATTAACGTCACTTCAAATGGTCTTGATACATGTTCTTCCTTTTCTACGCCCTCATCTGTGTTTAACAAATTTGAGCCAGTGTCCCTATCTTTTCTCTCTGAATTGGTCCAGCGGTTATCCCCAACTAACTGTCCTCTGGACATTATTCCATCTAGGGTGCTGAAGCAGGTTTTTAACACAGTGGGTCCATGTCTTCTCTCTTTTATAAACAGTTGTCTCAGTTCAGGGTTTGTCCCAGATGCCTTCAAGCACGCTGTGGTCAGGCCTCTTCTTAAAAAATCCAATCTTGATCCTACAGTATTTTCTAATTTTAGACCAGTATCTCATTTACCCTTTCTATCTAAGGTCTTAGAAAAAGTTGTCTGTATCCAATTGCAGTCCTTTCTAGAAAAAAATCATGTTCTTGAGAAATTCCAATCCGGTTTTAGAACTCGTCACAGCACTGAATCCGCTCTCCTGAAGGTACAGAATGATATCCTCCTATCCCTTGATTCCAAAAAACCTGTGCTGCTCGTGATGTTGGACCTCACTGCAGCCTTTGATACTGTTGACCACTCGACTCTCCTGACACGTCTGGCACAAGAAGTTGGCCTTCAAGGTCCTGTACTACAATGGTTTAGGTCATATTTAACAAATAGGACTTTCTCAGTCATGATTGGTGATCTCTCTTCCTCCTCAGCCCCTTTGACCTCTGGTGTTCCACAGGGTTCCATTTTGGGCCCTGTTCTATTTTCCTTGTACATGCTGCCATTAGGGTCGATCATTTCAAAGCACAATGTTTCTTTTCATCTATATGCAGATGATTTACAAATCTACCTGCCAATTGTGCCAAATTCTTCTGAAGCACTTAAATCAATTCACAGTTGTCTGTATGACATCAAACTCTGGCTGTCACAAAACTATCTCTGTGTGAATGAGCGTAAAACAGAGTGTATTATGTTTGGGTCCCCAAACGTTTCTGGTTTTATCACTGCTGGTCTCGATTTTCCAGTTCCTAATTTGAGCCATGCAGTCAAAAATTTGGGGGTGACTTTAGACAGCAGTTTAAACTTTCAGACTCACATTGACTCGGTTGTCAGGGCAGGATTTTTTCATCTTCGCCTCCTTGCAAAGGTCAAACCCTTTTTGAACCAGAGCGACCTGGAGAAAGCCATTCATGCTTTTATTAGTTCGCGGCTAGACTATTGCAACGCACTTTATGTGGGAATCACTCAAGCTCGGTTACATCGTCTGCAACTTGTGCAGAATGCTGCGGCTCGTATGCTGACCAATAACCGAAAGAATGATCACATCACACCAATTTTGTATTCCCTTCACTGGCTTCCGGTACAGTTCCGGATTCAGTTTAAACTTTTGATGTTTGTTTTTAATGCGATTAATGGTCTGGCACCGTCCTACTTGTGTGAGACAATAAGCTCCTATCACCAAGGTAGAGCCTTACGTTCTGCAAACCAAAACCTGCTAGTGGTCCCTCGGTCAAGATACAAGCAATGGGGTGATCGCTCCTTTGCAGTCGCTGGCCCTAAACTCTGGAACACCATTCCACCAGAGTTACGCAAAATTAAGGACCTTCCTTTGTTTAAAGCACAACTAAAGACCCACTTATTTAGAATGGCTTTTAATATTTTATAATTTTATGCTTTTTATAATTTAGTTTTATTTATTTTTTTATTATTATTGTTATACTATAACTTCCATTTATAATGTTCATTTATTTATTTATAACTATAAATTTTTTTTTATTGCGATTTTATTGTTATTTTTTTAGTGCTGTGAAGCACTTTGGTTCAACTTTGGTTGCTGTAAAGTGCTATATAAATAAATGTTGATTGATTGATTGATTGATAAGAAGAAGGAGACATGCCACACAGTGGTGAAAATGGCCTTGTCCCAACTTTTTTGGGATTTGTTGACACCATGACATTTTGATTCACCATATTTTTCCTTTAAAATGATACATTTTCTCTATGATTTATGTTCTATTCTGAATAAAATATTGACATTTGCCATCTCCGCATCATTGCATTCAGTTTTTATTCACAATTAGTTTAGTGTCCCAACTTTTTTGGAATCCGGTTTGTATAAAAAATTTTTTTTTTTGGTTGATTGCTGACTTCTTTCTCCAGTACAAGGATGACGGCAGACAGCATTTTTGGTTTGCTAGAGATGGATAATTTAAGTTTGGCTTTTTAAAATGTATTTTATAAATAAGAGGAGAACTTAAATAGACATCGAGTATTTTATTTGAAAGTAACCTTCAACCTGGAGTCTTTTTTTCGAAGTAAAACATTTTTTTTGCATGCATGCAGAAATATGATTAAATTTTCTCTGTAGCAGTTAATTGATTTTATAAATGCAACACACTATTCTTTTTATACATAGCATAAAGCTAAAAAACAAAAAACAATATATGCAGTGTTATCTTCATTTTAGATGTGAAAAGGTTTTTGTGGCTCCCAGTGTTTTCTTTTCTGTAGGAAAAGCTGTAGGCTCTGGTGCACAATGTGTCGCTGGGTCCTAAAGCAGGAAATCTGACTGTGTTCCCTTGGCAGAAGGGATGATTTACACATTTTGTCTTGTCAATCACAATGACATTAGCTAATTGTGAATGCGGTAGAGGATGGCTTATTCCACAGAGTCTGTTACACTGCATAAATTGCAAGCTCAGAAATTGCTAAGTTCAGAAAACAAATGATGTGTTAGCTGGCTGGTGAGTGTCCAAACTGTGCTTGATTGTGCTGCATTCCTAGCTTACATACACAGCAACAAAATGGTGCAGTGTGCTACACGGAAAAAAAAAAAATACAAGGTGTGGTTTGGAACAGAGCATCTCTTTTGAGGTTGATGAGTGAATCCATTTTTATTGTCGAATTGAACATCACTCACTCTCTTTCTTTGTGCTTCTCTCAGACAATGCAAGCGGCGCGATGCCCTACTGATGAGCTGTCTTTAACAAACTGTGCAGTGGTGAGTGAGAAGGACCTGCAGTCTGGACAGTGAGTATTACAGTAATAAATCATACCATACTGCATCTGTTAAACAGCAGACAGGTGCCATATTTGGAAAAAAGAATGCATTTAAAGTACCAAACCTTGCAGACTTTTAAAACAATTATCGTTCCGAATTTGTATTACGTTAAGGATCTTTGAAAGTGTTCAGCAAATGTAAAAAAGTACTAATTGAAGTATCCGGAGCATTTAACTCATTGCCAAAACGATTGTCAGAGCCGTTATTTGAAATCAATCAGCACCCTTTTTTCCAGCCCGATTTTCTCCCTAATTTAGTTGTGTCCAATTCCTCCCCATCACTAGGGGGCGCTCCCACATTAAGCTACTACTACCACTCAGTCGGGAGGTCCGAAGACTACCGTGTGTTTCATCCGAATCACGTGCGCCAGCCGACCGCATCTTTCTTCAAACTGCTCACTCACGCAATGTTGGGGGCGGCGTAACACACTTGGAGGACAGCGCTATCTGCTCCTTCCGCTTGCATGAGCTCACAGACGCCCCTGATTGGCTGTAGAGCCGTGATTAATGTAGGAGCACTAAGTACCTCTCACCTTTTGACCAATAAGATCTGAGAATTCACCAGCACTCTGGTATAATCTTATTATCTTGTCCTAGTGTTGATGTTGATCTCCAGCCTAGGTGGAATAGTTACACCAAAGGTGTGTGCATGATGCCAAGGTGTGTACTCCTGTCTTGTTTACAGCGTTCCCAGGATAGTCTCCGGATCCTCGGTGACCCTGATCATGAGCCGTTCCTTAAAAAAGAATAAATGAATGTTGTTGTAGTTGTTCTTTCGGCTGCTCCCGACAAGGGGTCGCCACAGCGGACTATCCAGTCCGCACTACAACTTGGCACAGGTTTTACGCCGGATGCCCTTCCTGATGCAACCCTCCCATTTTATCCGGGCTTGGGACCGGCACTGCATCCAGTGGCTGGGGTTTGGGCACCGGCTGGGAATCGAACCCGGGCCTTCCGCATGGCAGGCGAAACACCTACCACTGAGCCACCAGTGCCCCAAAAAGAAATGAATGATTTGGTGATTGTGTAATTCTTGTCTTTGTCATCTACAGGCATGTGAGTGTTAAAACCACTCCAAACCACAAGTTTGTGTTCACGGTGAAGTCTCATCACACAGTAACACCTGGGACTATAGCATTCAGCTTACCTCAGGTACACACAGGCAAACACACATATTTTTTTACAAAACCTTCGATTCTTGCTCACATGCTTCTCTCGGCACGGTCACTTCCCTATTGTGCCACCCTAAAAAGTAATTCATTTTGAGACTACTTAACAAACGCTAAGATTTGTTCTTATTTATTGTTTGTACCAGTTAATCAGCTATTTTGAGACCCTGTCCTAAATGCTAGACATCTTTCGTAGCCAGCTTTCTCACAAGAATATTAATAATTTAGTCTATGACCTTATTGCTAGCCATGTTTATCAGAAATCCTCACTGACAGATTAAATACTCTATATAGTATTCAGATATTTGTGTTACACCATAAAAAGTAAGAATATCTCTCTTAGCTTTAATAAAGATTTATATAATACAGTCTGTGTTTGGCATACATAAAAATTCCACATGCATGGCGATGTGTGCTTCGGTTATTTACATTTAGGCATTTGGCATTTGACTTACAAAAAGTGCTTTAAAGTTTACACCACTGGCTACATACTTACACTGGGTTAACTAGGTTAATAACTAAGTGCCATTAGTCCAACACAACTGGGAAGAGGGATTTTTTTTGGGGGGGGGGGGGGTTATATACCATTCTGATGCACTTTCCTCAAATATTGATTTACTACAAGGGCCGTTCAAGTCAAACCAGGACTTTTGATTGTCCAGAACACTTTTATAACAGTAAAAACTTAACCTTTCTTTCTCCTGCTATACTAATGCATATCCCAGCCTTTGACTAGCGCTTGGATACCATCAATGCATAAAGTTTTCTGGAGCCATGATCATACTTCCTGCTTCATGTCTGAAACGCCGGCCTCCCAGGAACTCCTTTATTGGCCCAAACATGTGGAAATGGCTTGGAGTGAGAGTTATTGCCACCGTGCGTGGCAATAACTCCCAGTCGAGTTCCAGTTGGTGAATGATTTCATTCAAGAGAAATTTCATCACAAATCCTGGTTTGACTTGAACACTCCTCGTATTAAGATTGTCAACGAATCTGCATTCAGCTCTCACTGTAATCTGCTTATATAAAAGCTCATGGCAGTTACACCGTGCGTTATCTCTCCAACAGAGGAAATGGGCCGGACTCTCTATCGGACAGGAAGTGGAAGGTACGAATTATAGGATTTCTAATATTTTGGCATAATTCATTGAAAAATGTTTTCGTTTATAGTGCCTTACATTTGTTATGTTAATTTCTCTTCTGTTTTCAGTTCAAAACTATAATTTTGACAAATCAAAGCAGTGTATCGGCGCGATGATGATCGAGATCGACTTCCTGCAAAAGAAAAACACTGATTCATCTCCATATGATTCAGACAAAATGGCCAGTGAATTCATTCAGCAGTTCAATAACCAGGGCTTCACTGTGGGACAGCAGGTACAAATCTTTTTATATAATCTCGCAATCTCTCATTTTCTTTTTAGTTTATATATGAATGTTGTCAATGTTGTCATAGTCAAACATTGCAGGAAAATAGAAATAGAAAAGGAAACATTTTGCAGCGAAGAGAGAATGCATCTGCAAACTCTTATTACATACAGTATACACACACACAAGAACACACTTCGTATAAGACCACAAGGCTAATGAGAAGAACATGTGAAGCGTAACCAGAAGAGGCCTTTAGGCTCAGATCAATCTAGCAACAGTTATCACGGGAGTGTTTAGTGCAGAGCTGGAAATGAACCGGGAGGGTCGTGGGACAGTTATTCCTGTTCGTAGTTTTAATGCATTCCCTGTAATGCAGTAAAAAAAATAATACGCTGAGTGAAATCTTTATTGTTTATTTCTATGAGAATGTTAAAGGTGCCTTAAGTAACAATATTGACTACATTAGTAATATTAACAAATCAGAAACTTAATAATTAAGCATTAATAAACCGTAAATCGACAAATCGTCCCAAAGACGGCGATCATTTGTGGTAATTATTGAAAATCTTTTGGTAACAGAGACACAAGATTCAATATATCACAAAAGATACAAAATAAGCATAAGAATAATTGTTAAAAAACAAATATAGTATAGATATCTAACAATTATTCTTATTACAATTACGTGAGCACAGTATTAGACATGCTGATGTGTGTGTGTGTGTGTTTATAGTTGGTATTTAGTTTCTGTGATAAACTGTTTGGCCTGGTGGTGAAGGACATCGAGGCAATGGATGCGAGCATACTGAAGGGAGAGACAGCGAGTGGAAAAAAACAAAAGGTCTGACTATTTGTCTGCTTGTTCATTTATGCTGTTTATAATTTTTAACTCCACTTTTTTTAACGGTAGTTTAAAACCATCAACATTACACTTTTATTAAACCTAGCAACAATTTACTCATTTCAACATAGCATGATTAATTGCCACATTTTCTTGTTATTTTCTGTGTGTACAGATCGAGATTGGGCTGTTGGTGGGAAACAGTCAGGTTATCTTTGAGAAAGCCGAGAATTCTTCAATTACACTTGTTGGTAAGCGCTGCTTTATAAAAGATTTCTGAAGAGTTTAAAACATGCACTTAAACGTCAAACGTTTAACAAAATATTTTCAATTTCAACGTTTTATAATAAATCAGGAAAAGCCAAAACCAAAGAGGCTCGTCAGACAATTATTAATCCAGACTGGAACTTTGAGCGCATGGGCATCGGCGGCCTGGATAAAGAGTTCTCAGACATCTTCAGGAGAGCATTCGCCTCACGCGTCTTTCCTCCTGACATAGTGGAACAAATGGGTATGTTCTGTCTTATTTCATTCAAGCTTCACTTGTTGTCTTCCCTAGTTTAAGATCAGCTCATGGCAGGTTTCCTCTTGCTGTTTATGTATGTAATAGCGAGTGTGCTCTCTCTGCAGGATGTAAGCACGTGAAAGGCATTCTCCTCTTCGGTCCTCCTGGTTGCGGGAAAACCCTGATGGCGAGGCAGATTGGGAAGATGCTAAACGCACGTGAGCCGAAAATCGTAAATGGACCAGAGATTCTCAACAAGTACGTCGGAGAGTCTGAGGCCAACATCAGGAAACTGTTTGCTGACGCTGAAGAGGAGCAGAAAAGGGTATGCAATAAACAAATAAAGACAAACCTGCTCAGTTAACTTTTAAAGTTAAATCATGCCTCAGAGTGGCGCTGTAGTAAAGCGCTTGTCCTATCAGACAGAATTTGCGAGTTCGATTCCTGGGTGATGCTGTAACCTCTAGATACTTAGTGCACCCACATTAATCACTGCTCTACAGCCAATCAGGGGTGTCTTTGAGCTCATGCAAGTGGAAGGAGCGGATAGCGCTGTCCTCTGAGTGTGTTACTCCGAGTGTGCCCCGAACGGTGTGTGAACGAGCAGTTCGAAAAGACGCGGTCGACTGGCGGCACGTGGTTCGGAGGAAACGTGTAATAGTCTTCGGCCCTCCCGAGTGAGTGGTACTGTAGTAGTGTAGGAGTGCCCCTAGTGACGGGGAGGAATTGGACATGACTAAATTAGGGAGAAAATCAGGAGGAAAAAAAAATTACTTCACTACTGGAAGTATTCTTATTAGATTTGTCATTTGGGGACATTTGAGTTTTTAATTCCTTGTTTTTAACAAATCTGTTTCTTTCTTTGTGTATGTTTATGTGTGTGGTAGTTGGGTGCTAACAGCGGGCTGCACATTATAATTTTCGATGAGTTGGATGCCATCTGTAAGCAGCGTGGTTCAGCAGCAAGCAGCACCGGCGTCCACGACACCGTGGTCAATCAGTTGCTGTCCAAAATCGATGGTGTGGAGCAACTTAACAATATCCTCGTTATAGGTACACAAACAGACACACAAACTAACACAACAGCTTGTAAAGCTGCTTTAAGTCTATCTGTCTGAGTGTATGTTACTGTGTGCATGAATAATGTCCCTATACTCCATATTCATCTGATTATATTTCACCTGTTGGTATTGTACAGGAATGACTAACAGACCTGATCTAATAGACGATGCTCTGATGAGACCTGGCAGGTTTGAAGTGAAAATGGAGATCGGTAAGGTTTTAATAAGATCCGTATTATACTTCCCACTTTCATTATCAGATAGAACAACTGAAAAAAAAAATCTACACACTCTTTCTTTCTATGAGGAATCGCAGCAGTTGTGTAGGACAGGGAAATTTCAGACCGGTAGTCAGTCACACAAAGATCTTAACTTGACAGATAAATAATACATAGGAGAAAATTATAGGCCAAGCTGAGATACTTTTGATTTGGTTATATTAGGATATTCCTCATGAACCGCTCCTCTATACCTCCATTATTCAGTCACTCACCTTCGTTCTTACCTTCCTGTAGGTTTGCCTGATGAGAAGGGTCGTGTCCAGATCTTGAGCATTCACACGGCTAAAATGCGTGAGTTTAACCTGTTAGCGCTGGATGTGGACCTGAAGGAGCTGGCAGTTGATACGAAGAACTACAGCGGTGCAGAACTAGAGGGATTAGTGAGAGCTGCACAATCGACCGCCATGAACCGACACATCAAGGTTAATAACACAGGACAGAGGAATACAACGCAATAACACAATAACATGTATGAAACCATACAAGTCCCAGGTTAAAAATGATAATGTGTTTAAATTAATTATTACATATTCAAATTCAAATTTTATTTGTCACATACACAGTCATACAGTATGAAATGCAGTATAAGCAGTAATTGCACCCATATCTGTGCATGGTTGTATTTGTGAATTTGTGGGGAAAAACAATGTGGCTGCTTACGGTAGGGCCATATTTGGGCCACAAGATTGTACATTGCCATAACCGGTTCCTTTAATATTTTCCCAGCATTTTTTTTAAATACCCATTTATCTTTACACAGATCTGCTCTATATGCTATGCGCTGAGGTAATTAGCAGCCGGGTTCATGCTAGTGTCGTATATTGATCAGTTCTGTCTTACTCAATGTTGCACTTCATGTAAAATCTTTAATGAACGTGTGTGTGTGTGTGTGTGTGTGTGTGTTAGGCTACAGCCACAGTGGAGGTAGACCTGGAGAAAGCCGAGAAGCTGCAGGTCTGCAGAGCGGATTTTATGGGGTCATTAAACAATGATATCAAACCTGTAAGTCGGGCGCAGCGTTCCGGTTCGCGAATTACATCTCATATTTTCTTTTACTCACTGAACCAAAAGGCTCGGTGGTGCGTTTTTGCTATGTTGCAAAGGTTGATTTTGTATGTTCCAGGCGTTTGGTACGAATCAGGAGGATTACGCGAGCTACATTATGAACGGCATTATTAAATGGGGCGATCCAGTGAGTCATGTGCTGGATGACGGAGAGCTGCTGGTTCAGCAAACTAAGAACAGCGACAGAACTCCGCTGGTGGCCATGCTGCTTGAAGGTCAGGATGAATCATACTGTAATGTATATACAGTGGCTTGCAAAAGTATTCAGCCCCCTTGAACTTTTCCACATTTTGTCACATTACAGCCACAAACATGAATCAATTTCATTGGAATTCCACGTGAAAGACCAATACAAAGTGGTGTACACGTGAGAAGTAGAACATTTTTTACAAATAAATAACTGCAAAGTGGGGTGTGCGTACAGTAATTATTTAGCCCCCTTTGGTCTGAGTGCAGTCAGTTGCCCATAGACATGTGGGGGACACAGCAAACATGTGGAAGAAGGTGCTCTGGTCAGATGAGACCAAAATGGAACTTTTTGGCCAAAATCCAAACGCTATGTGTGGCGAAAAACTAACACTGCACATCACTCTGAACACACCATCCCCACTGTCAAATATGGTGGTGGCAGCATCATGCTCTGGGGGGGGTTCTCTTCAGCAGGGACAGGGAAGCTGGTCAGAGTTGATGGGAAGATGGATGGAGCCAAATACAGGGCAATCTTGGAAGAAAACCTCTTGGAGTCTGCAAAAGACTTTAGACTAGGGCGGAGGTTCACCTTCCAGCAGGACAACGACCCTAAACATATAGCCAGGGCAACAATGGAATGGTTTAAAACAAAACATATCCATGTGTTAGAATGGCCCAGTCAAAGTCCAGATCTAAATCCATTCGAGAATCTGTGGCAAGATCTGAAAACTGCTGTTCACAAACGCTGTCCATCTAATCTGACTGAGCTTGAGCTGTTTTGTAAAGAAGAATGGGCAAGGATTTCAGTCTGTAGATGTGTAAAGCTGGTAGAGACATACCCTAAAAGACTGGCAGCTGTAATTGCAGCAAAAGGTGGTTCTACAAAGTATTGACTCAGGGGGATGAATAATTACGCACACCCCACTTTTCAGTTATTTATTTGTAAAAAATGTTTGGAATCATGTACGATTTTCGTTCCACTTCTCACGTGTACACCACTTTGTATTGGTCTTTCATGTGGAATTCCAATAAAATTGATTCATGTTTGTGGCTGTAATGTGACAAAATGTGGAAAAGTTCAAGGGGGCCAAATACTTTTGCAAGCCACTGTATACTAATATAAAGATATACTGTATATTTAGAAATTGAATCAGGTCAAAGTTTAAAACAAGACAGCCACATTAGCTACGATTTACTCATTGCTAAAACGAAGCGAAGGTGCTTAAAGGTCCCATATGACTTGTTTGAGCCCATGACAAAACTATAAAAATGTAAAAAAAAAAAAATTTGTGTTTTGTTTGGTGTACCCGCAAAGCCACAATGGAAACCCATATTAATGTTTAAAAACCACCAACCAGGGCCTCCGAGTGGCGCAGTGGTAAAGTGCTCGCCCTATCATCCGGAGATCGCTGGTTCGGTTCCGGGTGATGCTGTAACCTCTCACAGCCGGAGGTCTCGAGAGAGCTAAATTGGCCGAGCTCTCTCAGCGGGGATGGCATTAATCTATGCCATTCCGGGCGTCTTTGAGATTGTGCACGCGGAGGGAGCGGATGTCCTCCGAGTTTGTTACGACGCCCCCAACGGTGCATGAGCGAGAAAAAAGAGGTCGGCTGGTGTCACGTGGTTCAAAGGAAACACGTGACAACTCTCAGCCATCCTGGCTGAATGGTAGTAAGTAGCCTTAATGTGGGAGCCCACCCTAGTGACGGAAAGGAATAAATTAGGGAGAAAATCGGGCGGGACCAAAAAAAAAAACAACCGAGGGGTGAATGTTATCACGTTTCCTCGGAGACATGTGATGCCAGACAGACGTATCTTTTCAAGCTGCTCACATGCCATCCACTCTTTCCATTTGCATGAGCTCACAGGCAAACAATTGACTAGCATCCCAATCGATATGAGAGTGGTAGAGGGCCACCCACCTAAATTGTGAGTTTCAAACTGTTTTGAACAGCGAAACTGTTTTTAACCCACTTTGCTTTAACGCTGTATAATCGCTGACTGTGAACTCTAACTTCAGCCTTCTAGATTATGCAAAAAACATCATTTCACTTCTTATATAATTAAAGGGGACTTATTATGCAAAATTTACTTTTTTTTTGTCATTTTTAGACATTCAAATGGGTCTCCACTGTGCACGTATTCCTTTAAAAACATTTCTAAAAAACAATCCCTGCTTTTTGTTCCTTTTCACATTTTTGCATCAGCGGCTCAAACAAGCCTTTTAGAATTTCCTTCTTTAAATGCTATAATAAAGACTTTGGCTTTCTTTCCTTTAGCTTTATTGAAGGTATTGACTACATGAATTATTTTCTTAATTAATACATTTCTGATCATTTTGGTAATAATTTGTTGCTTGGTGCTGTATTTCTATTATTAATGGTGGACATTAGCTGTTCAACACGTTGCTAGTACAGTTACAATGAAGGAAAACATGGGCGACTTTTTCATGCAAAAAAGAGCTTCTGCTCTCACTCACCATTTTCCAGTGACATCATGAAATGTCATATTAATGAGAAATCCAATGTAGAAGAAGTGGAGATATTGGTGCACACTGGACTCCATGTCCCAGAGTGCAGTGCAGAGTACGGCGAGGATATTGGCGGTATTAGCATGAAAGTACCATGAAATAGCTCTGTAATCCCATCCGTCAAATGGCATTGTGGGTTATATAGCAAACATAGGATGATGTTTTCACATTGAGTCAAAGCCTTTATGCCAAAGTTTTAATGGACTATTTCTACTTCTGAGGCCATGTGTCCAGAACTACATGCTGAGACTGACCTCATCCTCGTTTATGTACTATGATAAGAGCTGGTCAAAATAATAATAATAATAATAATAATAATAATAATAAAGCACCAATAAAGTTTGCTTTAAAGATATACACTTAAATATTTTATTGTCAGTTTTGATGCCCTGTACAGCTTCACTATTAGCCTAAATATTTTGTTTGACAGAAATTTTGTCAATCTGTTATGTCTGTTTATCTTCAGGTCCTCCACACAGCGGGAAAACGGCATTAGCTGCTAAAATCGCAGAAGATTCGCAATTTCCTTTCATTAAGATCTGCAGTCCTGATAAAATGATCGGCCACTCCGAGATTTCAAAATGTCAAGCCATTAAAAAGGTCTGTTATCATATATATGAATAATATTCCATCATTTCAGGTACGGTTTTTATACAAGGAACTAAAAGTGATTCAGTGAAAACAATGATTAAAAATATTGAAAAGACACATTTCATTTTTATTTTCAATGGAGTGAAAGTGAAAACGTATGAGTAAAAGTTGAATAAAAAGAAAGGTGATACAAAAAGGTAGGTGTATAGAAGAAGACAGAGTGAAAGTTATAGATCGGAAATAATATTTTGTTTAGTTTGGCCTATGAAAACTTTTACATGTCTTTGGTAATAAAAAAAAGTGGTAATAAGTGAGACATTAGCTCCTTTATTGTGTGTTCTACTACACAGATTTTTGATGATGCTTATAAGTCCCAGCTCAGCTGTGTGGTAGTGGACGACATCGAGCGCCTGCTGGGTGAGTCTCATATACACAATGTGTGCGTTAATGTAATGGTTTAAAAATAACCAGATCACGACATTACTCATTTTCTGCACAACGATCCACAGATTACGTTCCCATCGGCCCAAGATTCTCAAACCTCGTCCTCCAGGCACTGCTGGTTTTACTGAAGAAAGCACCTCCTCAAGTGTGTATCACACTGTCCTTTAACATTTTGTGAGTGTGTCCGTGTATACAGGACGTGTATAATGTGTGTATGTGTTTGTGAACAATGCATGCAGGGCCGTAAGCTGCTCATCATCGGCACCACTAGCCGTAAAGACGTCTTGCAGGAGATGGAGATGCTCAACGCTTTCAGCACCACCATACACGTCCCCAACATTGGTAGCGGAGATCACCTGGTGGAGGCGCTAGAGGTCTTTCACTAAGCATACCCGATTTCTATACCTGCATGCATATAGTACAGTATATTGTACCTTTTAAAAAGTGAATTATGGTCCATTCACCGACCTCTACTGACTTTAAGGTACACTATATCCATATTTCCGTTTCCAGAGCAAAAGAGTGGGATAAAAAAAAAAAGTTAGTTGTGTCATTAAACAGTCCTTGGAAAGGTAGTAAAACCAGTCTGTGTATGTGTGTGTAGCTGTTGGGCAGTTTCACGGATGCAGAGAGAGCAACTATCGCCCAGCAGGTAAAGGGGAAGCAAGTGTGGATTGGAATTAAGAAGCTCCTCATGCTCATCGAAATGTCACTGCAGGTAAAATTAGCCTCTGATCAGTCTTTAATAAGCTTGAATTAAAACCTGTTAATACTAGACAAGCAAACATTACTGAGTACTGAGACTTGAGTCTTGAGTTTAACCTGCAGTGTATTGCTAACATTCTCTGTATGTGTTTATCTGAAGATGGATCAGGAATATCGTGTCTACAAATTCCTCTCTCTGCTGCGGGATGAGGGAGCGTGAGTAACATTTCTATGTATATATTTTATTAAATATAATGCCGTACAAGCTCTTATAGCACACTCATACGTATACATGGGGGCTGGTCATCAGCTGTACTACTTCCGAACGCAGTGTTGTAGGACCCAGAATGCTGTTAATTTAACAGCTCAGGCTGGACATTGCTTCCGCAGGGGGACATAGCAGCACCGGAACATCATGTTCTGGAGGAATTTATTTTCTTCTTCTCCGTGACCCATCATTATTTTCTTTTTCTTTGTTAATACAACATGAAATACACACTGTAGCTTTAATCAGCACCACAAATGATGCTATACAATATTCCGGTATTTTCATGTAGATTTTTCAGACCCAGAAATTAGCTCCACCCCCAGACACGTCCCAACACAATAGTTTTAACAGTGATGGGGATGGCTAGATGGTTGAAAGGCTTGTCACAGGTGTTTTCATTGTGATTCACCTTGTATATTTTTATATATATAAATGTATATATACAATATATTATGAAAAATTACAAACCGCTCCTTTAATGTTGTTGGTTTGTTTTTTAAATGTCACAATCATCAGGCTGGATGAGAGCAATCGCATCCGAATTTGAAATTCATGCCTACTGGTAAGATGACTAATCACAAAAAAGCTGTGGTTTTAGAATAGATATACTAGAAATAGTATTAATATGTAGTAATAAGTTTATCTCTTTTTTTAAATGTGTGATAAAGTTTGCTACAGCTGTCCTTTATAACATTCACTGCCTGGCAAAAAAAAGCTTTTAAAATTTAAGTCCAGGCGGCACGGTGGTGTAGTGGTTAGCACTGTCGCCTTGCACCTCCAGGGTCTGGGTTCGATTCCCCGGCCAGGCTCGATTGCATGGAGTTTGCATGTTCTCCCCGTGCTTGGTGGGTTTCCTCCGGGTACTCCGGTTTCCTCCCACAGTCCAAAGATATGCAGGTTAGGCTAATTGGCGTTCCTAAATTGTCCGTAGTGTGTGTGAGTGTGTGTGTGTGTGCCCTGCGATGGATTGGCACCCTGTCCAGGGTGTACCCCGCCTAGTGCCCGAAGTCTCCTGGGATAGGCTCCAGGTCCCCCGCGACCCTGAACACAGGATTAAGCGGTATAGAAAATGAATGAATGAATGAATGAATTTAAGTCCTGGACTTGCCATCCGTGAAGAAAAACTCAGTAGATGTGATAACCTGGTGATTCAGTACATCCAGGTCGTCCTCTGACCTAATTTTATTGCCACATAATTTTGGTGAATCTAGACCTGACCACCTAAAGCAACCCCAGGTCATAACACTGCCTCCAGAGGACTGTATAGTGGACACTATGTATGATCAGTGACCTGATGCATCTATCGCTCATCATACTACATGACCTATTTTTATGACCATATGGATATGCTCTTACTATTAGATGGCTATACTTTCACTATTGAACATAACCGTGATTTCTATTGTGGAATTTTTAAAGATGCGTTTAAATGATCTCCATTCTTGATTTTTTTTTTTTTCCTGACCGCATTCGTTCGACAAAAATTATAATTCAGCACTATCCTTCCAGATTTTAATAATGCATTAAATAGTTCTTAACCCAATTTTAATAATTTTAAATCTAATTTGCTTGATGCAGCCCAATAATTTGACCTTTATGAAATGGTGATTTTTTTTGTTTGTGAATCAGGCAGTGTATAAACGGTTCTTTCCTGCTATTTTTCTCTCCCAATGTGTAATCCTTTCTCCTGCAGCAAATATTTGACCATAAAACCCTGTCACTGTCTTCTTTCATGAGTGTTAAACAAACATCTCCTTAAAGAACGCCTCACCACTTAAATATCTGCCCTACAAGGGATTCATAGAGAAACAATACCTGCTACCAGACTGGCTGTTAGCAATTGAGGAAGTGGAAACTGCTGAAATGGGGTTGCAGAGGATGATGATGATTTTTCTCTCTTTCACTTCAGAGATCACAGCTTCTAAGAGTAACGAGTGGAGCTCCATCCCGCATCATTCTGTACCCCTCATCGTAACCCCCTCACACACATACACACACATACACACACCACAGTGTGTGTAGTGTCTTGTACTTTGTGAGCTACTGTTCTAGATATTTAATGAATAAAAGATCTAAAGATGTACAAACTCATCACTATACATATTATTCTGTTTTGTGTGTGCGAATGCATCATATATAGCTTCTACACCATGCAGGTGTGTGAGTAAAATTTTAAGTGCGTAGTACTGACAATGTACTGTTATATTTATGACTTTGGTGTGTAAGTGGTGTACAGTTACACTATGATGTGTGTATGGAGGTATGTGTGTGTGTTAGAGCTTTAAACATATCTGAAATATCAAACTGACACATTCTGTCTGACCTGACCTGACCTGGGCCACCACACCAGAGACTAAGTCAGTTTTAAAATCAAATGCTAGTGCCAAGGAGCACTCCTTAATTATCATTGCTAATTAGCAGAATTTTTCAGAATCTTTCTCATCTTTAACCACTCATTTCTTTGTTCACTCACACAATGTTTAATAGACATCTGCTTTAAACTATTATCACACAATCATAGATGTCTGCTTGCACTTTTATTGTCTGTTTGCAGAAGGAATCTTGCTTTGCCAGCTAGCCAGTTTAGGAATCAATAGGTTAGCTACAGTAGCTAGCTGATTGTTCTCAGCTGGCGATGTTAGTGCACTAGATTTGGCTGTTTTATGTGACAACAATAACTCTAATGTGTCCAAACCATCATATAAATGATTAACTGTGTAAACGATATTCATGTGCAGCACTAGAGGACATTTCTAGTTAGGCTGGACTGCTAACTCTGAGTAGCTCTTTTAAACAGCATTGTCAACCCTCATCTGCTCGCGCAATACAAATAACAGTATCACAGTTTACATTTACAATTTACAAATGCATGATTTAAACTTAAATGTGCTCTACAAACTTTATTATGGAGCAATCTATGGACAGTAAGGGGTAAAAATGCAGGTCAACATCTGTTTAATCTGTGTTTGTACTGTATGTGTGCATGTGTTCAGGTGGTTCAATGGAAAATGTCATTTGAACCTTTCTAGTATTTCACAAACTGTTTAAACAGCCAGCTCAAACTGTGTGTGTGTGGGGAAGCAAGAAATGTATCACCCCAGCATTTAATGTGTGTAAAATAACCAATCTTGTCCTGCTCTATGTCTCTCGGTCATTAATTCCAATTTGTATGTGTGTGAATGAGATCGTATGTTGTTTGGTGTGCATTAATATTGGTTATTGGTAACAGTCAATGATGAGTAATTTATTTGACTTGTGTAATGATCTGTGATTAGTGCTTGATGTTCACAGATTTAATGTCATGAATATTAAAGACGTTGTGAATATTATTGATGTACTCCAATAAACATGCACAGACAGAAACGGTGGTTCGACTCAGTTATTCTAAAAATCTCATTCACGAAGGCTTCAGTTAACTGAAATGCTGAATGTTATTTGGAACAAATAACAGGGTGTAGTAGGGATGTAACGGTATCAAAACTTCACGGTACGGTAATACCTCGGTATGAATGGCATGGTACGGTATTTATTGAATCATTTACAGGAAAAACAAAACTAATGAAGAGACTCGAAAAAATGCCAGAAGTGTTTATTAAACAGTATACATGAACACTGAACATAGATGGCTAATTTGTATGCCATTGATATCTGTAAACTTTGAAACAGAAACTTAAATTTTTCTATTTTAATAACAAAAAATTATTAAACCATGTTTAAAAAAAAAAGTTTCAATTTAGTATTCTTAAACTCAGAAAAAATAAAAATAACAGCCTACTTATTGCAGCTGGCCCATGTGCTGAATGAGTATTTGACAACACTCACCTCATTCACTCACTTATTCGGACAGAGACAGGATTTTTTTTCCCTTTCGCGTTTCTTTTCAGACAGAAACCGAAATGACTCGATAAAACTATAGGTCTTCTGAGAAAAGTTTGTTCAGGCGAATGGAGCGAACGGCAGGTAGCGGGAACTACAATTCCCATCAGCCCAGGTGTGACCATCATCCTTTGCAGTCTGTTGTCGCTACAGATCCAGTAATGCGGGTGCTGCTATTAGCGGCGAAGGAAAAGGAGATGGAAAGAGTAATTAATCATTACGGAGTAAGCGGGTTTTAAATCAGATGTGCGCATTACTGGATCTATAGCGACAACAGTCCGCAAAGGATGATGGCCGCGCCTGGGCTGATGGGAATTGTAGTTCCCGCTACCTCCCGTTCGCTCCAATCGCCTGAGCAAACTTTTCTCAGAAGACCTAGAGTTTTATCGTCATGCGACCATGGTATTATTGAAATAAAGTGTTATTGCTGTACGACGGTATTTACAATACCGTTACATCCCTAGTGTGTAGTAAAATGTGGGAGAAGAAGGTGTCAAGCAATAGGGATTACCACAGATTTAAGAATACTGGCATATGGAATAAGGAATTACTGGAGTAAGGCAATTCAAGAACTTTGGATAGCTTCACAAGGAGTAGAGTGAGGCTGGAGTCAGTGTATCAAGAGCCACCATGCACCATGCATTGGGAAATGGGCTACAGTTGTTGCATCCCTAGTATCAATCTACTCCTGAACCAAATACAATGTTTTATTTACTTGGAAAACAAGGTCCCAGAGTATGGAGGAAGTTAGAAACCAAGTGATGATTTGGGGTGCCATGTCATCTGATGGGGTTGGTCCACTGTGTTTTATTAAGTCCAAAGTCAATTCATCCAACAGACTTTAGAGTACTCCATGTTTCTGCTGACAAGCTTTATGAAGATTGGTTTGCTGACCATGATATTGATGTGCTTCAATGGCCAACCTTCTCGTCTGACCTGAACCCTTTAGAGAGTCTATGGATTATTGTTTAGAGGAAGGTGAAAAACACCTGACCCAACAATATAGACGAGCTGAAGGCATAATAAAGCCAACTTGGTCTTCAACCTCGTCTCATTAAAACCACAGGATTATCACCTTCATGCTATGCTGCATTAAAGCATTAAGTTATGAATGCAACAAAGTATAGAATACATAAAGCTACATGTATAATACATTATATATGAAAAATAAATAAAGTACATTCATAATTAAAAGCAACGTTTATCTGACTCTGATGTGGATGCATCGGTTCTCTGAAATGGCACTCATGCGTGCATCCATCCGTCTTTGTTCAAGCCATCTGGGTTAAAAGATGTTATGACCTTGTGCGACCACTCATTCATTTCAAACACTGAATGTGATTTTAGCAAAAACATAATTGGGATTTTGCTCTAGAGGATGGAAAACCATTAGCCAAATGTATTTGTTGCAGTCCAGAAGAAGGAAGAAAGCCAGATGCCTCGCTTTAGCTGTTTTATGAGACATTGCTAGCGTTGCTACAAAATCCCTTCATCGCCTGTAAAGTTGAAGTCTTATCAGCCACCCCTTACCTCACCAGAAGGCCACAGTATGTCAGCACAAGGGACCGCATCTCAAAAACTATTGACTGCAGCACAGAAGCACCTCAAGTGACTGTCCTCACTCCTTTCCTGTTCATTGTATAAACCTCTGACTTTACATACAACTCAGAGTCATGACAAATGCAGAAGTTCTCAGATGACACTGCCTTTGTGTTATGATGTAGGGATGGAGAGGAGGGTGGGGTACAGAAGACTGGTTATGGATTTTTGGCCTGGTACAATCTAAACCAGCTACAGCTGAACATAACCAAAACCAAGGAGATTGTGACTGACCTTTGTCGGTCCTGGTCTCCTGTGTTACCTGTCACCATTGAGGGAGTAAATGTTGTGATGGTGAGGTCATACAAAGCTGAATGACAAACTGGACTGTTGAAAGCTCCTGCTGATGGTTTAGCAATCGGTCACCACCTGTGTACTTTTCTATGCCGGAGTGTGCTGGGGAGGTAGCCTCAGGAGTAGGAATACCACACACTTCCTTGAGGAAGTAGTGGAGAGGAGAACATTAAACAAAATGTTGTCCATCATGGCCAATTTTTTTTTCAATCTATCCAATATATCTTAAGGCTATATTGCTATATACAGTCGTGGCCAAAAGTTTTGAGAATTACATTGGAATAATATTGGAACAATATTTGAGAAAATATTGGAAATTGGAAAAGTTGCTTTTTATAATATACAGTACGTTTTTATAATAGCAATTTGCATATACTCCAGAATGTTATGAAGAGTGATCAGATGAATTCCATAGTCCTTCTTTGCCATGAAAATTAACTTAATCCCAAAAAAACCTTTCCACTGCATTTCATTGCTGTCATTAAAGGACCTGCTGACATCATTTCAGTAATTGTCTTGTTAACTCAGGTGAGAATGTTGACAAGCACAAGGCTGAAGATCATCATGTCAGGCTGATTGGGTTAGAATGGCAGACTTGACATGTTAAAAGGAGGGTGATGCTTGAAATCATTGTTCTTCCGTTGTTAGCCATGGTGACCTGCAAAGAAACGCGTGCAGCCATCATTGCGTTGCATAAAAATGGCTTCACAGGCAAGGATATTGTGGTTACTAAGATTGCACCTAAATCAACAATTTATAGGATCATCAAGGAAAGAGGTTCAATTCTTGTTAAGAAGGCTTCAGGGCATCCAGGAAAGTCCAGCAAGCACCAGGATCGTCTCCTAAAGAGGATTCAACTGCGGGATCGGAGTGCCACCAGTACAGAGCTTGCTCAGGAATGGCAGCAGGCAGGTGAGAGCGCATCTGCACGCACAGTGAGGCGAAGACTTTTGGAAGATGGCCTGGTGTCAGGAAGGGAAGCAAAGAAGCCACTTCTCTCCAAAAAAAAAAAACCATCAGGGACAGGTTGATCTTCTGCAGAAAGTATGGTGAATGGACTGCTGAGGACTGGGGCAGTCATATTCTCAGATGAAGCCGCTTTCCGATTGTTTGGGGCATCTGGAAAAAGGCTTGTCCGGAGAAGAAAAGGTGAGCGCGACCATCAGTCCTGTGTCATGCCAACAGTAAAGCATCCTGAGACCATTCATGTGTGGGGTTGCTTCTCATCCAAGGAAGTGGGCTCACTCACAATTTTGCCCCAAAACACAGCCAAGAATAAAGAATGGTACCAAAACACCCTCCAATAGGGTTGTGTACCGAAACCCGGTGCCAATAAGGCACCGGTACCTATAGAACCAGTATGTACCGGACCGAAACAGAACGCGAATTTCGGTGCCTCATTTCGGTGCCACTTAAATGCCTGAACTGTCGATTGAAATATTTGTTCTCTAGATTCATATATTTTTGTAGATTAATAGTATATTAGATTAAATAAAAAAATTAAAAGCACAAATCATCCGGAAATGAGAGACCATCCGACATGCGCGTGAATGCAGCAACTAACGTTACACTCGCTCTGACGGCAGCAGGCGGTCTACCGATAGCTTAGCATGCTAAATTAAACAACTCTCGTTAAAATGCCTAAAACTAAACGGTCGAAAGTGTGGCTGTATTTCACAAGAAAGGATTCCGGCACCGTGACGTGCAGCAAATGTCTTACAGCAGTTGCGTGTAAAGGCGGAAACACGTCAAATCTAATGAAACATTCGAGCGCAGACGGAATAAAGTTAAAAGCAGAGGGAGGCACCGTGTTTAACAGCTTGTGGACAACAGCTGGCGCTATCAGTGTGGACGACCCTCAGTCCCAGTCACACCAACTGTAGCAAAAAGTCACAGATTATGATGACGTCAGCAGACTTTCCGCAGGTTAGTAGTAGGATAATGTAATGTTAATAGCAAAATGCAAATCTTGCATTCATGCTAACAAATAGTCGAACTATTTGTAAAAAACTAATGTAACATGGATTCTGTTTATAATTATGGCTTTCCAGCTAGTACTAGTAGTACTACAACAGTGACTCCATTTACCATTGTAAAGAAGGCTATACATGTCCTGTGCAGGGCAATAAGTCAGGAAAGGAGTCGTATTTTGACAGAAAAGGCAAATATGGTGAAATTTCTGCAAAAGAATTGCTAAAATTTGAAGCTTACATATTCATATATACTTTAAACTTTTAATATATTGTTAAATTTTAAGCATAAAATTTTTTGTTCAATAAAAATTCATTCTTGAGTCATCCACTATAATTTTTTGGCTTAAAAGTATCGGTTCAGGCATCGTTTTGGCACCGGTACCGTTTTCAAAGTATCGATTTGGCACCGGTATCGAAAAAAACCCAATCGATATCCAACCCTACCCTCCAACAGCAACTTCTTCCAACAATCCAACAACAGTTTGGTGAAGAACAATGCATTTTTTCCAGCACGATGGAGCACCGTGCCATAAGGCAAAAGTGATAACTAAGTGGCTCGGGGACCAAAACGTAGTAAAATTTTGGTCCATGGCCTGGAAACTCCCCAGATTTTGATCCCATTGAGAACTTGTGGTCAATCCTCAAGCAGCGGGTGGACAAACAAAAACCCACTAATTCTGACAAACTCCAAGAAGTGATTATGAAAGAATGGGTTGCTATCAGTCAGGATTTGGCCCAGACGTTGATTGAGAGCATGCCCAGTGCAATTTAAGAGGTCCTGAAAAAGAAGAGCCAACACTGCAACACAGCATTTATGACTCTTTGCATAAATGTCATGTAATTGTCGATGAAAGCCTTTGAAACAAAGATCTAAAAGCAGTTTAGCAGCAAACTTTGTGAAAACTAATATTTGTCATTCTCAAAACTTTTGGCCACAACTGTACATGACAGTGCTACCCGCGTAACTCTCTCATCATTTACCTTCAGGGTCTGCTCACTACTCTCAGTGTTACATATACACAGACTCAGTCAGTGTCAATGCAACCATGGGGGGGCGCAATCCAGTGTCTTCTTGTGCCAGTCCCAAGTCTGGATAAATGCAGAGGGATGTGTCAGGAAGGGCATCCGACGTAAAATATTTGCCAAGTCAATGATGCGAATCAGAAATGTCATTTCCATACCGGATCGTTCGTGGCCCGGGTTAACAACGACCGCCACTGGTGCTGTTGACCTACAGGGTGCCGGTGGAAATTGGGCTACTGTTGGTCGAAGAAGGAGAGGAGGAAGGGGTGTTCGAAAGCAGAGAGAGAAGAGGAAAGGCAAGAGTTTAGGAGTGAAAGTAGGGACCTTGAATGTTGGGACCATGACAGGGAAGGGAAGAGAGTTGGTTGATATGATGCAGAGAAGGAAGGTGGATATACTGTGTGTCCAGGAGACCAGGTGGAAAGGTAGCAAAGCTAGAAGCTTAGGATCAGGGTTCAAGTTGTTTTACCATGGTGTGGATAGGAAAAGAAATGGAGTAGGAGTTATCCTGAAAGAGGAGTTTGTTAGGAATGTTCTAGAGGTGAAGAGAGTATCAGATAGAGTGATGAGTCTGAAGCTGGAAATTGATGGTGTGATGTTCAATTTTGTTAGTGGTTATGCTCCACAGGTAGGATGTGTGTTAGAAGAGAAGGAGAAATTCTGGAGTGAGTTAGATGAAGTGATGCAGAGCATCCCCAGAGATGAGAGAGTTGTGATTGGTGCAGACTTCAATGGACATGTTGGGGAAGGGAACAGAGGGGATGAAAATGTGATGGGCAGGTTTGGTCTTCAGGACAGGAATGTAGAAGGACAGATGGTGTTGGACTTTGCAAAGAGGATGGAAATGGCAGTTGTAAATAAGTGGGACACTGAGAGGACTGAAGAGAGTAGACAGGAGTACAGGGAGATGCACCATAAGGTGAAGGTAGAAGTGGCAAAGGCCAAACAAAGAGCATATGAGGACTTGTATGCTAGGTTGGACAGTAAGGAGGGAGAGGTGGATCTGTACAGGTTGGCGAGGCAAAGAGATAGAGATAGGAAGGATGTGCAGCAGGTTAGAGTGATTAAAGATAGAGATGGAAATGTACTGACAGATGCCAGGAGGGTGATGGGAAGATGGAGAGAGTACTTTGAGGAGTTGATGAATGAGGAAAACGAAAGAGAACAAAGAGTAGAAGAGGTTACTGTTGTGGAGCAGGAAGTAGCAAATATTAGTAAAACTGAGGTGAGAAGGGCGTTGAAGAGGATGAAGAGTGGAAAGGCTGTTGGTCCTGATGACATACCTGTGGAGGTATGGAAGTGCTTAGGAGAGGTGGCAGTAGAGTTTCTGACTAGTTTGTTTAACAAGATCTTGGAGAATGAGAGGATTCCAGAGGAATGGAGGAGAAGTGTATTGGTGCCGATTTTTAAGAACAAGGGAGATGTGCAGAGCTGTGGCAATTACAGAGGTATAAAGCTAATGAGCCATACAATGAAGCTGTGGGAAAGAGTAGTGGAAGCTAGGTTAAGGGCAGAGGTGAGAATTTGTGAGCAGCAATATGGTTTTATGCCTAGAAAGAGTACATCAGATGCAGTATTTGGTTTGAGGATGCTGGTGGAGAAGTACAGAGAAGGTAATAAAGAGTTGCATTGTGTCTTTGTAGATTTAGAGAAAGCGTACGACAAAGTGCCGAGAGAGGAGCTGTGGTGTTGTATGAGGAAGTCTGGAGTGGCAGAGAAGTATGTTAGAGTGGTGCAGGACATGTATGAGAGCTGTAAGACACTGGTAAGATGTGCTGTAGGTGTGACAGAAGAGTTCAAGGTGGAGGTGGGTCTGCATCAAGGATCGGCTCTAAGCCCCTTATTGTTTGCTCTAGTGATGGACAGGATGACAGATGAAGTTAGACAGGAGTCTCCATGGACTATGATGTTTGCAGATGACATTGTGCTTTGTAGCGAGAGCAGGGAACAGGTGGAGGAAAATTTGGAGAGGTGGAGGTACGCTCTGGAAAGCAGAGGAATGAAGGTTAGCCGCAGCAAGACGGAATACATGTGTGTGAATGAGAGGGACCCAAGAGGAACAGTGAGGCTACAGGGAGCAGAGGTAAAGAAGGTGCAGGATTTTAAGTACTTAGGGTCAACGGTCGAGAGCAATGGAGAGTGTTCAAAGGAGGTGAAGAGACGAGTACAGGCAGGTTGGAATGGGTGGAGAAAAGTGTCAGGTGTGTTGTGCGATAAAAGAGTATCAGCGAGAATGAAAGGAAAGGTGTACAGGACAGTGGTGAGACCAGCAATGCTCTACGGCTTAGAGACAGTGGCACTGAAGAAAAGACAGGAGGCAGAGCTAGAGGTAGCAGAGATGAAGATGTTGAGGTTCTCTTTGGGAGTGACAAGGATGGATAGGATCAAGAATGAGTTCATCAGAGGGACAACCCATGTTAGATGTTTTGGAGATAAAGTCAGAAAGGCCAGATTGAGGTGGTTTGGACATGTTCAGAGGAGAGATGGTGAATATATCGGTAGAAGGATGCTGAGGTTGGAACTGCCAGGCAGGAGGTCTAGAGGAAGACCAAAGAGGAGATTTATGGATGCAGTGAGAGAGGACATGAAGTTAGTTGGTGTGAGAGAAGAGGATGCAGAGGATAGGGTTAGATGGAGGCAGATGATTCGCTGTGGCGACCCCTGAAAGGGAACAGCCGAAAGACAAAGAATACACAGACTCAGTCAAGTGTAATTTTTATGCTGTTCTTTGCAAAATTATTACTATTTTTACTGTTGTCACCGTCATAAATACAATTGCACATCAAAGTTTGCACTGCATTTCATAGTATTATTAATATATGCCTTTTTATATTACTTGCGACTTTTATAGATTTATAGTTTAGGATTGCTTAACTTTGTCAGCTGTCACATTTACCCTGGGTCTAATGACTACACAGTGTGCAATCACACCAACAACCGTCTTCTGTTACTCTCTCCATTGGTGAGGAATGTGTTCTTTGAATCTGAGTATCTTTGTATCTGAGAATTTTTTAAATGTAGAGGTCTTTTTTTTTTTTTTTTTTTGGAGTGACCTGTAAGTGAACAACTTGTGCTCCTTATAACTGAGAGCAACAGATTTCAACAGTCTGGGCAAAGAAGCATGAAAAACATCTACAACATTCTGACAAAAAAAAAAAAAAGTTTATTTTCAGCCTCACACTGACGGATCAGATTAATAGGCCATTGGTTGCTCAGAGTGGAAGGTTTCTCGCCTGTCATGCGGAAGGCCCGGGTTCGATTCCCACCCAATGCCCAAACACCAGCCACTGGATGTAAGCCAATGCCAAGCCTGGAAAAAAAACGGGAGGGCTGCGTCAGGAAGGGTATCCAGCGCAAATCCTTTACTAAGTGGTGTGCGGATTGGATGGTGCGCTGTGGCGAGCAAGTTCAGCAGGAGCAGTTGAAAGACCAACAACAACAACCGAGAGATCAGATTAATATATACATATAAAATATATAAAAGGTGCTGTTTGTTAATGAGCCCATTTTAATAGGCCCAGGATTAAAGTCCTCATGTGCACAATGCTCCACACACATGCTTGTGTATTCTTCTGAACTTCTGATTTGATGACTTGGTGTTACAGTCCCATCTGACATCACATCTTCTCATGAGATGCTGTTTTTTCCGTCATTAGCTGTCATACCAATCCAGGAAGAGCAGAGAGAACGAGCACATGACCAGGAAGAAGAGTATCCAGACCCGAAAACCTGCGTTATTCTTGATTGCCTGAAGGAAGAAGGGTTGATTAAATGTATAGTACTTCAAATTAAAGAACATTTGCAATCCTTCCAAATGTGTTATTGTTCTTTAATAGAAAGGGATTTTAAATAGGCTTGAGAAGTTAAGGATGTGTGAAATGAGAACTCATGAACATCCATTTAAAATTAAATGTTAAAATAAATCTTTGGATAAGTAATACACAGTATTGTATATATGCTGTATTTGTATATATGGTATTTCTCACCTCTCGAATGTCTTCATTGCCTTCTTTAACATTTTCGGTGGCTCCGACAACCAGCTGATGAATGTTATCAATTTCTGTCTCCTAAGAAACAAACACCTTAAATTCTAAAAAGGCACCTTAATTCTATTATTGTCTAACAAATCCCCCCCCAAACACACACACTCGCATACCTGATGCAGAACCTTCTCAGCAAAAATCTCCTGCAGTCGCGAAATCTCTACCACCTTTCCTTCTATATGCCTGTACACACACACACACACACACACACACACACACACACACACACACACACACACAAAGATTTAACTGAATGAAAATAACATTATATACTCCTGTCATCCTAAGCCTACTCTCCAGATCCTACTCGCCCCATCCCAAGCCTTCGATCCTGGTCCTATTCCTGCCATTATGAGCTTTCCCTCTAAATCCCTTTTTGACCCGCGACCATCCCAAGCCTCCCCTTCATATACTTCTCCTGCCAGCCTGAGCCTCCCTTCTATTTTGTAATCATCAGACATCCTTAGCCATCAATTTACATCCTACTCCTGCAATATTGAGCCTTTCCTCCAGGTCATATTCCTGCCATCCTAAACCTTTCGTTCAGATCTTACTCCTGCCAGGTCGAGCATTTCCTTCAAATCTCACCCATGTGATCCTGAGCCATCTCTCCAGATCTGTTTTGCAGATCCTATTCTTGCGATACTTTATTCTATATTCTACTCCTGTTATCATAAGCCCTACATTATCAATCCAGATCTCGCATGCATTATCCTTAGTCTACCGTCCTGATCCTAACAGCTATATCTTACTCTCCTGGAATTCTTTCTTTCTTCTTTTAACGCCATACCAGCTTCTACGGCTATATTCATGGCGAGAAGCATTTTTGTTATTTAAAAATTAGATAAGATGTTTAAGATTAATTTTTTTCTAAGAATTTTAAAACCATATTTGGATTTTCTTGTTCAAAAACCTTTTTAAAAGTATCAACAGAATGAAACAAGTTTCTTAAAGGAGTAAAAGAGTTGCAGTCAAATAAAATATGTTGATTGACAAATGGGTTCTGCATGATGAGCATTGTGGTGGATTTTCTCGTCAGTAAAAATTAGTGTGTTGCTTTTGTGTGTCCTATCCTGCACCTTGTATAGGTCACTTATCCCAGCGATTTTTAAAGGGAAAGGTGTGTCTTGATCTGACATCACAGTTTATTTTATATAGTTTATTATTTGGGCATTGGTCCCATTCTTATTGCCATTTATTGTTGATGCATTCGTTTAAAACTGGCTTTAAATCTGAGAAGGGAATAAAACATTTTGCTGTTTTTTTTAGATAATGCTTCCTTGGCAGCTCTGTCCGCCTTCTACTCCCCTGGTATTCACATCCAAAGGCTCTTCCATCCAAATCCTATTCCTAATAACTGAGTCCTTCCTGACTGCCAACCACAAGAAACCTGTCTCCATTAAATATATAAGCTGTAAAGGCTGCTTTTATACTTTAAAAAAAAAAGTCTACAATAAAGCATATTTTATTCTAACATATTACAGAGAGCTTGCTGATTCCAGACACTAGCGAGTGTGTGTCTTACCTTACTTCATCCACCAGGCTATTCATCTCACTCACCAACCTCTGATTCTCCTGTTCAAACTGGACACAGATACACACATCAAATTCAAATCAAATTGTATTTGTCACATACACAGTTTGAATAAATTATGAAATAGAATAAGAACAAAATATAAAATATAAGATAATAATATTTTAAAAAGTAGCTTTACAAAATATAGACAATAATGGCTGTACAAATATGGAAATATGGTAAAATGTGCAAAATTAAATGAAATACTGTAGCAATGTCCATAAATGTCCAGGGTGAGTGCAAATGTGCATGAATGTTCAAATGTATAATGTCCATAAAGTACAGTGTACAAAAAGAATGTTTGCAAACATGAATGAACAGGATGAGAGTAGCACCAATTCTGTGTGTATGTATGTGAATGTATACCATCTGAATTTCCTCAGGTGAGAGCTCGTCCTCCACCCTGCTGTCCTCCCACAGGTCAACACCACCATCACTCGTTGGCTTCTCTACAACCATGAACATGCACCACAGATATTTTTATTTACATTTTTTAATTGACTGATTTATACCACAGTACGTCTGAATTTTCTGTTCTGATTGGGCAGGAGGTGTGGATTAATTTTTATAACAGATCTGTATTAACACACTCGTTCTAGAGAATATATCATTTCTTTAATAACAGCTAATTTACAGGGACACTTTACATACTCTGAGGGTAATAACAAACAGATTGTTTTAATCACTGATCTGGTGGAGCTCTCTCAAAGCAATATTATTTTAGCGTTTATGGACAGAAGTGTTTGTAAAAGCCTGTATGTTTTCCACCATGGAAAAGCCTCCTGGGTTTCAACGTCAAAAAGATCAGTATTTCTTTTTAAATCTTGGTGTGTGCCTTACCACTGCTTTCCTCCGGTACACTTTGCTCTGCATCTTCACCCTGAAGTTTTTCCACTTTAGTTTTCTGTTCTGGTTCCAGCCGAGACCTGAGAACACAAGTACGCGCACACACCATTTCAGTACAGTTTCGTAGTCCCACAGTGTGTGTATATACATACACACACACACACAATTATTGGCACCCTGGTTAAGATGTGTTCTTAGGCTTCTAATAAATTCATTTTTTATTTTAACAATATAGAACCACAATGCAAAGAAGAGAAAAATCCAACCTTTAATTTAAGTACAATTATTGAGTGGGAAAAAAAATCCCACATTAAAAATCTTATTATTATTATACTTACAGTCTCTTCTTATCCACCACCCTCTTCACACGGATCGCTCTTTGCTCTGAATATAGCTTACATACACCTGATGAAACACACAAACCCACATGGTTTTTAGAGACGGAGGGGAAAAAATCTATTCAGATATGAATCGATTTTCTTTTGTGTGGCGATTCACACCAATTTTTACACAAATTCTATTACAATTTTGGACCTTTAAAATTTTTTGGGGGGGAATGTTATATTGAATCGGGATATTTCTAAAATCGTGATATTTCGATCTTGATAGAATCGCAATTTTAAATATAGTTGCAAATAGCGATGAGCGACCATCGCCAAGCGGCACACCAGAAAGACACAGTGAGCATGTGCATTTAAAGGGGATATCTCAATACCATACAATAGCATCACACTATGATGTCACTCTATGTGATGTCCCACAGAAAGTTATTAACCACTTTTCAGCATAATTCTAAGGCATCGTCACAGCTGACCCGTTTAAGATATCCCTCAAAGATTTGCCATCTTTAATGTCTTTACATCACCTAGTCCCGGTTTGGTGACGATCATATGAATTTCCTAGGAAGAATATATTAAATTCCTTCAGGTGCATTTTGGCAAATGACACAAAATAACTGACGTCCTGTTGAGTTGAGCCCATGATATGCAATATAAAAATTGCTCGGCTCAATGAGCTCTAAATGTGTACCGAGCAGATTCCAACCTGTCTGCCAATTTTCATAGGTTTTTGAGCATGTTAAGACCCCCAAAAATGTATACTCCTTAGAAAAAAAAAATAGGGCTCTTCTTTGGAAAGCAATAGGGCCCTTCACACACTATGATGACGTAGGGCTGATGTCATAGTGCTTGGGCCCTAATTAAACTGTCATCGAGATGTATCGTATTGGGTGTTGACTGGTGATTTACATCACTGATGCTTATACAGAAGACAAAGTTGTGTAAAATTAATGAACCCATAGGTGCACAGCTAAATAAAATATAGTTGTTTTAGTCCAAACCCCATATAATCCCCAAGGCTGAAAACAAATGGTTAACTCCTAGCCATTCTATAAAGAAATATATATGGTTCCTCTAGAGGTTGGAGTGAAAGAGAAGGAAATGTTTGAACAAGCAAAAACACAGAGATAACATCAGGAGAGAGTTGTAAACCTGACTAATTGATTGGATTCAGCCCGACACCTGATATTTACACTTTCCAATTACTGCATGCCTTAGCTCATGTCTTAGACATACTGTAGTGGGTCGTTTAAACATTGTTTTACACTGTGCTTTGGGGAACCCTGGAGGAGAGAAATAGTAAAGCCAGGGAGTTTGAAACCTGAGCATACTAACCAATACAAACTGGCTAGGAATTCTTAATGCAAGTAAATGCTGGATATGTTGTCTTAAATGATGTGAGCCTCCTCAAATATATAATAATAAAAATAAATCATTTTACTGAAACTCTTCTGTCTTCTGTTCTCCAATGATGTCCAAAATACTTCTTTGGGTTTCAGTAGACAAAAAGCCTTGGACAACAAGGATTCCTGCATGGCCACAGAAGCCTGTGAATTTGAAGTTGTCCAAAGAAAACCCACCTGTCTGGAAGTGCACCCCCTCTCCACAGACCCAAGTGTAAGCATCAAGCAAATACTACAGTCAATAATAGACAAGGCAAAGAACACTTAGTTGAAGATATTGGTTGCCAGATTGATGTCCCATTGGAATCGCAATGGCCTATTACCAAACCTCCAGCTAAAAGCAGGACTAGCGGCTGGCCAAGTACCTATAATAGGATTGGTTCAGGAAGGCAGACGGACAAGGGCTGATATTGCACCGGTACAACCCCAACTATCTGAAATGGGCAAATGTTACAACATGACGGACTACCTTATGACCCTGAGCAACTCTTCCCCCAGAGAATGTATGAAGACCAACCATGAGCTGGGCTTGAAGGAAAGCCCCTCATGATGAAACTGGGAGAAGCACACTAAGCTGGGCAGAGACGCTTGCAATTACTACCCACCACTATGGGGTTTTTACTATTATGAGATGGTGTGAATGGGACACAAGAGATGGTGAAGACTCCCCTGCGGTAGTTTCCGGCTTTCACAACTAAGTCACCAGAGAGAAGATCCAGAGACACTGGGAAGAAAGGGCGCTACAGCAGCAAATCTTAATTAAAGAGTATAAAGGAGTCTGGGGAGAAGCTGGGCTGACTAGCATGGGACAGGGGTCTCTCTTGGGAAGTAACTTGGAAAGGCATGAAGGTGCGTGTATAATTATTTTTCTCTGAAAACTAACCAAATCCTGATTATTGGTTGATACTGGGTTTGAGTTCAGCACTGGCAATCATGAGAAGGCATGAGGGCAGACTTTAAGAACATTTTGATCCAGAAACAAAGGTAGCACAAATATATTATCAAACCTTGTTTTCGTTTATTAAAAGTCTGGAACTACTCTGTCCTGAGACCGTTTTATTTATAGTTCATTAATGCTCCTAAAGCGTGAGCTCTCGATAAGATAAGACAATCTGCTTGATTTCTGCATCTGTACCTTTAAGGTAAACTTCGATCATGTCCAACACAGCCCCTCGGTGCTCCTTCATCTGAGCAGAAATCACAGTCCTCTCCGCTACACACACACACACACAATGCCATTAAATACATAAAATATTAAATTTTATTAAATAACAAATTGGTACACTCGGAATGTTCGCGCTTGTGCATGTTTACCTTCAGTTCTCAGCTGTTTGATGGCATCCGAACACGTTCTCATGAAGATCTGAGCGTCCTGATCGATCTGGTCTCTCTCGCAGTCAGTCATACGAGTCACATCTGACGAGAGTAAACTACACACACACACACACACACACACACTAAGTGTTAATGTAAGCTGCTTCAGACTAAATGGGGATAAAATAATAGCCTGGGTTGACACAGACACACTGCTTTTACCCACACTCTGAGTCAGTTCAGCAGCTGTATGTTTTGTTTTTTCTTTTCACCCAAAAAATAATTTTTCTATTTCAAATTCCTTCTGCGGCTTTTCTTTGATGCAAGCTCGATCAGAAGAGGAGGAGGAGGGGGAGTGTGTTATGACGAGCCTTTCAAAGACTTTAGTGTAGAAAATACACACCAGACTCAAAGTGCTTGCTTGTTAAATGACTTAATAGGGCACGTAATCGCTAGGGATCATAACTGCTTGAATAATACAATTAAAGGGAAAAGGGGGTCGAGTTTAAAGGGAAGGTTAGAATGGAGACAGGGCTGTCGTTTGTTTCACCAGCGACGTGTTTTAGATATTTAGTATTTTTCATCTTGAGGAATAACAAATCGGTTACGAACAGGAAGTTCACACCTGCGTCTCGTATGTCAGGCTCACCTGCCGGCGTTCACATAGTCCTTTCTGTGCTGGAGCAGGAAATCCTTAAGCTTGCTGATGTTGGAGATCTAAAGAGACACAGAGACAGTAAGGTTGCGTGTTAGCGTCAAGGCTTCGCAAGGACACAGTGTTCTAGCTCAAACTAATCGAGTGTTCTCTTCTAATCGAAAAATGATAGAACTAACTGACAGACATATGATTGATTCTCCATGATCCTTGTTCGGTTTCCGCGCGCTCTTTCTCTCTCACACACACACACAAACACAGAGAGCTATGTTCAGTAAGACCCAGTCTGACAGCTGACAGCGGGATTATTTACAGAGCTCAGCGTGTCAGTGTTTAACAGCCGTAATCACGCCGTTTACTGAATTACCGCGCCACCTCAACGACTCCAATTACACACTAATACACACTGAGAAAGTGTGTGTGTGCGCCTCCCCCTACATGTCAATGGTCCTATAACCTTAAGGTATGTGCTTACAACAGCATATTCTCACACAGGGCAAAAATATTAAAAATAGATCAATACTTCTGACAATTTTTCCAGATTAAAAGTACACAGAAATAGATATCTCACACACACTGCAATTTCTTTATATCTCAGTTTATTAAAACAAGCTTCTAAACCTGTGTGACTGTTCATGATCAACCTGTTATCATTAGCTTTTTCTCCATACTGTGATGCTGTCCGCTATTTTGAGAACGTTATTAACTTCCTGATTCCAGTTGGTCTGTGCAAGTCGCTCCACATGTTTTCACTCGGACTGAGATCACATTGTAAATCACTGATCCTCTTCTGGTTTTGGTCGCTAAGTCGCATTATAGTGGTGAATCAAAAATGATCCGCACAGAGACAGTAGACAGCAGACGTGAACGCGTCACATCAGTTCATTTGTAACTACGATGTGAGCAGAAATGGATGCCCCACTTGTGATTTGCAGAAAAGCAGAGCAGTGTGCAGTGATTTGTCTTTTCCGCGGCCTCCAAAGTCCCACGCGGGTCTCCTAACACACGCAGTTTTCTAGTAGTTAGCGCTCGTGATGTCTTGAGACTAATTTGAGTTTGGAGCAAATACAGATCGGAAGCTTTTAACACGCGCAATTTTTGATAATATAATACCATGAAAATGGCGCCACTGGAAGCTTCTGTATAAATAATTTATATCTGAGGCGGATCGAACTGAAAACCAGCTATTTTTAAAAGTAAAAATAGTTCATTTTTTCTAATCAATTTTGAAGTCAGTGTGGCGATATGTGAATCGGCACACAAAAGAAACATGGTTCATAAATGAATGAAATTTGTTAAAAAAAAGAAACGTTTAATCAAATGACAGCAGTTTTTTTTTTTTTTTACACTAAAATTTACTGCTTCAACAGAAGTGTGTAGAATTGTTAACAAGGAAGAAAAGGGGACAGGTGATGTGAGAGAGCGGGCTAGAGGGAGGGAGAAAGGAGAGGAGGCGGAGACTTGAGACTTGAAAGCAGTTGTGACTTAAATAACTAAACATGGTGTCTACACGCAAGGGGCTTCAATAACACAATTAGAGAGAATAAACTCATTATTCTCTCTCTCTCTCTCTCTCTCTCACACACGCACAAAAATTCCTATATTAAATGTTGATATAACAATCATTGCCTTTTTCATTACAGCTTATGGCATCATGAGAGGATCTGGATCAAGTGACACCACCACAGGACTCCCGTATTAGCATGAAAGGAATTATGGGATTGTGCAAAAAACAAAATAAATAAAAATTTGTGGACAATACGATGCTGTCTGTCCATTTCGGAATGAGACAAATTTGATCGCTCTGTATTTCTTTCTGCTACACTACACTCACACACTACATCTAAATCCAGTCTCAGTATCCGAAAGGAACTCAGGATCCGAAAGCATTGGGCCTTTGCTTTTTTTTATTACTATTAAAAAATCAAAAGCAGTTTAATTCATGTTCCTTTGTGGGGACATTTATGTTGATAAAAACATGCCCACACACACCGTCACATGCTGAGTAAGGCAGCTCAGACTGGTGGGCGTCTTGTCCGGTGTGTGTGTGTGTGTGTGTGTGTCTGATTCCCACAGCTCAGCGTGAGGTCACAGGGATCAATTGCACCAGTAATTTAAGTCTCTAAAGAGCAAAGTAATACTAAACAGACTGTGTGTGTGAGTGTGTGTATGGGTGTGTTGGGGGGCCGGAGGAGACAGTCTGCCTGGCTGCATTTAATCTCATCATCAGGGACCCCCACTTTACCTCTCTCTCTCTCACACACACACACACACACACACACACACACACAGGATTTTATCTTTACATGAAAAGCAAATGTGCTGAAACAGTTTTGCTTGATGGACAGCTCACACACACACACACACACACACACACATTTGGTTTCTGTCTCCCCCTTCTCTCTCAATTCAATTGTGTTTATCTTATTTACTACAGAATCTCCTTGTCTCTCTGTCTGTAGTTTTTTTTTTCTTCCATTTGTTTTCATACAAATGTGTATCTCTGTCTGTCCCTCCCCAGCTGTCTCTCTCTCTCTCTCTCTCTCTTCCACCAGGTATCCCCGCTGTCCTGCTGCCTTTTCTGTCTCGTTAATCCTCTGTCTCAGAAGGCAGAGCTTTGAGCGGTAACAGAGTGAGACTGAGAATCAAGTCAATATCACGACGACTACATGCAATTTGTACCCTGACTGTGTACTGAGCTTTTAGCTTCTCTTCCAAACGTATTTAAAAGACATTAAACAGTTGCCACAGTAAGTAATCCAATTCATTCATGCTGAATAAACTAACAATTAGGCTTGTCACGATGCCAGACGTTTTGACTTTGATACCAAATCTTCAGAATCACGAGGTTTGATACTAGTGTAATATCATGTTCAAATTGATGCCTCACTGCTTACAAGCTCATTATACGTTAACTGCACTGATCACCTCAACATGATCAATGAACTATTGTACGTCTGCTTAAAATCAGCTCGCTTTAACCGTCTACACAAATCTCACTCTCCTTCTTTGTTGTGTTCTCTCTATCTGTCTCCATCTAATTCTTTCTCTCTGTCTTTTCTCTCTCTCTCACTCACATACACTTTCTTGTTGTAATTTAAACATCAAAGAAATGAGAAATGGTAAAAGCACAAGAAAAAGCATGCAAGTGTTTGGGAAGCAATAACACAGGTGACTCGTGAAAAGTGTGTGATGTCCAATTTAATTCAAAAACATTACTAACACATGCACTTCGTTAGCAAACACACGGCTACATTAACGTTACAAGTTACATTGCTCAATTCCGATAATTCTAGGCAGAACATGACCGTTCATGTTCATAATTACAAGTGACCTTTATCTGACTTCAACATGGACGTGTCTGTCCTCTGAAACAAAATGTATGCACACATTGATGGGAGCAGAGACGTACATGTATCAATTTCAGAGGACAGACGTCACCAACAAACTGACATCAACAAACTGAGCGCCATCAGAGCAAAATCCCACTTATACTTTTGTTAAAATCACATCCATTGTTTGAAACGAACGAGTGCTCGCACTCAGTTTGTTGATGCCCAGAAGAATCGAGAAAGCCTCTCGCGTCGCTTTAGCTGTTTGAGCATTGCTATGAAATCCCCACACTGATGGGGGTTGACAGCCAGAACATCATGCATGTGCAGTAGCAAAAAGTCACATGAATTACGATCTGACCATTCTCATTCATGTAACATGATCAGATTTATGCATCCGATCTAAGACCACATACGAAAGTGACTCAGAACCTATTTGAAAAACATCAGATTTTTCACACATTTTAGATTTTCAAGCCATCTTTCTTTATCCTCAACGGACTCAGAACTTTCTAAAATGTCCAACATTAGGGCTGCACAATCCTTGCCAAAATGTCACTCATGATTTTACTCATGATTCTCTCACACAATTCTCTCTCTTTTTTAAACCCAAACCATTTACTCAATTAAAAAATATATATATAAAGTAAGAAAAAAAAAAGCTGTCTACACAGGACTCTCAACTCTATTATTTTTTAAAATATCAAGTTTCCTTATTTTAGAACCCTTAAAGTGGATAAGCTTTTGAGCATAAGTAGAACGTTAACAATAATAAATAAAAAAATATAGTTGTTTAAGTTTAACTTGGGCGAACCACACAACCTGTGTGCTTTTTGATAGGGTTGTTCCGATTCCGATACTGGTATCGGAAATGCTGCCGATACCACAAAAAAAGCTGGCATCGGAATCGGCGAGTATTTGAGTCCACGTACCGATCCGATACCATTTTCCTAAACATAACCTATTTATGCCCGCCAGCTTTGCTTACTTACAAAGTGTCACGGCGTGCGCCCAAATTGATATTGCTCCTCGCTCACTAGTTAGGCAGCCTCCCCACCCTTTAGGTATGTGAAGTAGCAGGGCCGCAGAATTAGGCAACGGCCCATGAGCTATCGGCGCTATAAAACACAGCGGGGAGTGTAGCTCGGGGTCTGACTGGTGGGAAGCTGGACTTTGCGACGCGGTGGATTTTATGAGAGACAGTGGCACAAGAGCGGGGCGATGTGATGCGCCCCAGAGACTTTAAAAAGGGGGGGGGGGGGCGCCTTTGATCTCCGCGAGAGGAGCGCGTGAACGAGCTGCGCGAGCTCCCGCGGCACCTTCACTTCCGCGTAGAGCCCGCCTTCGCATCCCTGCCGCCGAAGTGGAAAAGACCGCAGAGAGCCTTTAACCCTTTCCTTACCCATTTTTCTAAATAAATGACCCTTTTTCCTGTAAGACCTCCCCTCGTGTCCGTGTTTCATGGTGTCGCCCGTGCACTTAGGGTCGAACCCGTTACACAGGGCTAGTAGTATTTTACTTAAAAAAGAAATTATATATATTTATTATTTATGTATGTATGTATGTATGTATGTATGTATAGATAGATAGATAGATAGATAGTATGTATATATATATATATATATATATATATATATATATATATATATATATACACACACACACACACACACACACACACACACTGTACAGATACACACCCAGGGATCGGATCAGTACTCGGTATCGGCCGATACCCTGAGCCCAAGTATCGGAATCGGTATCGGGAGGGAAAAAATGGTATCGGAACATCTCTACTTTTTGAGCATGTTAAAACCTTTAAAAAGGATGCACGACCTAAGACCTCCAAAATGATCCTGATGTTGGAAAAAAAAAAAAAAGCATCACACTATGATGTCACTCAATATAATTTAACTCAGGATGTTATTAGCCAATTTTCCGCATAAGTTGTAGTAGGATGCTTTAAAAAAAAAAAAAAAAAAAAAAAGACATTATAATATGATGTCATTTAGTATGATGTCACTCATACTAGATGTTTTAGTTTTAGTGGGATGCAATAAAAAAAAACATTTCCACACTATGATGTCACTCAATATATAATTTCACTCAGGACGTTATTAGCTCATTTTCCACATAAGTTGTAGTGGTATGCTTTAAACACACACACATTATAATATGATGTCACTCAGTATGATGTCACCCAGGACTTTATTAGCCAATTGTCTGCATAAGTTTTATTGTGATGCTTTAAAAAAAAGAATAATAATAAATAAAAATATATATATATTTATATTATCAGGAGAACTAAATTGTAGTGTTAAGTTACAATATCTGTAGTGTATGGATGTACTTTGTCTTTGCCAGTGATTTACAAAACACAGAAGTCTGAGTCATCATTGAGCGACAAAAGAACTCTCGATCCTGCATGTTTTCACCATCTCGATGTTTTTTATTCTCAAGAAGCTCTAATGATCTGTGAGCCCATTAACAGAGACACAAACACACGTCATTCAAACGCACAAATCATAAACACGTTAAGTACACACTGCTGTCACGTCATTAAATGCTGCTCTGCTTCCCTGTAGTGAGGCTAAGCTCGTTAGCGTGTAGCAGCACAAACTCCTCACCACGTCCTTGGCTTTGCAGGAAAAGCTGTTTTTCGGTCTGTTTCTCCGCACCAGCTCGTCCTTTGCACTCTCGGGTCCCACGCCGAGCGCTTTGTTGCGGGTCTTCACGGTTTTCACGCTCGCCTTGAACAGCAGAGTGATATCCACCGCCATGACTGCAACACACACACACACACACATCAACACGGACACGTCACCGGAGCCGGCGCGCCGCTGCGTCTACGTCATACTGCTGCGACAAAGCACTCAACTCTGATGATAATATACTATAATAGTCTATAGAACGATGTAGGAGCGTGTAAAAAAACAATTACAGGGGCTAAATATGGTTTAAGACTGAATTATTATTTTTTATATTGTAGATGACATTCTATAGTCGCAATCGGTACAACAATGACGTTGTATTTCTTAAGTGCAATGTAAACAAGCGGCCACAAGAGGTCGCGTTTCAATTCTGTCATCGCCCATGTTGAACCATCTTAAAAACGAAATAGCACACCTGACCTGTTAAAATTAAACAAAAACATGAACTGAAACTTTGTTCTTTCTTATTTTGATTATGTCTAGACAGTTTCCTTGCCAGAGTACCGTGGAAAAAATGCTGAGCTGGTGTTAGAATTAAAAGGAAAAGGGCACATCAAATTCAATCATTCATTATTCAAGATTCAAAGATTCAAAGAACTTTATTAATCCCAAAGGGAAATTGCTTAATTAATTCATTATATTCCTAATGTAATAAGTCGTAAGATTTGTTTGTGCAAATGTTGTGCAAATTTATGTTGCATTTTCTTTGCATTTTTCCGTGAATAAAAAAAATTATCTGGATGTTAATATTTAAAAGAAGCCATGCAGAAGGCCCAGGTTGGATTGGCAGCCAATGCCCATCCAATGCCAGTCCCAAGCCCGGATAAAATGTGTGGGCATAAAACCTGTACCAAGTTGTGTGAATTGGAATCTCTGCTGTGCTGACCCTTTGAAGGGTGTAGCCGAAAGGCCAACAACATTCTACTTATTTGTTTACCTCAAAGAATCACAATAATTGTATTATCATCTTAATGACTGACTGTTTAAACAATGATTAAAATATATATTTTATTATAACCAGTTAGATAAATGAGTTTAAATGAGAGAAAAAATCACATGTTTCCTAAAGGTTTTCTTATTCACATAACTAAGGATCGTTAGAATATTTGCAAGAAGAACCATGGCTAAATACTCACGGATTCTGCTCATTTAAAATGTAACGTGGCATAAAATGCTTTAAATTAACGTACAGTTCCTATAGGAGAACAGATTGAAAATTGGACATCAGGTTTATTTAGCATTTCGGAAATATTAAGCTTTGGCAATACATCCAGTTTACATTCAAGTCAAACAAGGTCTTTTGATCATGCGGAAAAACGGAACACAAATATGACAGTAAAAACTACCTTTAATTCTCTGGTATACCATCAATGTAGAAAGTTTTCTTACTATACTGGAGCTCCTGTAATGTGCAAGTGGTGAATGATTATGTGTACAGTTGCCACACACAAATGTGACTCTTCTGCAAGTTGGCAACAAGTTATCCATCAAATTTTAAGGATCAGGCGTACCACTGGCTAAATGTTCAAATGTTTGTAGACTGCAGTGGGCTCTGAGCCACCTCTAGCGGGATCGTCATTCACAGACGTACAGCCTTCTTTTAAACGTTTGCACCATTTAAATGCGAGTCTCATCACCAACCTGTGCATGAAGTCTCCTGTAAACGTCAATCAGTTTTACAACTTCATTCATCACAAATTTCATCACAAGTCCTGCTTTGACTTGAACGACTCTTAGACATTTTTTACACACTTTAAACAGCAATTATCAGGTTTGACTGTTACCTTTCAAAAACAAAAGAGGAACTTTTCTCACATACCATTTTCATGAAGTTAGAAGTTTGGTATGAACATTGAATTGGTAGTTGATCAAGTGAAGAAGAAATCTATGGCAATTGAACAGCATTGTGGGTAATGTTGCAGATTGTTGTGCTGACTGAATTGGAGAAATTCTAGAATTCTAGAACTGGAATTAATAAAAATGGATCCAAATTAGCAATGTTAAAATCCACACAGGGGATGGATAATAGAAAGTATTTTATGTAATCTGATGAAGATTTACAGACACTGACTGCAATATATTAGCAATATATATAGTGATATACTGTAGAATATTTGTTACAATATCGGACGATATACAAGTGTCATGGCATCGTGGTGGTCACATCATACTATACCTACTATAACTAAGCTATAGATATAACATGCTAATGCAGTTGCCATTCTGGTTTGCTAGCTATCCCCCATACACAGCAAAATACTCAGAGTGTTGAAATAACACTGTGATGGTCCAGTATAAAGGTCCAGTTGGAGTCTTGAGACTCTATAATTATTTCATTACTTCAAAGCTGTTTTATTATTTCAAATGCACTGTAAAAAAAAAATTAGGAAACTTAAAATATTAGGTCAATGTGAAGCAATACATTTTTGATTAGTGTTTAGCTCTAGCGCTCCCACCTCTAGGGTCAAGGGTTTGAGTCCCACCTTTGGATCTATATGTGTGGAGTTTGCTTGTTCTCCCTGTGCTTATCCCACAGTATAAAGACATACAGATTAGGCTAATTGGCATTGCCAAACTGTTTATTGTGCGTGAGTGTGTGCTTGTGTGCCTGGATTAGTACCATCTAGGGTGTTCCCCGCCTAGGGTCCCTGGGATAGGCTTCAGGTCTCCTGCGACCCTGTACAGGATAACCAGTATAGAGAATGAGTGAGCGAGTGAGTAAAAGCTAGTTTTTAACTGATCATTTTACTCAAATATATATATATATATATATATATATATATATATATATATATATATATATATATATTGGTAGCATTAAACTGACCGATCAGTCTCAGCATGTCACATACTGCCTGATATCTCTTAAATGAGGATGGGTTCCCTGTTGAGTCTGGTTCCTCAAGATTTCTTCCTATTCTTATCTCAGGGAGTTTTTCCTTGCCACTCTCTCGACTTGCTCATCAGGAACAAACTGATAGTTATGGACTATACTTGTTTCTGTACTATTTTATTTTCATAAATTTTTTATTCTACTAAGCTGCTTTGTGCCGATGAGATTTGTTAAATGCGCTATACAAATAAAACCGAATTGAATTATGAAATCCTAAGTGGTGCAAAAAGAGTAGGTGCTGGTAACAAAACAGCTGTCTCAAAATATGAATTCCTGTTGTATTTGACGAACTGGTTTTGGCTGTCGAATAAAGGGTAAATATTGTAAATTAAAGTTTAAGTTGAGGAAACTCAAAAGTCTATAGAAACTTGCTGTCTTAATATTTTGAGTTTTCTCAACTTTTTTATAATTTATTTACAGTACAGTGTGTTCACATAATCGCTCTGAATAATTGTCTTTCCATGATCCAATGCATTATAATGTTTTTCTCTGAAATGATGGTTATAAAAGTACAGTGATTCATATAGCACTCAGATACCATAAAAAAAAAAGTACATGTAGTTAATTTCTAAGATTATGCGCAATGGGGCATGAAAACAGGTCGCTGGAGTTCCTCTTAATTTGCTCGTGTGGAGAGGAGAAAGCATGCAATCTGTACACAACTCTCTCTCTCTCTCCCTCTCTCTCTCTCTCAGTCCCTAGTGAATTCTGAAAGGCCTGTTTAACAAAGTCCTGACCCAGAGCGTATGTTTATGTTTACACAAACCACACACACACACACACACACACACACACACACACGGTTTACATGCTGCTAAAATGGAGTTGGAGCAGATCAGATTTCACTGATAAACCATCAATACACTCATTCAGGCCTCACACACAAATACACACATGACAAGAGTTTCTGCTTCTATGCTGGACCATAACCTATTTAAGCAATGTGTGTGTGTGTGTGTTTGTGTGTGCGCGCGCGTGCGCATGTGTGCGCGTTTGTGTGTGTGTGTGTTAATGAGGTGTACCTGACGTGTTTATTAAAAGTTTGCTGCCTCATTAACGTGTCATGGCTGCAAGTAGAAAAACATTTGCACAACCACCCACAGAGCAAGTGCACACACAAACACAGACACACACACACACACACAATGTTGTTACAGTAATTAGGCCAAATCCAGCAGGTCGACTTTTTTGACGCAATTGTGTTACCATTAGCATTAGTGTGAATTAGCACTGCACCGTTTCAAAGTCGGCTGTCATGTCAAGTAAATGTTCTCATATAATCCATCGATGAGGTAGTATGAGAATGGATTCTGTGTGCACAAGTACTTTACTTGGGAGGATTGAAAAAAAAACTGTTAACTGTTATGTCTATTCAAGTTGTTAATTTATTTGTTTACATTTTTATATATTACTGTTCCATTAACTTCTATTTTCAACCAGTGCTATATTATTTGTATTCATTATATATGAAATATTATTAATTATTAATGTTCATATAATTATATATTACAAGTGCTCTTTAAAAATTCCATGTAAGGACAGTAATTGCGTTCTGTTGTGTGTCTAAGATGTGTGTGTGTGTGTGTGTGTGTGTGTTGCATGTGACTAAATACCAAGAAAAATACCTACTACATGGGCGTGCCAACAGCAAATAAACTGATTCTGATCCTGATTTCAATTTATTGCCGACACTTAAGCTGGTGTTTTCCCATAGCTAAATCTTTCTACTGTGGTGAACCTGATTAAAACATGTAGGTAATATTAGAGCGAAAATAACTACAACGTACAATACAGTGCTCTGTTTACACTTACACACACACCCGCACATACACATGTACTGTCTATATATATAACATATGACTCATACATATACATACTTGTGACTCATACTCACCTTGTTAACGACTACACAGACACACCCATAACTACACCTCAATATACAACAGTAATTACAGTACATGAATACACATCCATACCCAAAAGCAAGAAGTGTGTGTGTGTGTTTGTGTGTGTGTGTGTGTGTGTGTGTGTGTGTGTGTGGAGCAACAGGACAAGAATTTGAGTCTCATTGTTTTCTTTTATTTTATTGATTTCATTAAAATTCACACTTACTTTAGGAAGAACTTATTGATCAGCTGTTTTTTCTTTATAACATAGCGTCACTGAATTCTAAAATCTGGCTGGTCAAAACGCTTAAAAGTGTTTTTTTTTTGGGTTTTTTTTCCTACAGCAGCAATTTTACAAGGAGCACTCAAGTTAAACCAGGACTTGTTATGTGAAATATCTCATGAATGAAGGCGTAAAACTAAAACTTACAGAAGATTTAAAGCACAGTACAGTGATGAGACTTTTAGCCCATAGTCCATATGTCGGTAAATGACGATCTGGCTGAGGTGGCTCAGTTGTTTCCGTGAAAATTCAGAGAGTGGAACGCCTGATCCTTGAAAATTAATAGATAGCTTGACCATCATAATTGCATGACGAACCTATTCGCATCTGTATGTATGTGGAAATTGTATACACCATCATTCACGAACACCACTTGCACATTAGAAACTCTCTTGTTGTTCTGGGAGTTATTGCCACATCCGCTGTACAGTCCTGACCTCACTCCAAGACATTTCCACATGTTTGGGCCATTAAAAGAGTTCCTGGGGGCCAGTGTTTCAGATATGAAGCAGGACATTTGATCATGGTTCCATCATACTGAGAAACCTTTCTACCTTGATGCTCTCGTAAATGCATTCAAAAAGTCTTGGTTTGACTTGAATGCCCCTCTTATATGAGGAATCGAATAAATTATTTAGTTTACAAATTACCTGAGAAAACGGGTCAACTGTAATGTCAAAACGCCTGAAGAATTCTGAGATAAATGCTATGTTATTAGAAAACATGACTAACAGCTATCACAGCATGAACATCACTTATATCATGCATCCACTGAGAAAATAAGCACTTACACAAGGGTATGGTAACACCCAATGTTGAATACCATATGTCCTGTCTTATTCCTTAAATTCAAAATTTGCAAATGATTAATATTTTGTTTAATTAATGAAAGCACTTTGATCTCATACTTAATTTTATCAGTTAGTAGTTACATGTGTTTTAATATACTGTATGCTTTGTTCTTGTGACAAAAGAAGGTGGAAAATTCTTCAGTAATTATACCTTGTTACAATAATGAGGCATTATCTGAGAGGTGTTTATACTTTCCTAGAGTAGAATAAGAAGGAAAATTTTGGACTCTTAATTTTATTTTGAAGATAAAAATAGGGGGAAAAGTATTTTTTACTTTACTTTTTTGACGTTTAAATCAATAATAATTGGCTTGTCAAATACTCGATGAAGCTAAATATTGGTTATTTCTAACTTATTTCGCTTCTGTATCAGGATTTCAAAAGGCAATGATGGTGTGTTGCTTACATTCAATGTACAGCATGATTTGCGTAAAGTAAGTCATCTTCCCATTCCACAATTTTCCCTATGAACTTAGGCATACTCTTGAGTGAAAGCACAGCAACACACTGCAATCAGAAACACAATTTTGTACAAACTGGAGGAGCATGGAACACATCATGATCTTTCAGAACATCATCAGCTTCTAGTCCCCTACATTCCATCAGTGGATTTAATGAGAAACATAAGAGTTAAACTTAGACACTTTGATTGAATATTATTTTTCTTGCTTTTCTTTTTCCACTTCTGGTCATAACAGTCGTCTCTCTAAATTGTTTATTCTTTCTTTTTAATTGAATCTTTTTTTTTTTTTTTTTCAAAAAAAGGGGAGGAGGGGGGGCACTGCAGCTTGTCATGTTACCAAGAAACTGTAAACTGTAACTGTGGTGGAAAAATGACTGGGTGAAGAATTTCTAGTAAGATGATTGTCTGACCCAAAACGGCCTTCAGTGCATTATGGTTTCTGCTTATAACTTCGCATTAGACACAGGAGACCCTGAAACACTGTATAACACTGCAGTTGGCTACACTGCTATTGCATAACATTACACGACATTCAGCATAAAATTACTTAAATATACCTTTAGATATACAGTATCATCATAGACAGCTAGTGTGTGTGTGTCTGTGTGTGTGTGTGTGTGTGTGTGTGTGTTGTGTTATGTTCATTGTTGATGGCGCTAATAGGAGTGTTTACGGCAGATTAAACTGCCATGTCTGTGATGAAAGCTGTGTCCAAACATACAGGACGCTTCACTGCTGGTTCCCATTTACATGTGCCCCTACCTTCTACATACACACACACACACACATACACACACACACACACACACACACAAATGCACACAGATGTAAATCATATGAAGCGGTAGTGGTTTGGCGCCAGCTGGGACTGCACTGAGTAACCAGATCCGCTTTATCACAGTGCCGCATGTCACTGCTGACAGAGAAACAAAGAGTTGGAGAGACCGAGAGAGAGAGAGAGAGAGAGAGAGAGAGAGAGAGAGAGAGAGAGAGAGTTTAAAATAGTGCCTTATGCCCGATTCACTACAAATGGGAAAGTGCATCTGTAACCACAAGGACAAACCAATTGCTTTAGGTCCACAGTCATACAGGGAGTCCCAGGATGCTGATGTCTAGCTACGATTGATGTAAATTTGGTTTACAGATGAAGCTTTTGTAGAGTCTATAGTATAGTGCTATTAAATTTCTGAATCTGACTCCTTAGAATAATAATATAAATATATGTGTGTAAATGCAGACATGCTAACAGTCCAGACTCTCACATACTGAAACTTTGTCGTACAGAGATTTATACTTATTGGAGCATTATTTATTGGTGCATTGTGCAACTAAGACTCGCATGTAATTTAGTACCCTAGGCCAGCTGAACTTTAATGAATATTCCACAGCAAATACTCACTCAATAAAACATTCCAGAACAGAGATAAAATAATTTATCAGAGATAAATTTATTGGAACAATCTGGAACACCTGACACTCAAATTTATTGGTGCATTCGACAACCAAGTCGCAGTCCTATTCTAACATTCTAATACAGAATTGATAAGACTCTTAGTTATATTACTTATACTTATACTTAACTCTTACTTAATGAGTGAGAAATTCACATCCTGGTACAGCTCATACAACTCATACTTATTAGAGCATTTCAGAACAGCTGAAATTCACATACAACTCAATAACAGTTAAGACTCACACTTAACGAAACATTCTAGAACAGCTGGGACTCACTCGATGGAAGATTCTGGAACAACTAGGACCCACACCTACTGAAACATTCTGGAACAGCTAAGACTGAACATTCTGGAACAACTGGGACCCACACCTACTGAAACATTCTGGAACAACTAAGACTCACTCAATGGAACATTCTGGAACAACTAGGACCCACACCTACTGAAACATTCTGGAACAACTAAGACTCACTTAATGGAACATTCTGGAACAACTGGGACCCACACCTACTGAAACATTCTGGAACAGCTAAGACTCACTCAATGGAACATTCTGGAACAACTTGGACCCACACCTACTGAAACATTCTGGAACAACTGGGACCCACACCTACTGAAACATTCTGGAACAACTAAGACTCACTTAATGGAACATTCTGGAACAACTGGGACCCACACCTACTGAAACATTCTGGAACAACTGGGACCCACACCTACTGAAACATTCTGGAACAACTAAGACTCACTCAATGGAACATTCTGGAACAACTTGGACCCACACCTACTGAAACATTCTGGAACAACTGGGACCCACACCTACTGAAACATTCTGGAACAACTAAGACTCACTCAATGGAACATTCTGGAACAACTAGGACCCACACCTACTGAAACATTCTGGAACAGCTAAGACTCACTCAATGGAACATTCTGGGACCCACACCTACTGAAACATTCTGGAACAACTAAGACTCAGTTAATGGAACATTCTGGAACAACTGGGACTCACACCTACTGAAACATTCTGGAGCAGCTAAGACTCACTTCATGGAACATTCTGGAACAACTGGGACCCACACCTACTGAAACATTCTGGAACAACTGGGACCCACACCTACTGAAACATTCTGGAACAACTAAGACTCACTCAATGGAACATTCTGGAACAACTAGGACCCACACCTACTGAAACATTCTGGAACAGCTAAGACTCACTTAATGGAACATTCTGGAACAACTAGGACCCACACCTACTGAAACATTCTGGAACAGCTAAGACTCACTTAATGGAACATTCTGGAACAACTTGGACCCACACCTACTGAAACATTCTGGAACAACTAAGACTCACTTAATGGAAGATTCTGGAACAACTTGGACCCACACCTACTGAAACATTCTGGAACAACTTGGACCCACATCTACTGAAACATTCTGGAACAACTGGGACCCACACCTACTGAAACATTCTGGAACAACTAAGACTCACTCAATGGAACATTCTGGAACAACTAGAACCCACACCTACTGTAACATTCTGGAACAGCTAAGACTCACTTAATGGAACATTGTGGAACAACTTGGACCCACACCTACTGAAACATTCTGGAACAACTTGGACCCACATCTACTGAAACATTCTGGAACAACTGGGACCCACACCTACTGAAACATTCTGGAACAACTAAGACTCACTCAATGGAACATTCTGGATCAACTAGAACCCACACCTACTGAAACATTCTGGAACAGCTAAGACTCACTTAATGGAACATTCTGGAACAACTTGGACCCACACCTACTGAAACATTCTGGAACAACTAAGACTCAGTTAATGCAACATTCTGGAACAACTGGGACCCACACCTACTGAAACATTCTGGAACAGCTAAGACTCACTCAATGGAACATTCTGGGACCCACACCTACTGAAACATTCTGGAGCAGCTAAGACTCACTTCATGGAACATTCTGGAACAACTGGGACCCACACCTACTGAAACATTCTGGAACAACTGGGACCCACACCTACTGAAACATTCTGGAACAACTAAGACTCACTCAATGGAACATTCTGGAACAACTAGGACCCACACCTACTGAAACATTCTGGAACAGCTAAGACTCACTTAATGGAACATTCTGGAACAACTAGGACCCACACCTACTGAAACATTCTGGAACAGCTAAGACTCACTTAATGGAACATTCTGGAACAACTTGGACCCACACCTACTGAAACATTCTGGAACAACTAAGACTCACTTAATGGAACATTCTGGAACAACTTGGACCCACACCTACTGAAACATTCTGGAACAACTGGGACCCACACCTACTGAAACATTCTGGAACAACTAAGACTCACTCAATGGAACATTCTGGAACAACTAGAACCCATACCTACTGAAACATTCTGGAACAGCTAAGACTCACTTAATGGAACATTCTGGAACAACTTGGACCCACACCTACTGAAACATTCTGGAACAACTAAGACTCACTTAATGGAACATTCTGGAACAACTGGGACCCACACCTACTGAAACATTCTGGAACAGCTAAGACTCAATCAATGGAACATTCTGGGACCCACACCTACTGAAACATTCTGGAGCAGCTAAGACTCACTTAATGGAACATTCTGGAACAACTGGGACCCACACCTACTGAAACGTTCTGGAACAATGAAGACTCATTCAATGGAACATTTTGGAACAGCTGGGACTCACTTGCTAAAACTCACACTTTCTTAAAACATTCTTGAACAGCTGAGACTCATATTCTAACAGTGTAAACATTCTATAGCATGAATTTGAGCTTTCTTAAACATCTAAGACACACTTAATGAAACATTCTAGAACATCTTAAACATTCTGGTACAACTGAGACTCACATTTTTAAACACATTGTCGACCTGCTGCTACGTGCAGAAACTTACACTCAATAAAATATTCTAGAACTGCTGAGTCACACATTTATTTAAATGTTTTTTCTACAGCTGAAGTATTCTGGAATGGCTGTCTCATGAATGGATGTCACACAGATTGAACATTCTGAAAAATCTGACAGTCACACACTGACACAGTCTACAACAGCTAAGACTCACACTCATGGGAACATTTAATGAAAGAGACGCATTTACTGTAACTTTCCAAAAGAGCATCACACCCTGTTCTAAATGCTTCTCTCTAAATCTCCTCCTTCACTTGATAACCAACAGCACACACCCTATTCAATATATAGGACACATAAACACAATTACAGTTGTCTTACAATCATCAGGCCACTATGGCTCAGTCCCAAACCACAAACTAATTACAGTAGAAGTTATACAAATATTATCACACATGCTCAACTGTCATCAGCCCACAAACTTATTGTGTGCGTGTGTGTGTGTGTGTGTGGGTGTGTGGGGGTGTGTGAGTGTGTGTGTGTGAGAGAGAGAGAGAGAGATTGTGATAGACAGGCTGTACATAGTTATCCATAGTAATTTTCAGGTTTAAGAAATTCTACAGAATCACTGTTACGTTTTCTCTTTTTCATGCTTTCTCTGTTTTTTCTCTCTCTCTCTCTCTCTCTCTCTCTCTCTCTCTCTCTCTCCAGCTTATCTCAGCTCTTCATATGGCCCCATGAGTCCACCAATCAAGGCAAACTGTAAATCTGTCCCTGTATCTCCCACACTCCCACACAGTTGTGTGGGGTTTCTATCATAAACCTCAGTAATACTATTGCAGACCAATAAAAAAATCACACACACACACACACACACACACACACACACACACACAATATTTTCAACACAGAAAAATTTAATAGTCATGGACCCCTCAGTCTGTGTTCCCTAGGTAGTCAACATGTTTAAAAGATAAGGTCATCCATCTTCTTAAGGTTCTTACTTCGGCAAATGTAAACCTCCTACAACACTATTTCAGCAGTCAAGCTGTACTTAATTTAATGAACTATTTTTCAAAGCAGTACAGCTTTGTACAGCAAATGAGTTGAAACAGGAGTCCATGTTTGTGACAGAACTGTAAGAAAAGTTAGAAAAAGTCAAACCAAACCAGTTAAACAAAACAAAACAAGTGGGCCAAAGAGATGCAATAATTCAGTGTTGAGGACTAGATAAAAGTGAAGAATTATGAACCATCATTGGCCAAAAGATACGTGCCAAAGACATGATGACAATGAAATTTCCCCAGAAGATATGGGGTTGCATGTCAAACAGGGGGGGGGGGGTGTATTAACTTCCTTTTAATTATGTCAGTGCGCACATATGATGGTTACTTCGCATATCCTGCATTCGTTTGTTGCATAGCTTGTGTATGTCCTCAGAAATAAACGCAATGCACTCCCAAGATGCAATATGCATATAAATGGTAGGGGCAGCGGGGGCAGCAGGCATAGCAAAAATGGAAGAAAGTTTCAATGAGAAGTTGTGTGGCCAGATCCTGAATTACCACCCCACTAACTGCCCCCGCCCCCCCACGACCTATAAGATGTATCTTTACCACTGCAGAGCAACAAATATGCATGTGAAAACATCAACTATCTAGCTTCTCGAATATGACCACTTTTATTTACTTCATGCAAAAGTCTGATTAAATTCTCCAGTGTGCCCCCTATTGAAATTCTTTGGTAACTCACTAAACTTACTTATAGGTAAGTTCGTAAACAGATACAATCACGATGCTGCCAGCTGAATAACAACATCCAGGGGGAAAAAATTATTTCTTTTTTATTATTCCTGCACCAAGCATTATAGCCGGTAGGAACGTAACACTACACAAACACATGGCTTAACAGCAAGTATGTTTCTTTCGTAAAGTACTATAGGGGAGAGGGATTAACAATCAGTATATAGATCTACTTTAGATTTTGGACACTAGTTGCATTACATTGATTTAAACATTTTGGTTGGATGGTGAAACATTCATGACACATCTTGCCACAGAGCAAAGTGTGTTAAAGCTTTTCTACAGGAAAAGCATGTAAACTCAATGCCAAGGCCAGCAAACAGATCCAAATCTCAATTCAGTTGAAGGTTTATGGTGGAAATATATATATATATTAAAAATTATTTATCCAAAATCAATTCAAGACAGTTGAAACCAGCTTGATTGTAGAATATTGTTTTTCATTAGAGAAGTCATGCCTCAAATAATTCAATGAATTCCACGTTGAGGTATTCCATATTTTTTCCTATGCTTAATCTGGGAACAAATGTAGTTCATTCAAATAGAGCAATTAGATTTATTTGAGGTATGTTTTATGCCACTGGAACATTTGGCCAATTTAAAAAATATTCCTTTGTGTCATATCTGTTAATTTGTTGATTGCTAAGAACTAAAAAAAGCTGGGTTAGTCTACTAATCTTTTTTTTCCCCAGGTGTTCTAGCATATTAGTTTCTCGAATCTTACCTGTGATCAAGTAGTTTAAGTCTAAGTGTAATTTAAAAACGATGCTAGCATCAACACTACATTGTCAAAATTTAGCACCATTGCTATTGCTACTATGTGGTATTAAACTCATTGCTAGCACAGCAGCTGTGTTAATGTGATCACTCTATAGGGAACCCAGTGCTTTGCTTCCCTGCTGCAGCGATGAAAACGACTCTGTTCTTTTTTCGCTGAAACACCATCATCATTACTGCTTCATCAATCAGTTTAATACACAATAGAACAATACAGTTCCTTATTCTACATACAAAGCCGTCTGTCTCACTCTGTCTCTTTTTCTGTCTTTCTCTCCCCCCTTTCTTTTGTCACCTGTCTTTTCACCTGATTATTCACATTTACCTTTCACCCTGCTCTTATTCCTTTTTCATGGTCGTTCTGTTCATCTCTATGTGTGAGTGTCCTGCGTTTTGTTCACCCTCTTTCTCCCTAACACTGGTAATGATGCAGAAACTTGAAAAGAATGATGTGTGTGTGTGTGTTCTATATGGCAGGTGTATCAGACTAAAGTATGGCCTCACACCCATACGTGCATACTCGCAGTGCAAATGACAAATACTAGTGGCTTGTTCAGGCAAATTTTAAAAGATGATAACATTTGAATGTTGGTTTTATGACAAAGCTGAATAACTTTTCAGGCAAGCAGAGGCATAGAATTTGTGATGTGCACTGTAGCTATGGACAAGATGCATTTATCAAGGCAAATTATCATCAGGGACAAAATCAGAAGAATAAATTGGGTTGATGCATGCTCTGGAATGTTTCCTTTACTTTGTATGGGAGGAATACAGTATTACTTTACAAAAAAAAAAAAAAACGAATGTATGTTGTGTGCCAAGAGACAGTGTTTAAACTTCAACTTCTCAGAAAAGTAATGCTTCTGGGGGTTTCATGTAAGTTATTGATTTGCTAGTACAGGTACAGTCTACATGAACCTAATGCTCACGCCTATTAATCATCAAACATAACTTTCATGGCCACAAGTCCTTGAACAAGGGGTTATAATAAAGGTCAAAGCAATCTGTATGCATTAAAAATCCATTCATTCATTTTCCTTGTGGGGGTCACAATGGCAACAAGCTGAGAAGGTCAGTTCAGTCTGTCTTTAGCCCCAGATTTCACCTACTCTTGGGATCCCTATCATCCAAATGATCTCAAGCCAACTTTGAGATGAAGTCTCTTCAGCAATTCCTGGGTCAGTCAGGTGGATCTTCATCCAGTGTGACAGGCTTGATAAATCTCTACTATGAGCTAATCAGCGGTGCATCCTTGTACATTACTGAAAGCCCCTCAACGGCTTCCTCTCAGAGGAACTGTGCGCAAATTTTCGCTGTCTCATTAAATCATTCATAAATAAATCCCAAGGAACTCTACTGCCAGGGGAAAGACCTCTCTTCTCAGTTCCCACCCTTATCTGAAATGCTTATGGACTTGACCATAAATCTTGTTTGCTAGCAATGTTTCTTGAATTACTTGAATTTTAGAAATGTCATAAACTGATTTTTAATTAGTTAAAAAAATTGTACAGTTTAAGCTTTACAAAATCAAAAAATATTATGGAAATGTGTATGAAATGTTTGATCAAATTTCCCCAATTTTTGAGTTCCCATATTCTGGTAGTGATAAAATTTACCCTTTATAAAAGTAATGATAACATTTGTTCTACCTGTCATATCTGGGAAAACTCAAATTTGAAGTCTGAAGCCTCCCCTTTAACACACACCAGAAAGGCTTCTATATAAGCACACATATTTTTTTATCATCATTGACCTATGCTGAACACTTGGGTTTTAAGAGATAAAGAACAGCTTTCTGCATCAGCCATCTCCACGGTAAAATACAACCATCCCGAGTCACCATTACACACCCTTGTAACAAGATGTTCAACCAGAAGCGGTGCACCAAGATGAGTCAAACAGGTCCAGAGGGCAGAGCGGGTCTGGATCACTGACAGCTCTGGAGCGGCATGTGTGCTCAATAGAGAGAGACAGAATGAGAAGAGAAGAGAAGAGAAGAGAAGAGAAGAGAAGAGAAGAGAAGAGAGATAACAGTTAGGTATGGTCACAGTCATGTAATGTATTAGGTGAATGTATATTTAGTGCAGAGTGTAAGCAGAGAACTAACTGGCAGAACTAACTATAACAGCATAACTAAAAAGGAGGAGAGCCAGAAGAAATCACAGACACAAGGGCTCCCTGGGAAGTAAAGCAACCAGTCACTCCACTGTCAACAAACCTGAGTGTTCAATGAGTGGGGAAGACAACATTCAAATATACCAATTCACCACAATACTCTACATCAATGAGTGTCTCCTTTAACCTAAGGCAAATTAACTTACTAAAATACCTCAGCTTAATTTGCTTCCTGTCTGGGTATCAAGATGGCACCGATGAGGTCAGTGGCCGTCATGACTGCGCTGACCTTTTGTTCATGCATTTCACTGCATATAATACTGTGTATGACTGTGTATGTGACAAATAAATTTAAATTTGAATGGTATGTACGTTTCACACTATCAAACACTACAATTAAATTTGTAAACATTACAAATAAATGAAAAATTCCCAATCCAATAACCTTGCCACCATGGCATCACTCAACCCTTCCTGGGAATGGACATCCACCCATAATACCAGTATCCATCTGCCTGTAATACCAGTTCCAAATTTTCTCATATTTCTGCCTGTGCTCCTCCGATGTCTTATACTTCAACTCGTAGTTCACAAGCATTACTTTCCCTTCCATCTCAGCCTCCCAAACCCCCTTCACACATTTTAACTCCTCCATCACAATTCCTTCACTGTTCATACAAACTTCTTTCCTTTCATCTCAACCTCTCCTATTCACTTCTAACCCCTCCTCTATTCATCCCATCAACATCTCCCCATTAAATCCCAACCCCTCCCCCTTGCATCCATTCATCCAGCATCCTTAGAATGAGTCCTTCCACTGCCGGCCTCTACAGGATCAAATCCACAACATGGTCACCAGTCCCAAATAGCATGGAAAATAGTCTGACGCTCACTTCACTTCAGACACATCAGCAGCCTCTTGTATCCAGAAAGAGGACCCAGCACTGAACCTTGTTGAACTCCCATAGATAGTACTTATGATGCTGTTATAGACATATATCCCCCACCTATAATCATTACCATGCTCCATGACCAATAAGTCTAGTTTAGAGTCTGTCACCCAGTTCAGATTGATAACGCTGAACAAGGTGGTTCATGATATTGGGATATTAACACCTGGAAAAACCTCACAGATGCTGCTGCAGGCATGGCATATTCATCCTTTATCCAAGAAATAATCTGAGCTTCCATGGTACATAGTCTTAGATCCAGAATCTTGTTATGTGTTTAACTACCAGCGCATCCACCAAAGTACATCACATTGTTATTAGCTTTTTGTGCATCTATTGCTCTAATTTATTTATTTTTAACATTAACCCAAGAACTGTCAACCTAAACATTATGATGTTAATAGGTAATTTTCTCATCTGACCAAATATGCTTTTCACTTTGTAAAATTTGTAAAATTACCCCGTATGTTTGGACTCAGCACATTTACACTCATACTGATGAAAACGTAATAAATTGCCAAAGAAAACTGATCTCAGAGAGTCTGCACACATATCTAGGGCCAGGGGTAGCTCAGTGGTTAAAGCATTGGACTACGGTTCGGAAGATCCCAGGTTCAAATCCCACAATCACAAAGTTATCACTGTTGGGCCCTTGAGCAAGGCCCTTAATCCTCAACTGCTCAGATGTGTAATGAGATAAGAATGTAAGTCGCTCTGGATAAGAGTGTCTGCCAAATGCCTAAATGTAAATATCTAAATTAATACACACAACAGCAAACTAGGTGTGACATCACAGGCAAAACATGTATATTTTCACATAAATATTCATACACCAAAATGTATGCATTAGTTAGAAGGAATTTAACAGCAAAAATTGCAAACAATTTTATGGTAAATAAATATGATGGTCTAGATACCTATTAATGATTCTTAAGGTTTTGGGCACTTTCACATGAGGCACGGTTGCTTTTTGCCATGCACTGTAACTATTGCCCACCCCTCCCAATTCCCCCACTGGACAGCAATCACATTATTATTTTTCTTCGTTCTCAGTTATACTCCCTCCGATACAGCAGGTGACAGTATGCACCTACAGTAGTTGTTTTGCTATTAAACACAAAGTAAGAGAACAAGGAAGTCAATCTTCATGCAAAGGTGGTACTGTAGGTCTGAGGATGAGATTAGTGCGAGGAGACGGTGGGCACCAATGATGTTGCGCCGACATCTTTAAGTACAATTGGCTTCCATATCTGATGTGGGCCATGTCATTTCGAGACCACCTTTTCCAACAGTTCCCGAGCATGGAATACTTAACAGAATGAACCAGACTTTGAGGTCAAGTGTCTAAAAAGTCACCTTTTCTGTTCATTCATGTGGATGTTACTTTGACATGTACCACCTACTTAAACACTGCTGCAGACCAAGAATACAACTTCAAGAAAATAGTATACCCAAACTGCCGTGGCCTCTTTCAGCAGAACAATGCACCCAGCAACACTGCAAAAAAATTCACAAATGGTTGATGAACATGACAAAATGTTCAGGGTGTTGACTTGGCCTCTGAATTTCTCAGATCTCACACTATTTGGGCATCCGTATTTGCTTGACAAACAACTCCAATCCACACCTTGCAACTTACAAAATGGTAACATCTTGGTGCCAGATACCACAAAGGACATGTCACAAGGAGGACCTACACAATATTAGACAGGTGGTTTTAGACATGTTGTGGCTAATCAGTGTATGTAGTTACCAATAATTCCAATAATTACTGATTGTTACTGTATTATACAAATGAGGGTTAACCGATATACAGTATACAACAGCTGTTGTAAAATATTCATGTGTAATTTCCTTTTTAGGAATTTTCCATTAGTGGTTAGCACTGTCGCCTTGCACCTCGAGGTCCTGGGTTCGAGGCCTGTGATGGGTCTGTGTGCATGGAGTTGACATAGTATGTCCGTTCTTGGAGGGTTTCCTCCAGTTCTCCAGTTTCCTCCCATGCAGGTTAGGCTAATTGATGCTCCCAAAATTGCCCATAGTGTGTGAATGATGACCGGAGGTCCTATCACAGTTTTTTATAAATACAATGGTCACAATTGGCCTCCATGGCAAATTGTCAATGGTGGCTCAGTGGTAGGTGTTTCGCCTGCCATGCGGAAGGCCTGGGTTCGATTCCAGCCAGTGCCCACACCCCAGCCACTGGATACAGTGCCGGTCCCAAGCTCAGATAAAATGGGAGGGTTGCGTCAGGAAGGGCATCCGGCCTAAAACCTGTGCCAAGCTGTAGTGCGGACTGGATATTCCGCTGTGGCAACCCCTTGTCGGGAGCAGCCGAAAGAACAACAAAAACAACAGTTGGACTACAGAAGTTCTTAAATAGATGGAGGGATGCTATTATTTAATTTTGTTTTTGTGTTGTTCCAATAGTGATTAGAATATCATGAACATCTATACAGAAAACTGTTAAATGTTTATACAAAAATTACTTACAAGTACAAGTTACAAATGAAATGTTTGGAGCAATTCTTCTTCATGAGGGAATAACCATCAGTTTATTACAATGTAGTTAATGTTTGTAGCTTCTGGTAAATGGTTGTAAAATAACATTAATTATCAGGTTTTTAGAAGGTTAATGATACTAACAGTTTATATGCTACAATTTTTATAATAGGGTTTTAACCTTGTGTCGGTGTTTGTTCATGCATGCGTGTTCAACCTTGCCTTGTGTCGGTGTGTGTTCATGCATGGCTCGCACGTGCATGTTGCATGTTAAAATCATGTGCACGTGCGAGCCATGCATGGATGCACACACACCAACTCTGCAGAGCTCTAATTGGTCAAGAGACTCATATAATACGCAGTAACACATTTGAGTGTGTGAGCTTTAGAGTGTGTGAACCGAAATGTCAGTGCAATATATAACACTAAGAATTTGTCCCAATGACTTTCACCATTAGGTCGTAATTGTAATCTACGACCGGGCGCGAGCCCGTATCACGGTCGCACGCGGGCCGGGAAAGCGCGCGGTTTAAATTCTGACCTGATAAATCTGTCGCACAAATTAAACAATAAAGAGCTGTCCGATCAGGGGTTAATTATGAGGCGCGTGGGGCAGCGGGGGCGGGGCGAGAGAGCCATCCGTCAGGGCGCGAGGCGGGACGAAGCGGCGCGCGCCACATGTGGGGAGCGACTGATAAGAGCGCTCGCGGCGATCAGCAGATTCTCGCGCCTCATAAATCTGATCTAGTAACACGCTGAGGCGGAATCAATAGAGCCTTAACCGACTAATTAACTCGCGTTCACTGTGAGTGTCTCTCTCAAACACACACATACACAGAGTGTGCTTTCTATAAAGTAAGTTAAGGGGTGCGCTCAGCATGTTGGACTGGAATCCCAAAGAAATACACAGGCCTTTTAAGGGTCTGGTGCTCTAAGCCTGATATCAATCTGATTGTAAAAACGTGTACCTGTATGCTGGCGTGGCAGAACTTTGTCATAGTGGTTAGCACTGTCGCCTTGCCCCTCCAGGGTCCGGGTTCAAACGATTCCGGCCTGTGTGCAAGGTCCAAAAACATGCAGATTGGGCTAATTGCCTGTACTGTGTGAATGAGCATGTGAATGTTGAGCTGAGGTCCTGCAATGGTCATGAAAAAATTGGAATAAATACAAAAGTCACAACTGGCCTCCAAGGTCCCTAGATGGGCTGCATAGGATCCTAGATGCATGGATCGAATCTGTATGTTGATCACACATGGCACAATTCTTCATTTAATCACTTGTTACAGACAGCAAAGGCTATGTAAAGCATCCAGAAACTGAGATTTTTTTTTAAAACAAAACAGTGTAAATTACAAGATCTAAATTTCAAATATCAATCCTTTGAGTTCACACTGATCATAAAGATATATTTAAAAAAATAAATGTTAGCAAATTCTAGTCACTGGGAATTTCATACACCTTACTGTATCATTAACAAAAGAAGTATTTGATTGTACTCGCCTCATATCCCAAAGAACGAATACCACAGAATGTCTGGATTACAGTAATAAACAGTTATTTATTAATACTGTATACAATTGTAGAGAACAGCATGTAAAAACATGCACTGCATTTTAACCCGTTTGAACATAATAAAAATCAGCAACATTTACTGGTTGGTTGAAAATTTATCGCACTGTGAATGAAGCATGTTGAAGAACATTGATAACAACAGCTGACACTAACACCCACTCTATCTTGCTATTAGCTATGCTACATGTTAGCTTATGATATAGCTGCCCAAATGTTATGCAGCTAGTTAATATCGGTTCCTGCGATGGGAGTTTAATATTAGGCATTATTCCACAATGTGATACAACTGTGACAAGTTGCACATTGTCATATGATGACCATGAAGATGACCTTGGATTAGGCTGATGCAAGCAGTTTTTCTGTGATGGCTTGTGACTGAAGTAATTTAATAGTTTAGGATGTAAATTTCCACAAACAGGTTTCCACGTAATCAGTGATACTGGTATTTTATATAAATTGAAACACCTTGCTTGTTCTATCGAATTTTTAAGCTCATAGCACATAGATATACCAGGGACTGATTTATGGTCACATTATCTGATATTACTGAAATGAGGATGGGTCCCCTTTCTAATTTAGACCTTTTTCTTACATTTTGTCAAATTTATATACATAAATATATATTTTTATTTCTGTAAAGTTGTTTTGTAGCTATGTCCATTGTTAAAAGAATTATATGATACATCCAGTGTCACATGATGAAGGAACATTGAATTGCATTAAGAGGAGCAGGCTTTCAAAAGAATTTCAAGACATGTTTGCTATATCTAAGCAGTAGATATAAGCAAGTGCCTTATCCTTCAGTCATCAGACGACATTTTTATTTTTACATTTAAGCATTTGACAGATGCTCTATCAAGAACAACTTACAAAAGTGCTTTGAAGTTTTCATCATTGGATTGATCCTTACACTGGGTTACTAGGTTACTAACTAAGTGCCATCAGACAAACAGTTTTTTTTTTTTTTTTTGGGGGGGGGGGGGGGGATTAACCCAAATATCAGAGAACAACTCAAGAAAACTAATAAAAGCATACAAATACAGGTACATAGAAGCATGCAACATGTTTATTAGTGGTAACAAAGTGCTCCACAATGACCATTGTTTGGATTTCTCCAGAGTGACTGGGTTTTCTTTTGTTGACCAGTGGATTAACTAGTCAACAAAAATTTACCACAACAATGACCCTTGACATTAACATTACGGTCATTTAAACCCTCTCAAAGGTCAGGTAGTACGTCACAAAACATGGATCATCTCAAAAACAAGGCAGACGTACAGACTCTAGCAAAGCAAAGCTTAAATGTACCAGTTTATATTTATGGGAACAAAACAGTTAGCTACTTAAGCCAAAAAACGCGTTTTACATAGTGACTGCACACACGAGCGTTGTGCGACTCTGCTCCTCTCAGTTACACCAAGATTTGTATAAGCTGTTTTTTTATGCATTTTTTAGATTGAAAGCTTGTAATAGTGATTCCTATGTAGGAAATAACTTCCACGCTTCCTGACCACAGCAGTTCTCGCAGTGGATGTGACGCCATATTCAAACAACCGGTTACCTCGCACCATAAAGTTTGGTGGTTCAAATCTAGCCTCTGGTCTGGGTGCATGGAGTTTGCATCTTCTACCAGTGCTTTGTTTTTCTTCCCACAGTTCAAACACATGCATTGTAGGCTGATTGGTGCTTCCAAATTGCCTGTGTAGTGTATAATTTGGGTGTGTGAGGGTGTGCTTGTTTCCACCCGCCTTGTTTCCTGTGATAGGCTCCAGGCCCCATGTGACACTTGGCAGGATAAGCAGTATATGGTAAATGCGTAAATGACGTCATTTGATATCTGGTATGAGGTTTGAGTGAAGATGATTTGTATCAATTAAGCAGTTTGAACTAACCTAAAACAGTACAGAGTACAAAAGAATAAGTACAGCATCTGTAAATTTAGAAGAAGAAGAAAATAATTTCAACCAGTGTACTTAAAGTGTAGTTAATGTTACAGGATTAATGTTTGCTCTTTGTAAAAATGGAGTTTGTGAGCACTGTAAATTGCTTTTCAGCCTCATCATGCACCCTCAGCATGCTAAACCCTCTCTCTGTTTTCGGTGTAAATATGCTAGAAGCATGGGCTTCATCAGCACTCGAAACATGAGAGTAAAACCTCCTACTGTCATATTTTTTTGTGTCTCAGTCCTGACGCACTTCTTTAACTCATGGTGCAGCTCACGTGTGTGCGTGTGTGTGAGATTTGTTACTGTTACTCATTAAGTTCTATTCAGTGCACGAGGCTATAATGACACTCCAGTACTGAGCGGATATAAACCCTATATTTTCCCCCTGACTTCACTTAATTAGCGTAATTAGATTAATGACAAAGTGTGAGCTGCAAAACTGAGATAATTCAGCACACAAACTCCTCTAATTTAAAAAAAAATCTCGAAGTGTCAAGCAGAGGTCAATTCCCTCTGGTGTAAAGGCGTGGAGAAACTTCCTGCAAGGGTTAAATGCACACACACGCACAGACACATACTGTTTGATGTAAGCTTCAGAATGGCTTTAATGTTTACATGCACAATCAGACCAATAATATTATAAAGTGCAGCTATTTTATGCACATGCATACTGCCTCAGTCTTCAACTTTGCACAAAACACGACTCCATAGTTACTTAATTTTTCTTTTTCATTAAAAGTTAATTCATTGCTAGAAATTTTCCATACTTATATGTCAAAGTGACACATCAACAGGCTAACAACACACTGACTTTGGCTCGCCAATTCAACGCTATCAAATCCATCAGTTCAGTGATGTCATCATCCCAAACAAAAGAAGACAGAAGATGCTCTATTACGATGACTAAAAATAAACATCATAAATAAACATGCCTGGAGTGCACAAGGCTTACATTAACCCTGGAAAGTTCAGTGAAGGCCTATATCAAAAGGCCATATTTAGTAATAAGTGTGTGTGTGTGTCTGTGTGCATGTGTGTGTGTGTGTTAAATAGCCGCAAGGACTACGTAAAAGTGGCTCGTTACGCCTGATTGAGCTAACTGCTTTGAAATAGGAGACATTATCCGTAATTACAGAGATCTTCAGGACGGGCCTTTCATCTGGAGTGCGCGCATCAGAGACGCTGCTATCACATTAATTAGGGCCGCTACATTCCACCCATTAAACACACTGACACACACACACACACACACACAGTTGAGTTTTAAACCTAAATGTTGTCCTAGGTTCATAATCACAGAAACAAAGAACAGCATTGTACGCGCACACACACACACACACACACACACACACACACACACACACAGTCATACACACACTTTAATCAGAACCATGTGTCTTGGGACGCCGAATCATTCCTGTTTTACTACACTACCAAGGGCGAACGGTTCCCAGCACCGGGCTTTGATATCCATGCGCTCTGTTAAAGTCCGAATGGAGGGACTTGTGCGTGAAAAGGGTTAAGACAGCTCGGCGCAAGGACAACAAAGGGCCTTTGTCACTGCTGTCCCTAGCCTCCTGTCCCTGACTAAAGGAGGAGTTTAGAAAGTCAAACAAAGCCTGAATTAGTCATTTATGGTGGTTATTGTGCCACAGTTCAGCCCTCATTTGTCACTTTGAGATAAAAAAAAAAATGAGCCACCACAGAATTAGCTAGACTCTGAATAAATAGAATGTGTGTTCAAGAATATATAGTTTTACTGAATAAGCATGCCTCAGACAGCACACACTGAGCTGGAGAAACTTCAAAAACATTCATGCAGATCCCAAAAAACTTCAAAGTGCTACACACACACACACACACACACACACACACACATGCTCATTTTGCTCTAATGGGCCTGCAGTGTCTCCACACACAGTAATTGCAGATTTTATCCCCCCTTAAGTACCGGATGTGAGGTGGAGGAAATGCTAAATTAAGCGCTTTGCGTGTAATTTTATCAGCTACAAGCGATTAGTGTTTATTGGAAAAAAAAAACTGCAGCCTTAAGTCACAGAGCAAGATTCCCAGTGGAAGTCGATGTTCGGCAGAACGGTAAACCATGGCAAAAGGAAATGTGTTTTTATAGTTGCTCTGATCTTTTTGTCTTATGTGCTACAGGTATGAAAAAATAAAAAAAAAATTTTTTTTTTAATACTTAATGTACTATTTCTGAAATTGGGTTATTTACAAATGAAATATGCAAACCTGCCAAATTCGTTTGTAGCATTTTCATAAAGATAAGATAGACTTCCGTACCAAGTAATGGTATGTTCACTTCCATTACTGGTACTTGGTAATGGAAGTGAGCGATATGAAAAAAAAAAAAAAGCAATATAGCACATTTTTAACTGTTGCACATGATTATGGGGACGACATTAAGAACTAGAGGCAATTAAGTCAAGAAGTTGGTGTAGTTGATTTTGCACTGGCAAGGCGCACACTAAAGATTTTAGCAAAATCTTTTGACCTAACTCCATCTCCTATAAATGACCTGAAATCAGCCCAAATAAGTAAAATATGAGAGAATTTACACATACAGTAGTCTTCACTTTGCTTTTTTTCTCAGGCTTTACGGAGGAACACACTCAATCACACACTACGGGCAATTTAGGAACGCCAATTAGCCTAACCTGCATATCTTTGGATTGTGGGAGGAAACCGGAGTACCCGGAGGAAACCCACCAAGCACGGGGAGAACATGCAAACTCCATGCACACAGAGACGAGAATCGAGTCTGGCCGGGAAATCGAACCCTGGACCCTGGAGGTGCAAGGCGACAGTGCTAACCACTACACCACCGTGCTGCCTGATTTGATTTAATTCCAAGTATTTTTTTAAACTAGCTCTTCAAAGCCATTAAGTATTAAATATTAAACTAGCCCAATTCAGTGCTAAAAAACACAAATCAAGCAATTTTGTGATTACCCGTGCAGACTGCTACTCCTACTCCACTGTAGGAACATTTATAAAATGTTTATATAGAATGAACATGGGGCATCGTAATATCTGCCCCAATAGGCCTTTAATAAAACATGTTGCAGTTCTACACACAAATTTAAGTACAAAACCTCATCACATACAGTATGTTGGGAACCCTCAGATTAGCAAATAAGTGATAGTGACAAGAACGAGTCGCTGCACTTCTATAGTTACCTAATGAGAAAAATAAAGTCAAGAATAATATTTATAAAATAACAAAAAGAGTGTCTAGAAGGGTATATCAATGTATTCAATAACTATTATTCAGTAAAACTGTACAATAATTTAGTGTATAAAATAAGTACACACAAGATACGCACAATGATGAAATAGAAATGATCGTCTGGTGGTTGAAGGAAAAGGTTGTATTAAAACATATTTTTTCAATCACACTAAATATATACTGTGTATTCCACAGCGAATTTAATTTTTTGGATAGTTTTTTCACTTGCAAATTACAAATGACATTAATACTGCCATTACTTTGTGTATTTCTATTCAGTTTCATATACTGTACAGAACTCACACTCTTGTTTCCATGGATATTTGGTATGGTATAAAAACATGGTGGGTTGTTGAAGTTCATATACTAAGTGAATGCTCTATTATGATTATTTCACTTTTTAAATGAAAATTCAGTGTTTTGGAGATTATAAACATTTTTGCTTGTGGTATATACTGTATATTGTGCATACTGAAAAAATTGTCAAACAAGAAAATAATGTGATCAGTATTCAATGAAATGTTTTGCACATTTGACATTCTGTACAAATATTTACTAAATTAATACATAAACAGCTTCACAGCAAAATGAGATAAATGCCATTTTTTCTTACTTTTCCTCATTCTGGTGATTTTCTGTCTGCCATTCAAGATTACAATACTTCTTTCTTTATTTGAGAAATCTTGTTTTTCTCAAAACTGCAGAAATGTAATTATCTCATTTTGCTGTCAAACTATTTGTTTGTCCTGTAATATTTAATTATACTATTAAAGAAATGTAGAGCTACAGTATCAGGCATAGTAAAAACAGTAAAATACACAATACTCTTGTCATTGCTATAAAAGTGGGCATTGCAGCAAGAACCACACTTTACACAATTACTCGAAATTTACAATTCCAACAAAAGATCAAATTTGAATGCAGGTTAAACAAATATTTCACTTTGAGATTTCATTCGAAACCATTTAGAATATGTTGGCTTGAACAAAGAACATATTCTATCCGGTTTGTAATCTTTTATTTGACCTGTTTTTCAATTGTATGACTTAAAAAGAAAAAAATGTTCAATTTGAATTAAAGTATTTATCAAGCTGCCCATTTTCTTGGCTTCTTATGATTTAAAATCTTTCAATTGTTTTTTTGAGTTATATATTTGACAAATACTTATAATTGCTGGAATAGTTTTTCACACCTCTAGGCCCCTTTTCTGTAAGAATGCTGTATACAGTATATTAATTACAGGAAATATTTGGCAAAACTACAAAAGTGCATCCGGGAACTTTATCACAAAGTTTCTCAGAACGTTAGCTGTTTCCGAAAGATTTCTAATGTTCAAAAAAGTTCTCAACTTTTTAAAAACATTAGAATGCAAAAATGTGCATGATAAGTGAAATTTAAATGCCCCCTTGTGTGATTTTCAGTTCAATTGGATCCTAAATGTGTGTCTTCCTGTTGCTGCCCCGCCTGTCTGTCTGCCTGCTTGTCTGTCTCTCCCTCACATCATTTTTTACTTTAATTGGTCAGTTAGAGGGGGGAAACCCGCCGGCCCTCCGTCATTACCGTGGTTTGCACACACATACATACACACACACACACAGAAATGCTGTGATCCACTATTTTACTGCCTCCAAACCATAAGCAATCTTCTAAAAATTAAATATTCACAACAGAATGCCAAAAATATCTGGCATAGAAATGTCTAAAATATTTGTTTTCTTTCCACAGTTATTCTATCCAACAGTTCAGGGATTTTAAGATATTTAAAGGTTTTGTCTACAAATCAAATTCAATAGGGTCAAAGCTGATCAAACTTTTGTGTATATTCCTATGTTATGTATCGAATCAATGTTTCAATGTAAAATTTATATACTTTTATAAGTATATAAGTGTAATTCTTTTTTTGCACAAAAAACTATAAAAATTAAAAATCTATAAAAAAACTATTTAAGGGTCTTGCTGTTTAATAATGTATATGATCTGATATCATGATTGTACACTTCTACCTACAGTTCTAGTAAAAATCTATAATACTGAAATACTATAATACTATAATAATTGTACACCCTAAAAAATGCTGGGTTAAAAACAACCCAATCTGGGTTGTTTTTAACCCAGCTGCTAGGTAAATATAGGACTAACTAAATGCTGGGTTAATGTAACCCAGCAAGATGGGTTATTTGTTTAACCCAACAAGATGGGTTAAATATTCAATCCAAATGCTAGGTCATATTTAACTATAATGCTGGGTTAATTCCACCACATAAATTGGTCTATTTGTGAGGTAGAATTGGGTTAATTCTACCTCACAAATAGGTTATTATTATTTTCATGTTTTACAGTGAATCTGTAAAAAAAAAAAAAAAAAACACGCATGTCTATTAAACAGTTAAATTACTTTGATATACTGGTCTATTACAAAAAACATACATGTATGCAATAAACATCATCCTATTAAATGTTCTTAGAAAAAAACATTTATTTTTCAAAAGCACAAGAACAGATAATCAACAGTGACATCATTACTATACTATTACTGATAAGAGCAGAATGGAGTAATTGAACAAATAGGCTGAAGCAACTTCTACAGAGCAGGATCAAAACTATCCAGCCCTGGTCTCATTTTAACATACAAACACTGTCTGTCTATGACTTTTCAGGTAGGCCTCGCTATTTCATAGCAACATTACAACATTACTGAGAGCAGTGCTGGTCATTATCTCCCAACGTCAGGATGTAGGGGTACGGCCTTGACACTTCAGCCTGCTGGAGGTATTCCACCATGTTGGTTCCAACCTTAGAAAGAAAGAAATGAAAAAGTTAAAATTTTGTTGAATAGCAAAGATTAAACTGAATAAGACTATCAATTTCGTGTGAAATACGATTGATACTAAAAAATTACAAAGCTGCCCATTAAGATAGTGTATAGGTAACCAGAAACAAAAACATGGAGACAGCTACTACCAAAAATAAAACAGCAGAATAAGCATGGCTTTTAGGATACAACTCTTTATGTCAGACTAGTTGATATTGTAGTCTGCATTGATTTTAAGCTAATTACCGAAAAAATGTCATAGCTGGTGTCATACTGGTACATTACAATCACCAAAATATTAATACTTCATCTAGTAGTTACCTGTACCGCTGTGGTACTTTTTCCTGTAGTTGGCGCGCTGACTGATAGTTAATTTAACTTTGGTTAAAGAGAGCTACCTGGTTAGCTTACATGCTATTACTGGTGATACATTTGCATACTTGCCAAAGGGGGAAAGGTGTAAAATATTGTTATAACTCGGGAGAAACGCAGGAGAAATTTGACCGCAGAGTAAATTACTAGCTAGTGAAAAACGGGAGGGTTAGCAGGTCTGTATATTTGTGAGAGGGTCAGTGTTTTGTAACACACCAGCATTTTATTGTCTCAAGCAGTGAGTTTAATAAAGTTCTAAAGTGGTTGCTAATGCTAGCAAACTAACTAAATGCCTGGTCATGGTAGCCCTACAGTTAACAGTTTAGCGTTCATTCATCACTTCACCATCTTCGTAACCCTGCAAACATTCTACAGAAAAAGCTAAAAAAGCTCAGACATCTTAGCCGTTTCTTTCACACACAGGTGGGGTGGCTAGCAGCTATTCTCAGCTAAATTATCATCCAGTACCTCAGACCAGCCGGAAAGTTTGTGTGTAACCTTAACACGGTAACAGTAATAAATGTTACATATAGTAATAATTTTTCAGTCATATGTGAATTAGGTGAGTGAACATGTGTATACAGACCTTGTATTTAACGCCATTTCCCCTTAAATGTCCGAGGAGGATGAACCGTCATCAGCGGTGTGGGAGCTCAAGAGACACGAAGCTGAGTGACAGCCGCTGAATCCACCGGTGAACTTTGGGGGAGGGGCCAAGCAAACTTCAACCCAGCAGCTGGGTTACACAAAAACTACCCAACTCTCTGTAAATAACCCAGAAAAATTACCCAACAGCGGCAACCCAGCGTTTGGGTAGAAAAAACAACCCAGCATTTTTTAGAGTGTACCAAATCAATGAATTAATAAAAATTATCATGAAAATAAACCGATTTATCGTCTCTTATGCACTAACCTTGGTGGATGATGTTGTTAGGTCTAGCCTGAATTTCATTTGAAATTGTTTAAATCCTTGGCCAAGCTTTCCCCCTACTTCTCCCCACCCTCTACCTTAACTTTAAATCTGTATATCAGTCACTTTGCATTACATTACTAAACATTACATACAATTTATAAAAGTGCACACAAAATTAATGACACAGAACTGTGCAGAAATGACCCAGGTGTGCAACCAGATGCTTAAATGTGATCTTTCAATGTGATCTCTTTCAATGTGATCTCTTTTAAAATAGAACAAAGTATTGTGTTTTCTATTATCGTTGTATAGTTATGCTTATTGTATTGTAAAATCTCAGAAACAAAAGTAATAAACTGTCTTTCTTGTCACTTGAGGCACATGCTCAAACTGCATCTATTATTGAGAACGTTGCATATAGTGTCACTTTTTAAAACGTTTTAAAAGCTAATAAAAAAAGTGTCTGAAGGTCCCTAAATACAGAAGATATATTATGTATATACATATACATTTACATCGCCATGTAGTAGTACTACTAAATAAACAAAATATGTAGCCTTGAGAAAATGTACCACCCCAGTAAAATGAATGCTCCAGGAAAAAGCACGAGCTTTGCTTCTGATCCAAAAACGCAATGCACTAATTCAATTTTTTTTTATCCTGAGGGTAAACAACGCTCACGTTCGAGATGTCACTCAGGAGGAGATGCCCGTGAATATCTAAGCCCCGCCCACCGTCGCAGCTTCAACTTTCAGAAAAGTCCTCCACATGGACTAATCAAGCCGTACTGTGAGATTGACGAGAAAGAAACACTGAGGCCACGCCTACACACGCTATGATTGGCCGCTTTTGGTTTTTAACTTTGCCGTCCGTGTGCGCGTGCAGGCTGAAATGATAACTCGGCGCGATGCGCTCGCGCTAGGCTAGTGTTTGTAGACGCAAACTTTATGGGCTCCGAACGGCTCGAGCATGAAAAGCGAGGACGTGACTTCGTCGCGCGACATGGAGAGCGTGAAGCCCGGAGCCGCCGTGCTGCCGTTTAGCGTGGAGGCGCTCATGGCGGACCGGACACCGAGCCGAGTTGACAAGACCGCTGGATCGCGCGCGCTCTGGTGCGAGGACGGATCCTCGTTCTCGTTATCGTACTCGGTCGTGCGCGAGGGAGACGCGTCAGTGGAGGCAAAGAGCCCTGACCGCGTGGATCGGAGCTCGTGGACGGAGAACTCCCGTTTCTCCCCTCCTCCGTCCAGTAAGTGATAAGAAGAGGGAACATTAATAGGAAGCAAAAGAGGACACATAATAAGAGACAAAACATGCTGTAATAATAAAAATGTTGTTATAATGTTTGTTATTAGGCTACATTAGCACATGCATTATCTCCCGAAGTGTTTATTAACCTCTACACAGTGCATCACTATTTAACACTTGCAGTGATTAGGTTTATTAGTGTTTATTAACAGCTACACAATGCATCACTATGTAACACTTGTAGTGATTATTGGGTTTATTACAGTGTTTATTAACCTCTATATAATGCGTTAATATTTAACATTTGTAGTGATTATTTGGTTTATTACAGTGTTTATTAACCTCTATATAATGCATCCCTATTTAACATTTGCAGTGATTATTGGGTTTATTACAGAGTTTATTAACCTCTACATAATGCATCATTATTTAATACTGGTACTGTACATAGTTTACAAACTCTTCGTTATTAATGGTCTTATTTGTTCTTGCAGTGAGACACAACTGTGTACTGTACGAGTCTCTCCTTATAAACTGTCTTCACCCCAATCCTCTGTGTTCTCTTCAGGGCGCCTGAGTCCTCCTGTTTGTCCTCTGAGGAAACACAAGACCAACCGGAAGCCTCGCACCCCGTTCACCACGTCCCAGCTTCTGGCCCTGGAGCGCAAGTTCCGGCAGAAACAGTACCTGTCGATCGCGGAACGCGCCGAGTTCTCCAGCTCGCTCAGCCTGACGGAGACGCAGGTGAAGATCTGGTTCCAGAACCGGCGCGCGAAGGCCAAGAGGCTGCAGGAGGCCGAGCTCGAGAAGCTGAAGATGGCCGCCAAACCCATGCTGCCCCCGGGCACTTTCGGGATTTCCTTTCCGCTTGGCGCGCACGTGCCCGCGTCGTACGGAGCAAGCGGCGCTCACGCGTTTCAGAGACCCTCCGTGCCCGTGTCACCCGTCGGACTGTATGCGGCGGCGCACATGGGATACAGCATGTATCACTTAGCCTGAGGCGCGTGCGAAATGTCTGCGTGTACTTTTCACCCAGGGATTTAGAGGCACGAAAAATGAGACGGGAAATAATATGGCGAGCATAAACACTTAAGCACATTAAGTCGCCAGACGGCATTTCTATTCACATAAATCACTGACCATAAAGCACCTCACACACACACACACACACACACACACACACAATTTGTATGTATTCATTGCAATGATACCCTTCGGAAGGGATACGCTGAGCTGTAAAATATTGTATATATAGGGAAAAGTTTTTTTTTTTAATAATATGATTATATTTGTTGAATAAATTAACAATAAATTGTTTATTCTCTTTTTCCATAGCTAATGGTAGATACCATTTTCTTCTGTTATATCTATATAGAACCAAGGGGTTAACTCTATGTTAAAGTGGTGAAAATCACCCCCCACAATTATTAAAGATATTATAGGCCATATATTATTGACTGGTCACTTGGTTTAATCGAAACCTCATTATCTAAAAAAGAAGTGGCGTGTAAGTAGTATCAGATTGCAACCAATGCGTTCAACTTGCTGAAAGTTCAGTCAAAAGCTCTGTGACTCCAAATATTACTTCAATTATGATTTTATAGGTTTAAGTAGCGCAATATTGAAACAATTGGATTATGTTCTTTAAAATAAAGTTTAAGAAAACAGATTTAGGAGATTTTGAAAATGAGGAACATAATTGGACCTTAAGCTGGTACGAACTGGTACAATAAGAATTAGAATCGAGTTTTATTCGTGGTTGAGACACACAAGGGATTTGGTTCCGGCTGTTCGCAGCTCTCAGAGTGCAGACAAACATAAAACACTGTATAAGTAATTACACAGTATTTAAACAATATTTTGCTTGTGATTAAATAAGATTAATAAGGCGGGAGGATCCTGCGTATGTGCAGTATATTGTACATGAAGCCTAGTACAAACTATACTGCTGTGTACAAACTATATGTGTGGAAATTGATGTAATAGACACAACATATCAGCTCCAGCATGGTAAATATGAACACTCAGGAGATGGGGGTGTATGATCAGATTTTGATGACAAGTCGTGCCATAAACACGTCATAAACCATGTCTGTGATGCACTCTCAGACCTGTTTCTTGTCACGGAGGTGGGAGAGCTACCTTTAATGGTACATCTTTTGGAGCTTTCATGTTGGTCTCTTTTTAACAGAGTAACGGGGAAATACAATTAATGAAGGTGCACTAAATTAAACTTTTATTAAATCAACTCTTTAAATGTAGCTCTGCATTATATGTACCTTACTAATTCAAATATAGTGAGATCTGATTCGAGTGGTACAGAGCAGGCGTGTTGGACAGGCATTTTAAATTCCAGATGTTTCACAAGCATCGCCTCGCATGTCTGTCGCATGTTACATGAATAATGTTAGATTATGATTTGCAAAAAAAAAAAGGAAAAAGATCATTGCTCTCCAAAGGGATTGATAGTAGAACCCGGTTGTCTCTTGGTTCCTATTATTATTATTATTATTATTATTATTATTATTTAGCAGAAAGTACTGCATTACTATCTACACTGCTGGTTGCTCTAAAACGACAAGTTTATTTAAGTCAGGAATATATTGTATAAGAATTTAATAATGGTTCGGGGAAAACATTAAAAATAGATTTTTTTTTACGTTGAAAGAGGTATAGTGTGTCTTGTCGCGTGACAGATCTCAAAATGCTACTGAGAACTCTAGCAATTTTTTTATCCTTTATTTTTGTTAAAATAAAATCACACAGATTGCACGTGATATAAACTGTTAGTGGTATTTTTCGCTTGTGATCATGTGTGAAATTCTGAACCAAAGGCAAAGGTGCATCTCAGCTTGTGAAAAACTGCATGTAAACAATATGGAATCCGATGGGATAAATCAATCGTGTTTAAAAAAATACATCATGCTGGGGAAAAGGTGTGAAGATAAATAAATTATCTGAGGTAAAAAAAAAAATAAAAATCAGCCATGCTAATAAATCAATTATTCAAGAAAATAAACGAAATTAAACGAATCGGTTAAGAAAATTACATGAAAAGATAAAAACACGTGCACGACATGTGAAAATGTGTGCAGGAATGTTGGGACGGATGTGTGTATTTAATTTAGCTACCAAATTAAACCTTTATTATTCTTAGCACATTTATAATGACCGTGTGTATGTATTTTAATTTGGCACCAAATTTGAACAATTCGCGTTCTTACAAACTGGTTATATTATATATTAAGAACTTTTGTGGGCACACTACCACGCACAAGACCCTATCAGCCTAGATTCTGTACAACACTTGAGACGCTCTCCAGCTGTGTATGCTCTGTTCAGTGTGGTGTCACGCGCGCTTTATGACATCAACTCTCCAAACTCTCTGACTAAAATACGCGTTCATAGTGTTTTCATAAATAAATACAGGGCATTAGGTAGAATTTATGAAGTTGAGTAATTAACAGGGTGTCTTGACCAGCCATGTCCACTATGGTCATGCATCTGCGCTTAGTAGTATATGTGCGCGATTGGTGCGTATAAATTCGAAATTATGGATTAAATGAATTTTATAACAAATACAAATGCAATCAAGGAATCTTGTCCCCGGTGGATAGCTGCCTTTAGGTTTTTGCTTTTGAAAAGAAAATAAGGATGCTTATCCATTTATCACTAAACCATACTACTTTTAATAAATAACGAAATAAAGTTGATTCTTATAATGAGAAACAAAAAAACAAACATTTCAAGGCTTTTGTTTCAAATGTGTTAATTTGAAATGCATTTTTTGTTGTTGTGAAAGATAATTACTCTCTCTCTCTCTCTCTCTCTCTCTCTCTCTCTCGTGCTGCAAAATCATTCAATCATGAAAAAATCTTCCTGGACAGTGGCATTGATAAAACAAAAAAGACTCCTTCATTCTGACCTTCTCGAAGCATTTCTTTTAACAGATATGAGATTTTTATTTCTCAGTGATGCCTATTTGAGCTGTTTAAACTGTTTAGGTCTTTAAGCTTTGCCTATATATAGCTCGAGCCTCCCAAATATTTCTTGGAATGATTCGTTTTGAGCGTTTAAACCTGTATTGCAAAAAAGCTTGTAAATTTTTTTTTATATATATATATATATATATATATATATATATATATATATATATATATATATATATAAAGGTTGATTTACCTCTTCATATACAGGTCCAGATATATAAAGAAAATATCTCATATAATAGTTAAATAGTTAATAAGTTTATACTAATAAAGTTTTAAGTTTGCAACTGTAAAGCTGCTTTAAAGCAATTTCTAAAATTGCCAAAGGACATTTCTGACGTTTCTACAAGCACACAATGAGCCACCTTAGTCCAATGAAATTGGAATTCTTGACTCACACAATCTCGATACCACTTATCCTTTCCAAGGGCGTGGGGAGCCTTGACTCTATCCCAGGTGAATCAGGGCACGAGGTGGGCTAGACTCTGTAGGGGATGTTATTGTGCAGATTACACAAGTACTCACACACTAACTCACTTATTACAGTCAGTTTTGAAATGTCAGTTAGCCTAATCTGCAAGGAAACCGGTGTACCCGGAGGAAACCCACCAAGCACAGGGAGAGCGTGCAAACTCCACATACACAGACCCGAAGATGGGCAAAATTCTTTACTTAAATATATTTTTTTAAAAGTCCTTAAATCTGTTTTCTGTAATGACCTGTAATGGCTTAAATGAAAACAAATGCAAAAAAAGCAGTTTAAGTCTGTATATTTAATGTATCATTCTCTGAGCTCATGTTGAAGCAAACTGGGCAATAAACGCAGTACATTTTATTTCATATTTCATGCGCCCATTAAACAAACAAAAAAAATCAACATCTGCGTACCAACATCTACAAATGATTACATTTGTATCCGTCGGTTATTAAAACCCTGCATAACTTCATATCCTCAATGGAAACGGTGTGAACCGTCTATGGGGTTCCTCTTGTCTTCAATATGAACAGATGTCAAATGCAAAGGTCATGACGCCCCCTAGTGGGTGCACAGAAGCAGTGCTCTTTAAGAAAATCACAGTGCATCTATGGTCAGGTAATGAAACTGCAATTTCATTGCTTTACAGTTATTTATTTGTGGCTCAAAACAAGTAAATGTTTGAAGACAGTTTCATTTGATTACTGACACCAATCAGCAAGTATGTGATTTAGGTGTAGTTAAGCTAGTCCTACTTTATCCATGTAGCTTGTCGCTAGTTTTAATATAGTTTAAGTAGCATTCCCTATTTTTATAATTGAGCTCAGCAATGTATACAGCATTTTTGAGCATGTGACCTTGATTTAATTGGAGGGGTACAAACTTAAGGCACTGACCACATTACCTCAGATTTATCATTATACTCACTGTACTTCAGGCTTATATCATCTTTACTTACAGGAATCATGATGGTGTGTACCTCGTGTAGATTTGCTACTAAAGGAAGACAGAAACTTGGAAAAGAAGTTCCCTCCTAATAAATAGTAAATAATGTTCTTCAATCTTATTGTACATTTTTGAACATGTGAACCATGAGCTTTGTGGAGCAATATTCTTATTAGATACACCATCACAAAATGCATGCAAGTGGTTTGTTTGAACTTAATGGGAAGTTAGTGGTTAATGACACAACTGAAATGAATAGGGCCATCATGAATCAATTGAGGAAAAAGTGGCCACAGGGAAGTTTTAAAACCAGGAATAAAACAAGAGAACATAAAAGTGGAGTCAAAAACAGTGCATTATTGTAATTTCACCAACAGGGGGCAGCAGTGTATAACATGTTTTTAAAACTAAACTTCACATTTAATGATTGCGACATTTAAACCCTTAATTGAACTTTATTCACTGCTGACAAAAGAGTTTCGATTTTTCAATGTATCAATGTATGGATTTTAGTCAGACAGCAGCTTGTATCTTACTGCAAAACCACCCAATGACACATCATCTGCCAATTCAGGCACCACAAAAACACAACAACCCTGCTATGTTCCATTGTCTTCTGACCATAGGAGATTTTAGCATTATTTCTATCCTTCTCACCACCTAAAAATCAGAATGTCCTTCTGTCTGTTAAAACAATAAACACTTGAAGAGAAAGCAGGCACAGCTCTGAGCGTGGATGGGTGTGAGGGGGTTATGGTGAATAAAATCACACAATCCAACTTTTGCAGAGAATACAATCCGTTTAATACAGTAAATCAAGTGTACAAATACATGACAGGAACTATTAACCTTAAACATATTATACTGTACATTATAACTATTTTTATATTACATTATATTTGTGATGCAATTTTTTAATGAAGAGTCTTTCGTTTGTTCACTGAGGTTATTTCATTGGAATATAATCTAAAAATGTTCAAAACCCAGTAACCACCTAGAACAAGTCACATTCTGTTTACTGACTTGTTTCAATCCCCTAGTAACAGACTAAAACTTTATCTGGCTTCACCATAAACTATGGACTAGTATCAAGCATCTACAAGTAACTGGTGAACTAGTACCAAAGAGGTAATCCAAACAACCAGCATTGTAGTAAACAGGTTAACTCACAAACAACATATAAGAAACATGTTAATACAGCAATGCCATTAAAACTACAAAATACAATTGGTTTTTCTTCATCAACCATCATTTGTTTCCTTTATTATTCAGTTTAATAACTTGTATATGAATAAAAATGAACAAGCACTGGGATAAGCAATGCTAACACAGAGTCTGCTAGATGAGCTGTCATCACTCTAATGAGTAATGATTAAATATGATAAAACATGATTTATATGAATTATTACTATAATTCATAAATGAGGCTAATAAAGAAATCATTAATTTTATTTATCAATCTTTACCAATTAGCATCAGAGTAAACCTTTGTAACTTTAAATCAGACTGAAAACTGAAAAATGGCGAGGAGAGCATGGAGGACCATTTGCCAAAACATACAACTACTAAATGATCTTTCCACTGCAGTATAGCTAGAGCTAGTTGGCATTGCACAACAGGGCTGTTCTTGGAATAGTGTTTCATGAATACCTTAAAAGTTAGATCACTTTTTGGAGTTGCTCGTATTCATGCTATAAAATTATCTAGTTACACTGAAAGACTATCAAAGTCAAACTGAAGTGTGACAGGTACCCGACCCCGCAGACGAAATAACGCATGAATTCCTTGGTAAACAAGCAGGATAAGCAGCATCGCTGAAAAGTAAAGCACTGTGTATGGAAATACAGAACTCAGAGTGCTCATTAAACCGTCTCTGAGGACCATTGCACAATGCATACACAAGCGAATATGAGAAGTGTGAAGTAAGTGTGTGTTTGTGTGTGTGTGTGTCGGGGAGGGGGGGTGTTACGGTAAATAAGCCACACTTTGTGTAAGTACTTAGAGGCTATTTGAACTGTTTCCTGTGGAAAGTTTTTCTTTGTCTGCTGGAATGCACATACCCACACAGACACACACATACATGCACACACAAAATACAAACTGACTTTTATGTGTGGGTTTTTGTGTGTGTGTGTGTGTGTGTGTGTGTGTGTGTGTGTGTGTGTGTGTGTGTGTGTACAAGTCTATTTAGCATATTTTCAGCCTAAAAGTATTTGCTTTTTCTTCATGCAACATTTTTATTAAAAGTGAGTGTGTGTGTGTCTGTCTGTCTGTATAACTACTGTATATCTGTGCTCAGCTTATCTCCTCAATTAGCTGCAGTGTGTCTTCTATATATCGTGGCTCAATGATTCCGGTATCCAGAGCCACACAGTCGTTTGACAGGAACACCAGATCCTACACACACACACACACACACACACACACACACACACACACACACACACACACACACACATCAATATTTGATACTAACACCACTACGAAACCTACTGCATGTTAATGGTGGTTTTGTGGTATGAACGATATGGGATGATTAGCTCCATTAGCGTGCATTGATTCATTAATATTTAATAGGCACACATCAACACCTTGCTGTTTACAACACAAGCTCACGCTGTTAAGAAAGCCATACTAGCATTGATAGTGGAATCTGTAATGAGACACATGTAAACATGTTTTTGCTTTTTTTTTTTTACTACTGAAATACACAGTAAAAACATGGCTCTCTTGTGTAATATTGTGCAAATTTAGTGCAAATATGCAGATAAGGTCATGTTTTGATCATAATATACCATGAATAAATGAAAGTGATTTAGTTATAATATAATGATACTGTGGTGAAAAGAATAATTCTATGATTAAAAGAATTACTGGAATTACTTCAATGTAGAAAATTAGTGATCAAAAATATCATGTAAGGAAGAATGAACAAATAATTTCATGCAAAAATTATAACTGTTTACAACTTACACAATTTATCCTATTTTCTATTTAATTTTTATGTTAACTAACCAAGCAAGCTATGCTAACAGTTCGATCCTTCTGTTAATATCTGTTTGGATGAGAGGCATTCCATCCAGAGTCGTGATAATAGAGCATAACAGCACTGGGGCGTTTAACCATATGTATCACTCCGCATTACTAACAATCGCTAATTACGCTAATTGGTCCACCACCAGCATGGGTGAATGTACGCCTGTGCAGTCCATAGTACTGAGGAGAGAGTAGTTGCTTGCCAAAACTCACATTCAAAACCAGCATGTTCAGCAAGAAAACACAACTGACAGACGACATGTTATGTCATCGTAAACACTTTCTCCTTAAATAATTACTGCTAAATCATATTGAATTGCCTTTAAACCGTCCATTTTTTTCCATGATCACCCACATCACCTCACTTTTTGGCTACATAGTAGCTGTGCTGGTATTCAGTACAACAGCACTGACTTCTCATACGATAATGCTTAAATGAACATCACCTATTATCAACAGTATACACTGAAAGGTAATGTTAGCAGGCTACCCAACAAAGCTAAACATTATTGGGGTTTCAGTATCTTGCTAGGTTCAGTAGCTTGATACCTAGTTCATACTAATTCAGCAATGATTTAGCTTCATAGTTAGCATTGTATCGATCGCATATGCCTCTTACACATTTTCCCCAAGTGTTACATGTACACTAACAGGCAGTTGCTACCCAAGTAACATTGACATAACATTGAAAGTTTAGAAGACATTTTTTTAACTGAAAATATTTATAATAATAATAATAATAATAATAAGCAAATAAGCTTTAAAAAATAAGCAAAAAGTGCTTTACAGAGATAATGAAACTAAAGATAGTCAAATCAAGCATTCAAGTTATAATGCAATTAATAATTGCAACAAACATTGCAATTGAAAAAATAACACACAAAAAAATTAATTAAGGCAAATAATAAAATCCAGTTAAAAGAGTCTGATATAATAAAATTTTCTACAAGGGGCTTTCAAGTCAAACTTGAACTTTTGAATGTCTTTATTTCTTTAACTTAAACCAGGGTTTCACTGGTACTTGGATGCCACTGAGGTAGAAAGTATTTTCAGTGCGCTGGAGCCCTGATTGGTCTGCCTGCTTCATGTCTAAAACACAGGACTCCCAGGAACGCCTATAAACCAAACGACCAAAACATGTAGAAGTGACTTGGAGTGAGGTTAAGAGTTTTTACGGGGGATGTGGTGATAACTCCCAGCCAAGTTCCTGTAATGTGCAAGTGGTGTTGGTGAATGATTGTGTGTACAGTTCCCACAGATCTGCATCCCTTTCTAAAGTTGGCAACAATTTACCATTTGATTTTCAAAGATAAGGCGTTCCACTCACTGAATGCTCACAGTAACGACTGCAGCGAGCTCCAAGCCACCTTGGCCCATCGACCTACAGCCTTTAAAATCATTCAAAAGTTTTTCTGCAGACTCTCATCACCACATTGAGCTTAAAGTCTTCTGTAAATGAAACGTTTGTTCCTTGTTTTATTTCTTTTAGATGGAATTGTCACTTGGCTAGCTAATGCCTTACTTGTACATGTTTCCATAGGTTAGATGTTGAGCTGTGAAATGCAGCCATTTCCAAGGGCTTTGGCTTGGAGTATTTGCAGATAATTATAATGCATATGAAACATTTCACATTGAAAATACCTGATAAGATCATGCCAGGGATGCTCATCTGTCTCCTCTGCTGTTGTCTAAGCATTTGTATTTGGCAAGAAGGTGATTTTACTTGGCTTTTACAGTCTTTAGGGATTTTTTGTTGTTGTTGTTGTAAATATATATATATTTTATTTGTACCATTAGAATAAAACACGTACCTAACTACAGTAACAAAAAGTATATGTCGTCTCACCCCTTGTGAGAATATTATTTATAATATTATATCATAAAAAGTGTGGTGAGTATACTGTGATAGTGATAATTAAGCAATAACACATGAGAGTGATGTTGTGAGGAATATCAGCACGACGTAGGCACCAAAGACATCACAGCCATGCTGATATTCAGTACAACAGCACAATCTTGTGATACTGCTTTTTATACAACAGTTCCACAAACACCATTTATTACCAGTGATTTGTTTCTTATTTAATCAGTTTATTATTTAACCAGCAACTGGCAGAGCTGGCGACTGAAGTTGAATGATATAGTGATAATAAAGGTGTAATATTTTGTGATCATGCATTGATAGTGCAGACTTTTAAAAGTGACATACCCGGTAGCACACACGGCTTATGATCTCATAGAGCGTGAGGACTTTGCGTTTCAACACCTTGATACGAGGTCGTGTCCTGCAATATTCCACTGGAATGCTTTCCAGCACATACAGGAAGTCACGCAGCTTAGATGTCACACAGGAATTCTGGGTAAAATATTAATATACAGAAAGCTGTTATATTATACAAGATGAACACTTCAAGTAATAATTCAGCTTGAGTAAATGCAGAAATCTTTTCTGTTAAGAACAGAAGTGTTTGAGAAGTTATAAATTAATCTAAATAATATATATAGCCTGGGAAAATGTTTTCACATGTTTCAGCATATACAATTAGGTACATTCTTAATTTGGATTTTGACAGCTGTTATTGTTCTAGTCTATTACTGTATAATTAATAATTAATAATTAATATGTGAAGATTTTTTTGTTTTAATATGTGGTTATTTACATTTATATAAGCTTTGTAGGAATTACAGAACTATTGGTGGGACTGAAGTCATTTGAGAACTTCAACATCTGTTCAGCTGTCCTGTTTGTGTGTTACTTCATTATGACTTCACATACGTGTAAACAACCACCAAAATCCACCAACCCATTGCAGGGCACATACACACTCACATTTTCATCCACACACTACGGGCAATTTGGAAACAGGTAGAACATGCAAACAGACCCGAGTCCCTCGGACCCTTGACTACTGACTATTTTATTTCACCCCTCTTTGCAAAAATTCTCCAGCTCTATTAAATTGTGAAAGGATCTCCTCTGCTCAAGCCCTGTTCGAGTCATTCCACAAATTACTGATAGCATTTAGATCCAAGCTCTGTCAGACGTCCTTCTTCTGAACCCATTTCTTTGTTCACTTGGATTAATTCTTTAGCAACCTGCAGATTTTGAATTTATCCATGATTCCCTTTATCCTGAAGTCCAAGCCCTGGCTATAGAACTGTGATGCTGTAACCTCCATGATTCATGAAAAGTATGGAGTTATTTGGTTATTATACATCTTACAGAGTCATGCAAAAATTCTATCTTGGTTTCATCTATGTGGGGTGATTTAGGCAGCTTTTGATTTATTTATTTATTTTTTGCGTCAAAGGGGTTAAGTTTAGCCAGCTTACCCCACAGCCTAGACATGCAAAGAATAGAGAGATTGTTGTCATGTGCAATATCCAGTCCTTTCCAGATGTTCCTGCAGATGTTCCTGAGGCTGCAGGTCTCTTGGCATCCTCGCTGATAAATTTTCTTCTGGTCCTTTCATCAATTTAAAAGCAACATCCTGTTTTACTAGTGTCGCTGTCATGCCCTATGATCTCTAGTTGTTGATGATGGTGTTCACATGGTGTTCCATGGTACATCTAATGCTTTGGAAATGATTCTGTTTGAAATCCTTCAACTGTGAGATCCTGCAGATCCTTTGTAAGTACATGTCAAGAAACAAGAAAATCCTAAAGAAACAGCTGGTCTTAATTCAGGGTTAATCACCTAATTCATGACAGGTGTAAGTATTCATTTTGAACAAGAGTTTAAGTGTAATTGGTTAATTATGAGCACAGTTCATGAGATGCCCACCAGGTTAGAGTGGTGTATGTCTGTGTTTTTTTTTTTTTAAACCTTATTATTTGTTTTTTGTTAGCTGCTATGTTACATTAAAAATCTGATTTATCCTGGTTAGCAAAAATTTTGCAAAAATTAAACACAGCTAAACAAACCATAGAGAGAGAGAGAGAGAGAGAGAAAGTTTAGAAATCTAGACTATGTGAGCAAATCAGATGCAGTGATGAAATGTATTTGTACAAAGGGATAATGAGAACCATGAGCCTAAACAGAAAGCCATTCAACAATGCTTGTTGCATCTGAGATTCATAAGCCAAGGATTCCTGAAATCAGATATCCTGGTTTGTAGAGTATATTCGACTTTGAGCTTTAAAAAATATTTTGATGCAAGATGTTTCAAACATTAAAAAAAAAATAATTGAGGCAAATTCTCTGGTTTCGGTTCTTGGAACAACAGCACTGAGGCCGTTCCTGTAATGTGGAACAATTTTTTCACATGACCATGTAACACCAGTCAACATAATAACAGCGCACAGATGTAATACAAATCTGCAGCTTTTAAAATAGTAAACCCACAATCGTAATAAATCTCATGTTACATTTGTGGGACTTTATGACAATTATGAAGGCTCAGGATTATCACTTTCTTACAAACATAACAAATCTTTGCAAAGGTAATAGCAACTGCTATTTTATATTTGTGGGAAATGTATTATGTTTGTGGTATTATTACATTAAATGCTATTGCTACATTAAATTGTATTACGTTTGGGGTTGTTTAAGTTTGTCGGCTGTTATTATGTTGGTGGGTGTTAAAGACCACCTCAACCACTAATGCACCTCCATAAGGCATTAGGCAATCTTAATAGTCTTTTAGAATGGGGAGTCACTGATCACAGAAGGAAGCATTTAATGGTGTTTTTGAGAAAGACTGCACTAGTCAGTGACAAAGTCAGGTTTAAAGTACACGAAAGCTGAGGAATGAGAGATCTATAGGTGGTGGTGATGCAACCTACAGAACTCTAACTAGATGCTGAGTGGTACTGAAAGGGGGAAAATGTCAAGAATAAATAATATGTCTAAGTACAAGATAAAGCAGACGAAAAAGTTCAAGACAAGATCAAGATCAGAGAAGGAAGGCTGATCTGGAAAATCGGCTTTAAGAGGCCCCGTCAGATGAGGGAGACAGTGGCACTGAAGAAAAGACAGGAGACAGAGTTGGTGGTAGCAGAGATGAAGATGTTGAGGTTCTCTTTGGGAGTGACAAGGATAGATAGGATCAAGAATGAGTTATCAGAAGGACAACCCATGTTAGATGTTTTGGAGATAAAGTCAGAGAGGGCAGATTGAGGTGGTTTGGACATGTTCAGAGGAGAGAGTGTGAATATATCGGTAGAAGGATGCTGAGGTTGGAACTGCCAAACAGGAGGTCTAGAGGAAGACCAAAGAGGAGATTTTTGGATGCAGTGAGAGAGGACATGAAGTTAGTTGGTATGAGAGAAGAGGATGCAGAGGATAGAGTTAGATGGAGGAAGATGATTTGCTGTGGCGACCCCTGAAAAGGAATCGTAGAAAGACAAAGAAGAAGAAGTGGAAGAATGAGACCAACAGTAGGTGGTAATGTAACCTACTGGGTTCCAACTGCTGTTAAACAACAAAAAAGAAGAAGAAGAGTACACCTACATAATAATTTGACGTGGATGTCAGTGCTTTGCTTTGTTTTTGCGGATCATTGGTATTTGCAATAATAAAATTAATAATAATAATAATCACTCACTCACTCATCATCTATACTGCTTTATCCTGTATACAGAGACGCGGGGGCCTGGAGCCTATCCCAGGAGACTTAGGGCACGAGACGGGGTACACACACTTACATGCTTATTCCCACACTATGGGCAATTTGGGAATGCAAGTTAGCCCAACCTGCATGTCTTTGGACTGTTGGAGTAAACCAGAGTACCCAGAGGAAACCCACCAAGCACAGGAAGAAACTTCATGCAAACAGACCAGAGGCAGAAATCGAACCATGACCCTGGTAGTGCAAGGTGACAGTGCCTAAGCTGCTGTATAGTCATATTCAATAATTAATAATAATAATAATAAGTTTACTGATACTTGATAGAATTCAGGTGATGTGCTTTAAGAATAGTGTGGAGCATGTGGATTTTTAATTGTTTGTTATAAAGTGGGAACTTCAACAGTTTGGGTAGAAACAATCATTAATGTTAACTCTTATAAAATGACGTAATGGCTGAGTATGACATACTTACGTGAACGTCCAGAAACAATTTTGGGAAAAATTCAGCGCAGTCCTTCTGTAAACCCAAAATGAAAAACAGCAGGAGTGTGAGAGGTTAATACACACAATGTGTGTGTGTGTGTGTGTGTGTGCGCGCGCGCGCGCGCGTCTGTTAGTGCGTCTCACCGTGCGCGGAGACGTGTGCGTCTTCTCCAGCACGTCCATGATCTCCTTACTCAGCTGGAGCGCGCGCGAGTAGCAGGTCGGGGGCGCGCATTTTCCCACGCGCACTACGCTCACGAAGACAAGCACGAAGCAGATGAACCCACAGTAAGCGCGTGCCGAGCTCATGTCTCGTGGAGTTTTTAAGAGCGCGCGCGGGGTAGTTCCTTACGAAGGCAACTTCGGTCTGCGAGAAAACGCGCTGCTTTGATTTATAAAGGACCACAATGACGTCATAGGACAGGGGCGCGTGCATGTATAACCCAATCACCACGAGCTGATAAACTTTATATAACATAAACACTAACCACTTATTAATGTTTAGTGGAGAAGTGTGCACTTTTCTTTTCCATCATTGAAGTTTCCTCGAAATCCCTGAATACTTTAATAGTGGAAAAGCAAAGGCAGATCAGATTAAGATGATTAAGATTAAGCTTGAAGATTTACAAGATTTGTAGTGCTATTTACACAATATAACACTTGATTGACCTGTGTGCGCGTGTGTGTCGCCCTCTAGCGGCAATTCAAATCAGATCTATACAGTAAATTATAATATACGCCATAAAGGGGAATGAAAAGTAACCATGCATAAAAAAGTCCAGATTTCTAATAAAAATCTATAAAAACAAACTGTACATGTACTTTATTACATAGGGAAAAGCAAATCTTAAAATTTCTTGTTAATTGGCATCAATCAGTTTCCTTAAACAGCCAGGGAATTCATAATGTTGATAAACAAATTTAAGATGTCCTAGAGCAGTCATACCTTTTAAAACAAGGTTTTTAGTGTCCAAAATCTTCTTTAAGCTATACCTTTAAAGCAAGGTTTTTAATGTCTGAAAACGTAGCATGTTATGTAATTATTATATCACTCAGCCACTGACTGCTGCCTTTGGATAGTAAATGTTCAAACAGCAACTTAGGCAACAGCACTGCTGACGTCAGTCAGTTCATGCATGCTTTTTAGTTTAAAAACAAATGATACAAACCATTTTCCAATGCATGTGGTAGTTAACATGCCTACTCTGATAGCGGAATGCCACATGCTGATTAAAAGCAAACACTGACAATTCGCAAAGGCAAAGCACAATATTGAAGGGGTCGTATTTTAGCATTTATAGAACAATTTCTGTGTGAGTGAGAAGGGGCTTGAGTCTAACATTTTAAAGATTTCTACTAAGACCCTGAGCACTAGTTTGCATACCCACTGGTTTACTTTGATTGTGTCATTTAGGTTTGTCGTGGTTTGTTGCTGCCACAAGTGCTTTTTAGAAAAATTCGCATACAGATTTCCTCCTTGTTCAAGAATGTTTTACTTGTATCACACTCTATTCAGTTTACCCAGAATGATATTGAAAAACATTTAGTGTGTGAGGGTTATGCTTGCATGGCGGCACGGTGGTGTAGTGGTTAGCACTGTCGCCTTGCACCTCCAGGGTCCGGGTTCGATTCCCGTCTCTGTGGAGTTTGCATGTTCTCCCTGTGCTTGGTAGGTTTCTTCCAGGGAACTCCGGTTTCCTCCCACAGTTCAAAGACATTTAGGCTAGGTTAATTGGTGTTCTCAAATTGCCGTGAGTGAGTGTATGTCTGTGTGCCTTGCGATGGATTGGCACCCTGTCCAGGGTGTACCCCGCCTTGTGCCCTTAGCCTCCTGGGATAGGCTCCAGGTCCCCGCAACCCTGAATACAGGATAAAGCGGTATGGATTAGTGAGTGAGTGAGTGAGTGGTTATGCTTGCTAGAATGCCTTGTTTGCAAGAAATCTACAGTATTTCAAATAACTCCTCTTTACAACTGTGGTGCGCAGAAAAGCACCTCAGAATAACGGACACACTGGACTGTGTAGATTTTACTACAGTACGTCCAGAATTACAGAATCTTCTCACTCATCATGTGTACCACTTTATCCTATATACAGGGATGCATGGAGCCTAACCCAGGAGGGCTTGAAGCAGTGTACACCCAATGGCAATGGATCTCCGGGCACACACATACAGTACACACGTTCATTCCCAGGCTAGAACCAATTAGCCTAATATCTTTGAACTGTGGAAGGAAACCCACCAAGTACGGGGTGAACATGCATACAATCCCAAGGCAGGAATCGAACCCAGACCCTAAGAGTGCGAGGCGTCAATGCTAACCACTACGCCACTGCGCCGCCTTACAGGGTGCTGTAGAAAAAAGAATGTTATTAACTATCGTCATGTCTACAAACCTTAATATTTCTCATTAACAATAAATGAATAAATGTTTGGGGAGTTAATTAATAATTCAATATTTGTTTTAAGTTCACGGTTTAAACTTTATGTTTACAATGTGTGCAGAAAACCAAGTTGTACCAGACATAAAAGCTAATAAAGCTAATTATTTATATGCTCCTGGCATCCTCTCTCCCTTCCCCCTTCCTTTTTGTCTCTCTCCACCCCTGGCTCATCCTCTTTCTGACTCATCATGTAAACCCCCTCTCTCTCTCTCTCTCTCTCTCTCTCTTTCTCTCTCTCCCTCTCTCTGTGAGTGAAGGCTGGTTTCGCTCAGAGTGTAACTGTCCAGTGCAAGCAGCAGTGCAGTTCTCTCAGTAATGGATCTATAATGGATGTATGGTGACTCTATGATGAAAGCATGATGGCTGTATGATGGCTGTGTGATAAATATGACGTAGTTATGAAGTAATTGTTGTGCTGCACCGTGGGATGTTGGTTCCCACCGCAAGGGAAATCCTGTGCGTGGGCTGAATGCACCAGAATATGGGCGTGAATCAGACACGAGAGTTGCCGGTGTTTGATCAAGATGAAGACGGTAAGGAACTACACTGGCTGCACACACACGCACCACCACTAATTTGAGGAAGTACTGTGAAGTGACTGTAATTTTAAAGCAGAGAAAGAAAAAGAGAGAGATTTAATTTTACACTTATTCTGTTTTATCTGACCGGTTTGTTTCCCTTGAATATTTTTAATATTATTATAACAGTTAAAACAAGGAGTAAAAAGAAATTAAAAAGAAATTAGTAGTTCTTAATGGGTTAGCACAAAAGTGTTTGTGTGTGTGTGTGTGTGTGTGTGTGTGTGTGCGTGCGTGTATGTGAGAGAGAGAGAGAGAGAGAGAGAGAGAGAGAACTGACTGGCTCTGATTAAAAGCTGATGAACTACACCATATCTTGGTTTTGTCATCCCAGATCTCAAACCCTGCCATTTACTTGCTCTCAAACACACAAAGCTTTTCACCTTTCCATGCATCAGTGTGTCCAAATGGAATAGACCAATCTAAGCTGATGACAACAGTCATAAGGATACAAACAACACTTCTGATCACCCTCCCTATTGCGCGGTCGATATTACATACCAAGGTTGTCACTCTGACACATGATGTTTGTTCCCTCTTGACCTTTCAGCAGCCTTGAACAAAATCAGGCACAAGATGCTATCCCTCTTCATCAGTCTCGGAATTATTGGCACAGCATGACAGTGATTTGCTACAGTACATCCACTCCATGCAGACTCTCCACTGGTGTCCCAAAAGGACCAGTACTGGGTCCTGTTCTCTTCCTACTTTATACCTTCTTTCCTTTTGTGGTAATATTAAGGGTCATTTTATATAACACCAGGAGAATCCAGTCATTTCTATCTATGGAGGCCACGGAGGCGCTTGTTAAATCTGTTGTCATTTTGAGATTGGACTACTGCCACTCGCTCCTTGCTGGTCTGTCTCTGTACACCATCAACTCTGCAAGTTCTCACACCCTACTCCATTGCAATGCTTTCACCACCAGCTTCCTGTAGCCCTCATCATATTTTAAACACTGATGCAGAATTACCAGTGCCCACCTACCTTAAGGCACTTATCAGTATATCAGGAATAACTGGAAACACAAATTCCACACAAATAGTGGAATGAATTCCCTTGGTTGTTTGAACAGCTGAGTCTGCAGCAATTTCTGAGGACTAGACTTAAAAGGGCTGCATTAGTGTCTAATAGCCTTCCCATTCCAAATACAGTACACCCACCAGCCACGTCATTAGGTACACCTGTTCCACTGCTTGTTAACACAAATATTTAATCGGCCAATCATGTAGCAGCAATGCAATGCATTTAGCCAGGTAGGCATCATCAAGACAATCTGCTGAGATTCGCAGCATCAGAGTGGGGAAGAAAGATGATTTAAGACAAGATGAGTTTGAAAGTGGTGTAGTGGTTGGTGCCAGACAGGCTGGTCTGAGCATTTCCAAAACTGCTGATACACTGGCATTTTCACACACAACCATCTCTAGAAAATATATAATAAGAATATCCAATGAGCCACAGTTTCCCGAGCAAAAATGCTTTGTTGATACCTGGCCTGATAGAAAATCAACAGCAGCTCAGATAACATCTTGTTACAATGCCCAAACATATCGCAGCAGATGTCTGTCATTTAAGTACAGAAAACTGATGCTTCACATTTACTTACCAAAACTGGACAATAGAAGATTGGAAAAACATCATCTGGTCTGATGAGTCTTGATTTCTGCTGAACATTCGGATGGTAGGGTCAAAATCGGGCCATATACTGTAGTACCAACTGAGCATCGTTTAAATGTTATAGCCTACCTGAGTATTATTGCTGACCATGTCCATCCCTTTATGTCCAGCAACATAATGTATGGAATGTTTCAATGCTGTGAAGAAATAAAGCAGTTCTTAAGGCAAAAAGGGATTCAACCCAGTACTATCAAGTGGGATCACAATACACAATACCCTCACAGTGCAACTTCTATGTGAATCTATCACAAACTGAAGACTGTAAGCTAGCAGTTCAGAAATCACTGCTGAATAACTGATGGAACTAATTTGCTATTTGGCATAGACTTTCCTGCAAATCACCTTATTAAGTGGACCGGTTGCACTAGACCCAGTTACCAGAACATATTTAAATAAATATTCTTTTAATAATATTTAATTAGGAACATATTAATATATGCGATCAATTCAAACCACAACCTGTGATGGAATTTATCGTGAGTATAGGTGTAAAACATTTAAAGAAGACTTCAGGCACAGTATAGCGACGGGACTCTTAGGCACAGTAAAACATATATATATTAAAAAAGGCTGTACAATCCGTACCTGAGGTGGCTTGGAACCCATTACAATTATTCATGTGAACATTCAATTAGTGGATTTCACTCTGGAAAAATTGCTTTGCTTGATCACCAAAGGGGTTCATTTTATCAAGGACAGCCTTCAGCCCATTTCAGGAACTGAGCTGGGAATTATTGCCACATACAGTCCTGACCTCGCTCCAGGCCATTTCTACACATTGTTTAAGAAATTATTGGTGGATTAAATGACAAGTGCATTAGTTTGCAATAGAAAATAGAGAAAATTAAAGGTAGTTTTACTCTCATGAATGTTTTGTGTTATTCTGCACAAGCAAAAGTCCCGTTTTTACCTGAACACCCATCCAATAATACTATGCCCTTTGTTATGTTAATATGTTTTTAATTATTTTTATTGTAAATTCTCAATATAACTGATAAATCACATCTGCCTGTAGTGGTGGTGTCTTTCATAGTCATGCATTTGGGTTGAGATCTGACGACTGTAGAGACAATAGCACTTGATTTGAACCATTTTCATCCTCATCAAACCATTCAGTGAGCTCTTACCCCTTGTAAATGGGGCCTGGGTCATTCTTGAATTAGAATTTTTTTTTATAGGATAAAGATGATCAATCAGAAATCAGTTTTATTGATTTTCAGTGTCGCTTCTTTTGCAAGAATGTTTCTATTATCTGAACCATGTCCACTATAGTAGAAAAGAGCAAATTTATTTCTTTATCATCACCTTTATTCTTACACAAATCTGTATGAAATGATGGTGTAGTCTTTGACGCAGACAGCAAGTTTAGGACTGATTTGCGTGTTCATTAGCATGTTATATATAGAGTATTTATAGAATAGCAAATTAATTTGCTCTTCTGTCTTATCAGTCTGTCAGACATCATGATTAATAAAAATCTGATTTTATCATGCTGGTTACACACAGTCTCTCTACAAGCTGCTTCTTAGTGTACCTCTCTCTCTCTCTCTCTCTCTCTCTCTCTCTCCACCTCACCCTGTCGTTCCCTCTCTGTGAGTGGCTCTGTCATTTTTTCCTTCTCAGTGTCACTCATCCCTCTCGCTCAATCCCTGTCTTTCTCTCCTCCTTATCTCCCTGCTTTTTGTCCTTCTAGTGTGCTCTTTTCATCCTGTCTCAGGGGTTGGCGCTTTTGTGCTGAACTGCTCACAGAGCAGATCTAAGCTTAAATCACATTAATTATTCACACACACACACACACACACACACACACACACACACACACACACACACACACACACACACACACACACACACACACACACACACAGGGACAAGAGGCTGTTTATCGTTCATAAATATTGGATTTTCATTTTCCTTTTTCTCTCTGACCTTTGTGCTGTTCAATAATGTATACAGTATATTCATATGTAAAACATATACGCATCCGTCACATCATAGTGGAGTGTCTCCCAAGCGCATGCAGTGTAAGGGTTGTCCAGCCGGTCTCACCTTGTTATCTATTTGTTGAACTGTGTATCTGCTGGACCTTGACTAGCCATTATAATTGAAATGCTAGACACTGTAACGCTGCATTAAAGTTATTATTATTTAATTATTATTCGTAGTAGTATAGTAGTACCCATAAACACAATGACTGGAAAATCTAAATATTCCAAAAAGTATCATCTTACATGATATGAACCGCAGTGTTCAAGATGTATTTGCGCCTATCTGTATTTGAAACTAGAGCACACCTCTTAACTGAGAAAATATGACTTGGAAATTCAGACGAAGAGGTTCTGACTTGTCAACTGATATTTACATTTAGTAGGATTTTGGCAGACGCTCTTATCCAGAGCGACTTACAGTACATTTTTATCTCATTATACATCTGAGCAGTTGAGGGTTAAGGGCCTTGCTCAAGGGCCCAACAGTGGCAACTTGGTGGTTGTGGGGTTTGAACCTGGGATCTTCCGAACCGTAGTCCAATGCCTTAACCACTGAGCTACTCCTGACCCCATCATGCAATCATGATATCATGCAAAAGCTGCTAGACAAACCCTGGTGGACACAAACATACAATATAACTCGAATAATTTAGCTCTCTCTTCTCTCATGTCCTGGAAGAAAGACGATACCTTGAGGTAAGGTCCAACCAGAGCATGAAACATACCCACGCTAGTCAACCTCTTTACTAAAAACCTCACACTCCAAATGAAAAGCCATATTACAGAATAGTGGACCGTAGGGAGCATGGACGGTCCCTAATCCAGTGTACTGAACTTGGGGAGGTCTCATAATCATGTCGCCTTCTGTAAATAATCAGTGGAATGTGTTTCATGGATATGGATATTTTCTCAAACATACAGTTGAATATTATTTTTAAAGAAATAAAATGTGATAAGATATGACCAAATATATATTTTTATATATTCTGCAGCGGGTAAGGAATATTCTCTTTGATATGTGCAGAGCTTAACAGTTCTCAGGATAGAGCTTCTGGTTCTCTGCAATGATAGAAGCCAATGAAGGGGGTTTAGGCATCTGATAAGCATGGGTTTTATTAAGGGCATGGCAAGGTGTTGGCTGCTAGATAAGTGTGAACCAAAAGATATGCGTGTGAAATAAATTATGAGTGATATGTTTACCAGTGCTTTAAATAAATCGAGTTATCTAAATGCAGAGCGCCGTTAAGTCACTGCACACGACATTAACATGATTCACAGCAATGTGATTTTATAATACCCCTTTCGATCAAGAGAACAAGCATAACAGTATATAACAAGCCATTTGGCTATGTACTGAAAATAAAGCAATCTGTCCGGAACCCCTTTCCACAATGTGCTGTCCTAGGAAAATAATCATTGTCATATATGTAAGTGCTGGCTTCAGCCAATGCCAATTTCCTGCCTGCTAAGTGTTGATTTATTTACTTTCCCTCAATATCCATGTAGAAAATGTCAACAAGGTTTTGTCCAATCTTTTGCAAAATTAACTCTGGGTTGGAGAAATATGAAGTGTTCTTAAACATTAGTTAATTCCTTGGTTTTATCATCAGTCAGCATGGGGTGTCCAATCCTCAAATCAAATTGGATGTATTGTAGTTGCTGAAAGACCTGTCCCATGAACATCTAAGGATTTGCAGCAGTTTATGGGATTTTCTGTAGGTTCTAAAGGATCATTAACAGTTTTAGCTTTCTATGAACCCTTCCCAAACATGCTTTTACAAATTTAAGACCCCAATACTCTAACTTGAGCTCCTAAATGGAAAAATAGTGTTTCGCAAACTCTAATGTATTCACCACAGCACCCCTTCTGGCCCATTAAAGCTTTCCATCGTTGAAGTCGACACATCCGAAACAGGAGTTTGCACCACTGTCTCAAAGATTTGGAGAGAAACTCAGTTACACTTAGTAGACGTTCGTCTAAGAAATTAGAAACCCAGCATTGTTCTTTATTCACTTCAAGTACATCATATTTTACCCAGTTTCAACACCAAGACTCCATCACCATATCCTCCTGGTCCGCATACTTTACACTTTGGGAAGTGTCTCTCCTTAACACCCATGGTCAAACCTAGCCATAGATTTAATAACCAAACTCCAAGAATCACAGGGCAATACCATGTTCATTGTTATAATCTACCTATTCTACAAGCCATCATGCCTTAATCCATTCCCTTGTCTGCCCAAGTCAACAGTTGAACGCATGTAACCACATATTTCATTTTAAATGGTTGAGTAATACACTGATCAGCCATGACAACGCAAAACCCAATATTGTAGAGGTTCCCTCTTGTGCCCTCTGGGCATCTCTGTTGGATCAGACCAGACAGGCCAGTTTGCTTCCCATGGGCATTAATGAGCCTTGGGTGGCCATGAGCCTGTGACCAGTTTATTGGTATATAATTGATATTATATAATATTGAATAACTCTTTTATTTATTATAAAGCTTTTATTTTTTATATTTTAACGACATAATTTTTAAATAATGCATAATAATAATAATAATAATAAGAAGAAGAAGAAGAAGAAGATATTGTATATACGATTCAATACAAATAATACACAATAGGGGTTTCTTTTGCATGAAGTAGATAGGGACAGATGTCTGTTCGTCCTGAGATCTAAGATCTAAATATTCCTATAAAAATTCCTAATATAATTATTTGTTATGCTTTTTGCAGTTAACTTTGACCACTTCCAGATTCTCAGAGCCATTGGGAAAGGGAGTTTTGGTAAGGTAAGAACACACACACACTACACACACACACAAAAAAAAGCTGTAACATTAAAATGGTCATGCGTGCCTTTCTCATTTTCTGGCTGACATTTAATAAAAATGTCACATTTAATTACAGACAATTAACGCCATTATCTTTTTACACCAGCTGTTTTTCTGTTTTTTTTCTGTTACTCTAAATGGTTCTCAAAATAAACCTGTTCATGACTCCATCTGGAAAAGATAAAGATATAAATACACTGCCTTACATAATGTATATATTTACACTAGCCCTTGAACTTTTACACATTTTGTTCTGTTATAACCAGGAAAAAAAGTCAATTTAATTCTCACTCTCACTCACTCACTCACTCACTCACTCACTCACTCACTCACTCATCGTTTATACAAATTAATCCTGTATTCAGGATTGTGGGGGGCCCAGACCTATCCCATGAGACTGTTATGAGACAGGACATGAGGCGGGGTACACCCTGGACATGGTGCCAATCCATTTTTTACACAAATGTGACACAATAATTAGTTAAACTTACTTGAATTTGGTTGCATAAGTATTCACCCCATGGATATTGGCTGAATTTAAAGCTGCATTCATATACCCCTGACCAGTCCCTACTGATGAGAAGCAGTGCTACAACATGATGCTACCACCGTCCAACTTTATCAAGGGAGTGATGTTCACAGGCCGAAGACAAAAAATTTTATCAGATTTTTTTACCCACTCCCTTACTGACTTATTTGCCCTCCTTTCCTTTAAGAGCTCCTCATCCATTAAAGGTCTAAAAGTAGGTTGTGCCATTTTCTAATTATCCATTAATTCTCACTTTAATTAAACTTTATTTGTACAGCAAATTAAAAATAAATGGCCCAAAGTGCTTCACATAATAATATAAAAAGACATAATAAAAAACACATTTCTAATCCAAACACATCACGTATAATCAACATCTCAACACCTCAGTGTGATGTGGCCTCATGAAGAGTCAAGAGTAGATCATTCCACAATTTGGGTGCAGCTACAGAGAACGCCCGATCACCCCTGAACTTGCATTTGGTTTTGGGTATAGTCAGTAGAAATGTATCTGATGATTTGAGAGAGGGTGTTGGGGCATAGGACTGCAGCAGGTCTGAGAGGTAGGGTGGGGCAAGGCCATGTAATCATTTAAACATAAGCAAAAGAATTTGTAAGTTAATTCGGTACTGTACCGGGAGGCAAAGACGAGAAGCCAAGACTGGAGAGATATGTTGTCTAGTACGTGTAAAAGTTAGGAACTGAGCAGCGGAATTTTGGACCAGCTGTAGTTGCTGTGATGCTGCCTGCAACCCAAAATACAAAGCATTACAATATTTGAGGCGAGTGGTGATAAAGGCATGGATGGCTATTTAAAAATGCCTAATAGACAAAAAAAAACTTAACTTTTGTCAATTGCCTCAATTGCGGCAATTAATTGTTATTCTTATAACCATCGCCTGGGTGATATTTTTCTAGAATTTCTTAGAATCATGTCTTAACATGTCTACCAATGTCTTGGGGCTTCCAGGAACTGTTGGACTCTATTGAACTATTGATTCCATTCAACTAATTATGTGACTCCTAATGGCAACTATTCGCGGTTTTACATCAACAGGAACAAATGATTACGCACTCATTTCAATATTATAATATATATTTTGCAGTTTCATGGATAAAATCCCAAATTTAATTCCATGTTATAACTATACAAAATGTAAAACATTCAAGAAGATGACGAGTCTCTGAATAGAATACACTCACATGGATCGTTTCCACCTATCTGCATTTACACTACACCAACAATTAGTTAGAACATTGTACAGCTGATATATATATATATATGTTGATGTAAATCTCTGGCTTGTGACTAATAAAAGACCTGACTACTCATCAATCCGTACTGCAGGTGTGTATTGTCCAGAAACGTGACACAAGGAAGCTGTATGCGATGAAGTACATGAATAAACACGCGTGTGTTGAGCGTGACGAGGTGAGGCATGTATGCCGGGAGCTACAGATCCTGCAGGAGATACAGCACCCGTTTCTTGTCAACCTGTGGTGAGTGATGTACATGTGCGCGCTTAAATACACTCTCTACACACAAACAGGCCCAAAAGTAGGACAGCACATTAAATTCGACACTTATGTAAGAACACATATGAGTGTTTGTGCAGCAGAGCCATCTGTGTGTTTGTGTGTTTGTAGTGATCTCTTTAGAAAAGCGCAATGTCCTTATGCACATTAGATAGCAGCTGCACTAGTGTGTGTGTGTGTGTGTGTGTGTGTGTGTGTGTGTTTAGCCCTGCAGCAGTAATTGGTCTTCTTTTTTTGGAAACAAGACAGAATAATACACAGTGAGTCACTTTACCCCCTTGTGTCAGTGTGTGTGTGTGTGTGTGTGTGTGTGTGTGTATGTAAAGCATGAACTGCACAAAATGAAAAAAAGATTACAGGTACATTTAGGTACATAGAAGGATTAATTTTTCCAATCAGTGCTGAGTTTTATTCCATATTAAACGTGTTTTGAAGGAGTTCTCCATGACAATCATTAAAGATCATGCTTCTCCACCACATCTACACGCTGTTCGGTTTAAAACTCCACACTCTAATCACGCTAAGCCGTCCTTTAAACCTTACATATTTACAAGGCCTGATTTCTGTGATCTCCCAGTAAGACGGGTAGACGAGCGTGCTTGCATGAGACAGACTGGAACAAAGATGTGCTTTGTCAGCGTGTAAATCTAATAAACTCATGCATCCATTGCATGTAGAACAACAAGGCTCGAATCTATGGCCAACCCAGAACTTCCCATTAATATGCAAGTAATAAAGCACTCCTTTTGTCATGTTAAAATGATCACAATAGCTGATAATGCTGAATAAAATTTTTCACTTTTCTCATGTTTTTCTCCCCATTTGTTTCCTATTAGTTAAATCATTGTCCCTATTGTAAGACACACTACAGACACACCCGCATGCTGGGTTTTAGAGGGGTTTGGATTGATGCTCTTGGAGATTCCTGGGAGGTGCTGCCATGGCAACGCATGAGAGCATGATGGGATTCTTTCCCTAATGGACACATAATGTGTGTGTGAGTGTGTGTGTGTGTGTGTTCAAGAGCAGTGACAGAAATAGTATATGAGGTCACTATGACAAAAGCTTCCCTGACCTTCTTAATGGCTTCTGTTGTTTTCGTCTACCTGTCCTGCTCACTTTTTTTTTTTTTTTTTAACGAAGCAAGGTGTAATGTCGAGTGGGGAAGTGTGATAATTAGTGTGTGATGGTGGGAGTGAGTGTGTGATAGTCAAGTTGGTCAGAATTCAGAACAATTTAGTTTTATTGTTATAGTCTAGCATTTTAACAATAAATGTCTTTTCATAAATGCTTTAAACAGAGGAAACAGTGTAGAAAAGCACCTATTAGAAGCATTTTTAGAAATTAGACCTGATACTATTTCCATTGTATCAATTTCACCTTTGGATAAAATATTTAAAAAAACTATGACAGAAACACTTTAGGTATGCTTGTATAGAAAAATATTGAATACTGTATGTGAAGTTGACATAAACTGCCCAGCTCGGGAAAAAAGTCTCACAATCTAATATTTCATTGGACCTCCTTTTGCTTGGATTACAGCCATAGGATCATTTTAAAAAGCTTGAGCAATGTCACAGCATTCATTTCCATCCAGACTCACATTAATCCTCTTCAAGATCTTATATTGATGATGGACCGCTGTGTAAAGTCTTCTTTAGTACATCCCAAATACTCTCAATGGGCTTAAGATCTGGACTCTGTGGTGGCCAATCCATGTGTGAATTAAGCCCAATTAATCCTGGTCTCATCATCTTGGAATATGGCCATGGCATCAGGGAAGAAAAAATCCATTGGTGGAAAACCTGGTCTTCAGCTGACCTAATTTTTTGTGCACATAACATTGCTGAAACTGGACCTGACTAACAAATTAAATAGTATGAGTTAGGCTACTCAATAATGCAAGTAAAGAACGATTAATATGAATGAGTACAACAAACTCAAAAACTCATAGTTCCCTTTACTTAAAACTGGAAACATCATCACTTTAAAAAAATTTGATGTAACTGATTACCTCAAATTCTTTTTATTTTGCCAACTTCGTCTTTTTACCCTGATGCCTCATCACTCTGGAACAGGGTAAAATTATGCTCATCAGACCACATGACTAATTTCAATGCACCACAGTCCATTTTATGCTCCCTAGCAAATTGAATTATTTTTCTGATTAGCCTCACTGATAAGTGTTTTTCTTAAAGCTACACAGCTGTTTTCGTCCGAATGCTTTGAGTTCTCTTCACATGGTGCATGTGGAACTGCCCCTACTTTCACTATTAAACATATCCAGTTCAACTGTTGTTTTTTTGTTCTTTTCACGAGGAGATTTATGGATGCAGTGAGAGAGGACATGAAGTTAGTTGGTGTGAGAGAAGAGGATGCAGAGGATAGGGTTAGATGGAGACAGATGATTCGCTGTGGCGACCCCTGAAAGGGAACAGCCGAAAGACAAAGAAGAAGAAGACAATTGGATTTAGGTAGCTTAGTGGTTAGCACTGTCACCTTGTACCTTCAGGATCCAGGTTCGATTCCTGCCTCTCTGTGCATGGAGTTTTGATGTTTTCCCCGTGGTTGGTGGGTTTCCTTCCAAAGTCCAAAGACATGCAGACATTAGGCTAATTGGCACTTCCAAAATGACGGTAGTGTAAATTTTTTATTTTTATTTTTTTTAGAAGATGATGGTCTACCACTATCCTTCCTGGTTTTAATAATGTGTTTTACAGTGCTTAACCAAATTGGGCAGTGGACATGCAGAGTCAAAAACTGAGGTTTGTGTTACCTTTTCTGCTCTGTTTGCGCAGGTATTCATTTCAGGATGAAGAGGACATGTTTATGGTAGTTGATCTGTTACTGGGTGGAGATTTACGCTACCACCTGCAGCAGAATGTGCAGTTTAAAGAGGAGACTGTAAAACTATACATCTGTGAGCTAGCACTAGCACTCGACTACTTACAGTCCTGCCATATTATTCATCGGTGAGTCTCGTATCACGGACACAAAACCAGCAATGACGTCATGAAATTGGAACTGGGGGCGTAAATGTAACACATACATCACTTAGGTGTGTTTTATCTTGACTGTTTGGTTGTGTACAAATCCTAATAATGTAATGTGACCCTGCAGAGACATAAAACCAGATAACATTCTGCTGGATGAGCATGGTAAGCCTTCAACCCTAAACCTTAAATGGCTTTTATTTGTGACTATTTTTGTATATTTGTCTATTTGTTTGGTGAAACACTTTGGCTCATTCTTATCTTATGATTTATGGAACTCCAAAGTGTTCCAAATTAATTAAATAAATAGGACATGATGAAATAAACAACTCTATGAATAAATAAGACACATACATGTAATATGAGAATGATATTGTGAAATAATGGAACATATTTTGAAAATAATATTATTATCGTGAAATATATTGCACTCTGCAAATTATTTTCTCCAATAACAGAGATTATTGCAGAGGCATTTTATTTAATTCATGCTGTTTATATTTCAAAATGTCATTATTTCAAAGTCAGTTTTTATTTCAAAATCCTGTTTTTCATGATGGCCTGTGTCTTATTTATTCATAGAGTTATTTATTTCATCATGTCCTATTCATTTATTTAATTTTGAACACTTTGGAGTTCCATATGCTTGACCCCATATGGCCCCATACAGCAATTCTGTTTTGGTTGCCAACGCAGTATTCTTACTGTATGTCCATTTGGTTAACATTTGGACACCAAAACAGACAGCTATCTTGAAATATTTAACGTTTGCCAGTATTGGCATGATGTCAGACATTCCTTCGGATTAATGATGGTTATAATCACTGGCTCATCACTGGTATGCTTGATATGAAATTTAAATACACTGGAGTTTTTTATAAATTAGCTTCATCGTAAATTAAGCTGAAGTGCTTTTTCAGCTAGCTAGTCTTAAATTTACCTTGCCAGTGTTGGCACAATATTGCCCATTCCTTTGGGCTAATATTTATAGGATATTCTCACTATTGGTCGTTGAGAAACATATGTCTTATCCAACACAGGCATCCTTTAAGTTGATGTTAACATGATGTTTTGGAATAGCTTGATATTTCAGGATAGCTTAAGCGGTTCTCATTATGTTAGCATTTATTTGCCCTATTTTGCTTGGTGTGTGTAGGACATGTCCACATCACAGACTTCAACGTTGCCACATTACTAAAGGACTCTGCAAGGGCTACATCTATGGCAGGAACCAAACCATACATGGGTGAAGATCACACGAGTTGTGTTTATTGCACGGGTCTTGTCACTTGACAATAAGACTTACCAGAGTACGTGTGTTTTACAGCCCCGGAGATGTTCCAGTCATTTGTAGATGGCGGTCCTGGTTATTCTTACACTGTGGATTGGTGGGCTTTGGGTATCACGGCGTATGAGCTCTTGCGAGGATGGGTATGTTTAGCACCACATCACATAATTTAACACACTAGGTAAAAATAAGTGAAGTATAACCTGAGGCTGTAACCAATGTTTGGCAAATTGACTAATCAAAAATGGCTTTACTGGCATTATTACGATTATTGATCCTGTTGATTCGTGGGATTTTCTGTGAACTCTAGACACTCAACTCAAAAAAAAAAAAAAACACACTGCTGTGTCTTTAATCTGATTTGTCAGCACAGCGTAATCAGTAATTCCAATTTGTCATGGCAGGTTTTCATCTGTCTGTTTCATCTCATACAGTATAATGACAAAGAGAGTGACTGTTCACTGCAAATCAATACAAAGCTATGACCTTCAGTTTATGATGAAACATTTTTATCCTGATAAAGAGGAAGAGGTATGAGTGTTCAGAGAATTGTTAGGATGAAAAGGATAACACACATGCTATGGTCATCATACTGTAGTCATCAGATCTTGACCCGATTCAGCACCTGTAGGAGATTTGGAAACAGTAACGAAAGCAACATCTCTCCTGTTCAGTCCGGGAAAATTATAGGGTGCATTTAAGCAATTCTAAGGGCTTGTCACAGCTCAGAGAGTTAACTAAGATGCTCTCTCTCTGTCTCTATTTCTCTCAGAGGCCATATGATATCCATTCCAGTACGGCCATTGAGGACATCGTCAGAATGTTCCGCTGTGAACATGTACGATACTCGAGCTCCTGGTCTAATACCATGGTGTCTCTCCTGCGCCTGGTGAGGAGCATATGGAAAATGTACATATGCATAAAGGTGTTCATTTATTTATTTTGTAAAAATATATATATATATGTGTATGTGTGTGTGTGTGTGTAGCTGCTCAAGAAAGACCCAGAGGTTAGGCTGTCATGTCTGTCAGATATTCAGCGCCTACCGTACCTGGCAGATATCAACTGGGATGCTGTGCTGGAGAAAGGAGGTTCCCCAGGGTTTACCCCCAACGTATGAATGAGACCCTACACACACACACACACACACACACACACACACACACATACACATGCAAGTCTCTTTTTAAATCTGCAATAAGCTAAATGCACATCAGTACACTCTCTGTCTGTCTCTTAGAGGGGACGACTGAACTGTGACCCTGTGTTTGAGTTAGAAGAAATGATTCTGGAGTCGAAGCCGCTGCACAAAAAGAAGAAACGACTGGCTAAGAGCAAATGCACCAACAAATCATCCAACACGCTGGTATACAGACACACACACACTAGACATCTAATGCCATAATTGTATAAATTTCAACTTAAATTATTATAAATTGTGTGTGTGTGTGTGTGTGTGTGTGTGTGTGTGTGTGTGTGTGTGTGTGTGTGTGTGTGTGTGTCTGTGGCCAGCCACCTCACATGCAGCAGCGTCTAGAAACAGTCAGGAAGGAGTTCATCATCTTCAACAGAGACAAGTGAGTACTGACATAGACTTCCTAAGTAAAGATGTGCTTAAATCTCTCTCCCTCTCTCTTATTTGTCTTTCTCCCTCTCTCAGGTTACAAAAGCAGTCTGATGGTGCAAAGAAAGGATCTTCACTAAAAAGATCAGATAAACTACAGGAAGGACACAGCCACCATGACAACACGCACACTGTCAAAGCTAAAACAAACGCACACTCAGGCTTAGTAAAAAAATCCAGTCCAGATTCACACTGAACAACACCACAACCTTCTACTATAGCACCATCCTTAAAAACAGTACGAAGCCGTACCCAGCACAAAATCAGACCCTTTGCCTTACTACAGTGACTGAGTATGCGCGCTATTATTCTTAAAAAAAAAAAAAAAAAACGAAACAAAACTCTGAACCATTGCTATTCGACAGCTTTTAGCCGAACAGCATTAGCAAGTGTTAGCATCTATTATTGTAGCATTTTCACCAGACGCATTCTGTCTGATTATGCATTTCATGTCTCAGTTGTTCCTGTGTAAACTATGTGTTTATAATAAATTATAATATGTATGTATGATAGTATATAGTTTTTAATGCATTTAACGTTGTATTTACCTAAGGTACTTAAGGTAACGTAAATGGGCAACTCATCTGTCTGGTTCAAGTCCATAGGTCCTGATCAAAATGGTAAATAAAAAAAAAAAAACATCAATGAAATTTTGCTGAATTAGAAAGAACATTTTATTTCAATTCTGTGACTGTTTTTAGCCTTTGCCATGCTGTGTTCAACTGCCAGTCAGGAGCACTGTACAGTACTCCAGACAATGCAGTGGGTAGGCCGACTCTGCTCAAACCTGATTATCTTCTAATCATCCAATTCCAGAGAAGTACTCCCTAATGTGTGGTGGCTGCCAATGCTATGCTATAACAGGCAATGAGAATGCAATAATCTAACTGCTGCATACCCATACTCCACATCTTGCCTGGGATCCCTTCTAGTGGCATGGCCTTAGTATTGAAGTATGGAACTTACTACCCTGTATGCCTTTGCACTTTGTCTTAACCGACCATTTTTCAAGGTTTTCTTGAGGGAGTATAGGTGGACGTTGTCAGGCTGCTGTATTGTTGAACTTGTAGTAAAAATACATCTTGATTGTCATTGATATTCCAACTACCAGCCAGAGGAAACACTATCTGACAAAATCACCTGGTGATCACCTTAGTGGTACCATTTAGTTCTGAAAGGTGATTCTATCAAATTAAGGCACCACTTTCATCCCATCACATTCTCTGTTAACCACCAACAGATAGATGAGTTTGTAGAGAAATGTAACTTATCACTAAGGAGGATGCTTCAGTGGCTCTGCCTGCATAATGTGTCGTGTGCTGTTTTTACAGTCATTCAAGTTTTCTCAGGGTTCACATCATTTGAGTTCCTCTTTATCAGGGGCCTTGCAGCATTCCGGATATGGCTGAACAGACATGGGAACAACAGCTTTTCCCCTTCTGATGAGTGTTTTTTTATTATTATTATTATTATTATTATTATTATTATTTACCTTTATTTAACCAGGCAAGACAGATTAAGAACAGGTTTCTTATTTACAACTGTGGCCTGGCATAGAGCTCATACGCCGTGATACATGATTTAACAATACCCTGGAAATATTGTCCCTAGAATATACATAATCATTGATCACAGCAAGGAGACTTAGTACAGACACAAGCAGGGATAAGACCTTGATACTCAGTCTTGAGAACTCTAATCACATATCCGGGTAAGAGTCTTACACCAAATACCAGCTTGAATTATCTGGCCACCTGGGAAAGTCGATGGAAATGCAACCAGACACGTCAACACAAAAGAGAGTATGTGTATGAAGTCACAGCCAGTAGTTGTAGTAGTGAGGAATCAATCAAATCTAGGCACAGTAGATTAGAGACGAGATGAGGAAAATGAAACAACAGTTGAATGGAACGCTGTAGTTCGGCAAAATTTTTTAGGCTTAATAAGGCTATTGCCTTATTACTGTCATTCTGGCAGTACTGGGTCCTCTCTGGGATTTACCTTCATGGACATTGTGCTGTTTCCCATTACCCCACTGTGGTCAGTCAATCAAAGAGATGAGCATTTCATACAGCTCAAAAAATTTGCCCTCTATACAAAATGTTCAATTTAATGATCAATACCTCAAACACAGGTGGAGATATAATTTGGTCACCCATAGGAGTTTAACTTCATACTGATTAACACAATCAGTGACCCCCTCATGTCCTGTGGATTTTTTTTTTCATTATGGTTTAGTTAGCATTAGGATTATTGCAATAATAATAATTATTATTATTACTGTATTATTATTATTATTCCCTAGTTATACTTACTTATTCCTAGCTCAAGGTGCTAACTCCAGGAACCTTAACATGTGGTTAAGGTGAAGAACAGATCAGTATAAACTAAAACTAATGAGAAAATGCAACATCACATCGAACCCTATGAAATCTGTCTCTATTTTAATGTACTTCTTGTTTCCTGTAATAATGTCTGTAAACAATGACACGTCCAAATAGCACATGTACTGTAAGTTAAGCCTTTATTTCTCACATACACATTACTGAACATTGAAAATCCTTCTTCGCATATACCAGCTTGGGTAGTCAGGCATGACACAGCACTCCTGGAATAGACAGGGATAAGGGCCTTGCTCGAAGGGCCGACAATGCTAGCCTGGTGGAGCTTTCATTAACCCAGCCTTAACACGCTTATGGGTGTGACCATAATTAGTCCCCACAAACGTCAGTCCATATTGTGTACTATCACTAGATACACTATGTGTGATATTAATATTAGACTTTACCTAAAGCAAGAGTGAAGCTTGTGTTTAAAATGAGAGGTACATGGACTAGAATTAGACAACAGGTTATAGTTTATTAGAAGTTTCCATACAAAATTCCCATTATCAAAAACAAAGTCGGAGTGGATTGTTCTAAAAAATGTTAATACTGATCAGAGACATATGAACTTTGCGCTATTTTCACAAATAAATAAATAAATAAACACAGTCTGTAGTCACCTCAGAGATCAAGTTCGTTCAATAGTAATCCTAACCCTTACTCTAAAATGAAGTCCTATCATGTCATGCAGAACAAAACATTCAGCTTTAACATTCACTTACTGAAGCAGAACAGTGACTTCTACTTTCTCAGTTGCCTTTAATCCTTTCCATTCATAACCTCCAAAAACATTCCAGAAAATTCTCACATAAATGTTTAATGCATCAAACTGACCAGCTAGCTATCAGATAATTTAGCTAGGGCATAACGAGTCGCACTATAATGTTGCGATCATGGAACAGTGTTTGCTTTTAGAAACTTCTGGAACAAAGACCAGTAAAACAGTAGAAAACAGTCACAGTTTACCTTTGACTCTATGGTAACAGGAATGTTTTTGATTGATTGGCGACTTTCGTTTTAAGATTGTGGTTAGTAGATTGGTTCACCAAAACTTACAGGAAATAACATCAGTATCAAATGCACAAGGCCATTTATGTATAAACACACACACTCACTCACACTCACATACAATAAATACATACAAAGTCAGTGTGAGATTATTGTGTGATTTTAGTCTGTCTGTACTTTCTGTCTGTCTGTGAAAATGACAGATTAATTTTAACGTATGCCACAGTAACATATTGTCAATGGTTACTGGAGAATGAGACAGAGCAGCACAAAGTAGCAGAGAGAAAAGATGGAAAAAGATGATGCTCTCTCGACAGCCGATCTGCCCGAACCATTAACTCTACTTCTGTCCCGAGGGCGGGGTTTATAAGGGTGGGCCGGACTTCGTGATGAACTTGGCCAATCGTTCCTGTAGAGGTCTTCCCTATCAATCAATCCAGATCCACTCCCGTCCTCATCATCACCTAGACACATACACCACACATACAAACGTTAGGGCCAAAATAAATGACAGAAAAAAAGAGATACAGTTACTTAAATTCAATGAGACACACTAACTGTGTACTGTGTCCGTGTCCACTCCTTGGTGTGCTAGTGTGAGACGGTGCGTTGCAACTCGAAGTTCCATGAGTAGCTGACGCGTTCTGATGTCTGGAGAACTTTCAACATCAACTTCTGGATTGTTCACCTGATTCACCAGACCATCAGCAGTGACACTCATCACATACCTACACACAAACACACACAAGGACAAGGAGTTCTATTAAAACAAAATAATCACTGACAAAGTGGTGCGTTGTGGAAAGATGTAAAACTCTTACAATCTTGAAACTGATACATTTAAAAAAAAATTTATGTTTCATGTTCTGAAGTGTTACTGTATGTTCTTCTTATACAAAGCAATTTGCCAATGGTAGAAATGATTACTGTATATATTTGTGTGTGACATTCATGACACAAGCTTGTTCCATTAATCACAGAAGTCTTTTTGGCCCCACGAGTACTGAACAAGACAAAATAATGCAGCTTGTCATGTAATATTGTGAGGATAGCAGCTTTGAGTGGTTGTATATAGAAAGAAGTGGCGTGGGTGTGCCTGAATCTATACTGTATATGAAACTGTTCATTTCGGAAGAATCCAGTTTTTAATTATGCCAATCTTGGCATCCTAAAATAAATAAATGTTTAAAAGTTCATCAAATAAATATGTAACATTCATGAAATAATAGTCTGACTTCTCTGAGTGCTGGACATGCATACCAACCCAGGAGAAACATTACAAAAATCGCAAAAAATTACATATTTTCAAGTGAAATATTCTTAAATCTAACCTTTTTATAATTTCTTAAAATTAGAATACGTGAAACCAAATATAAAGTAATTGAGCTTATTTCAAGTCAAATATTAATACAATTCCAAGCAAAAACGTATTGTTGCATTGGCAGAGAATTTTGCTTCTTCAATAAATAAATTCCTAAAAACTAGCAAAATTATCTGCCAATAAAACATTTCACTTAAATTTTTTGTAACATTTGACTAGAAATAAGTTTAATAATCTTACATTTGGTTTGTTATAATTTTATTTTAAACTTAGCTATATTCAAGATATTTTACTTGCTATGATGTAATTTCTTGCAGTGAAGGGACAAACACACACAGCACCCATGATTGTCTTACAATCCAATAAAACTAGAAGCAATAAAAGAAAGAAATTTTATTCATAGTAACTGAAACCTCAAACTTGCCATTTATGAAACATTGATGGAATTTATCATTTTTTTTAAATTACGTCCTTTAGATGGCGTCCTCCTGTACGAATTCAATTCAAAAGTTCCAGTTATTCTGTGTCACCCTGTATAAGGAGTGAGGAAGCTGTGAACGGGATGTTTTATACTGTATGACACAGAACTAAGAGATAAGTAAGAGATAGAGGCCTGAGAAAGTTTACACAGGCCTGTATGAGCAGACAAAACTATTTTTTCAGATCAGATCTGAGTCACTTTCATATGTGGTCCTAGATCGGACATACACATGATGTCTTGAGTAAGAATGATGTCATGTGATGAGCATTAGGGTCAGATAAAACTCACCGTCAGTACATGCAAATCAGAACTGAACAATGTGGCTTGTAATATGAGCACAGCATTGGATATATTTTAAGTATAAGTCTTTGAGTTTACATAAGTACCTTCCACGTGTGTATCCGTTCCAACAGCGCTCCTCATTGGTCACATCAGCAGCCATTTTGTCTTCGTTACAAAGTGAGTGGGGCAGCATTACCCAGAACTCCCTCATTGGCCTCAGACGCTGCTGCAGATCCAATACCTGCACACAGTAATATACAAAATGTAAATGAACTCATTAGCACCTAAACCATTACATCATTACGTGGCCCGAAAAAAGGCAATTACAAATTAGCATCTAATATATAATATTTAATATAGAAAGGGATGAAATTTAACGATTTGTCTCTTTGTCTTACCAGTCGGTCCATATTAGTTCCTGCAGCAGTTGTTGGCTTTTCTTCTGGACTGAACGTCCTGAAGGTCTTTCTGCTGTCTCGCTCTCTGTCAGTCTTACGCTCTTTCTCTCGTTCTCTAGGTGATCGTTTGGTTCTACTGGGGGCCGGACGGGGATTCCCACAACCCTGAAACACCTGCACACACACACACACACGCGCACACACACACACACACACACTTAGTTCAATACAATATACATACTATACATGAGGACTGAGAAAGATGTTTGTTGTTTGTGTGTATATCTCATACCTTGGTGGAGATGCTGATGCTGTTCTCCTGCATGTGCATGATGGCTTCAGAGATTTTCACAGCTACAGAATCAGCAGCCAATTCCACATTGAACGGCCCATTGAGTCTTTCAGCCAGAGAGAGGAGAGAGTCTGGCACAGACACAAACACACTTCATTTTAAAGGAAAGAATAAAATCCATTCACTAACAGTCTTGTCATCCTCTTAAGGTGATCCTGCACCAAAGCATGGTTCTCTAACCAATCTTAGTTATCCACTAAACACAATAGTTCACAGCCGCTTGTCTTTGACAATAATGTGTCTTTCAGTGAATAAGCACAATCCTTTAACTGTAACATGTAAAACTGTAAAAGTCCCTAACAATAACAATGCCTATCAAGTCAAATGCCTCAATACTGTACTTGTGGCTTACCAGTGACAAATTATACCAAAGCCATAAAACATATGCCACCCCTACCACAGTGTTTAAACTAGAGATGTTCCGATACCATTTTTCCCTCCCGATACCGATTCCGATACTTGGGCTCAGGGTATCGGCCGATACCGAGTACTGATCCGATACCTGGGTGTGTATCTGTACAGTGTGTGTGTGTGTGTATATATATATATATACACACACAAAAAAAAAGAAATTATATTATATATATACCCTAACTATTACTCACAGAGGCACAATGGAGTAATTACACAAATAGACTGAGGCAGCTTATACTGTATAATATAATTTCTTTTTTTAAGTAAAATACTACTAGCCCTGTGTAACGGGTTCGGCCCTAAGTGCACGGGCGACACCATGAAACACGAGGCGAGGTCTTACAGGAAAAAGGGTCATTTATTTAGAAAAATGGGTAAGGAAAGGGTTAAAGGCTCTCTGCGGCCTTTTCCACTTCGGTGGCAGGGATGCGAAGGCGGGCTCTACGCGGAAGTGAAGGTGCCGCGGGAGCTCGCGCAGCTCTTCATGCGCTCCTCTCGCGGAGATCAAAGGCGCCCCCCTTTTTAAAGTCTCTGGGGCGCATCACATCGCCCCGCTCTTGTGCCACTGTCTCTCATAAAATCCACCGCGTCGCAAAGTCCAGCTTCCCAACAGTCAGACCCCGAGCTACACTCCCCGCTGTGTTTTATAGCGCCGGGATCATTAGCGGCGATAGCTCATGGGCCGTTGCCTGATTCTGCTGCCCTGCTCCTTCACATACCTAAAGAGGGGGGAGGCCGCCTAACTAGTGAGTGAGGAGCAGAGGTGTCAAGTAACGAAGTACAAATACTTCGTTACCTTACTTAAGTAGAGATTTTGGGTATCTATACTTTACTGGAGTAATTATTTTTCAGCCGACTTTTTACTTCTACTCCTTACATTTTTAAGCAATTATCTGTACTTTCTACTCCTTACATTTTAAAAATAGCCTCGTTACTCTATTTTTATGATCAGAACGCGCAACCCCTCCGGTCGCATGATAAGAACGCGCACAACGCCAGTATCGGAATCGGAACAACCCTAGTTTAAACGATCATTTTTAAAATATTTTTTTGAAAAAAATTTTTTCATAGTGCCTGAAATATATTGCTAAAAAAAAATTAAGACAACACCTTGTTCTGGTTTAACTTGACTGCCCCTGGTATGTATATGTATGGTTCAACTCAAACAGGTACTGAGTGTTTCCTTTAATAATTAGTAATTATATCTTTGACCTAATCACAATATCATGAAAATAATTTTCTCAGCTCTATTTTAATAATTCCACACAAAATTAGTCTTATAATTATTTTTTGCCCAATTCTTAGTTCCATAATTGTAATCATGACACAACCATAGTACTATAAGAAAAGGTTTTTGAAAACATTACCATTTCTATCTGTAAAAGACCAATATAATTAAATATTAGACTACACAAAACAACATACTAAAATGTAAAAACGTCTGTCATGGTTCAAACATATCCTTTAAAAAACAAGTCTGCTTAGCCATCAGGTCCTAGCTAAAGCACTGACTCTTATAATTGCTCACCAATGAAGCGGTTCCACTCTGAGTTAAGCTCTGCATGATTGGCCAGACAGCCCTTCATGATGTTCAGGCATAGTGGGTGGCAGGCCCGGAGCGAGGGACTCCCGCCACATAGAGGACAGTACAATTGACGCATCAAACCCTTCCCGCAGTCTGCACTTACACTAAACTGTAGTCAAACAAAAGAGAGAAACAAGATAGATCCATATACAGTGGTGTGAAAAACTATTTGCCCCATTCCTGATTTCTTATTCTTTTGCATGTTTGTCACACTTAAATGTTTCTGCTCATCAAAAATCGTTAACTATTAGTCAAAGATAACATAATTGAACACAAAATGCAGTTTTTAAATGAAGGTTTACGTTATTAAGGGAGAAAAAAAACTCAATCTACATGGCCCTGTGTGAAAAAGTGATTGCCCACCTTGTTAAAAAATAACTTAACTGTGGTTTATCACACCTGAGTTCAATTTCTGTAGTCACCCCCAGGCCTGATTACTGCCACACCTGTTTCAATCAAGAAATCACTTAAATAGGAGCTACCTGACACAGAGAAGTAGACCAAAAGCACCTCAAAAGCTAGACATCATGCCAAGATCCAAAGAAATTCAGGAACAAATGAGAACAAAAGTAATTGAGATCTATCAGTCTGGTAAAGGTTATAAAGCCATTTCTAAAGCTTTGGGACTCCAGCGAACCACAGTGAGAGCCATTATCCACAAATGGCAAAAACATGGAACAGTGGTGAACCTTCCCAGGAGTGGCCGGCCGACCAAAATTACCCCAAGAGCGCAGAGACGACTCATCCGAGAGGCCACAAAAGACCCCAGGACAACATCTAAAGAACTGCAGGCCTCACTTGCCTCAGTTAAGGTCAGTGTTCACGACTCCACCATAAGAAAGAGACTGGGCAAAAATGGCCTGCATGGCAGATTTCCAAGGCGCAAACCACTTTTAAGCAAAAATAACATTAAGGCTCGTCTCAATTTTGCTAAAAACATCTCAATGATTGCCAAGACTTTTGGGAAAATACCTTGTGGACCGACGAGACAAAAGTTGAACTTTTTGGAAGGTGCGTGTCCCGTTACATCTGGCGTAAAAGTAACACAGCATTTCAGAAAAAGAACATCATACCAACAGTAAAATATGGTGGTGGTAGTGTGATGGTCTGGGGTTGTTTTTCTGCTTCAGGACCTGGAAGGCTTGCTGTGATAGATGGAACCATGAATTCTACTGTCTACCAAAAAATCCTGAAGGAGAATGTCCGGCCATCTGTTCGTCAACTCAAGCTGAAGCGATCTTGGGTGCTGCAGCAAGACAATGACCCAAAACACACCAGCAAATCCACCTCTGAATGGCTGAAGAAAAACAAAATGAAGACTTTGGAGTGGCCTAGTCAAAGTCCTGACCTGAATCCTATTGAGATGTTGTGGCATGAGCTTAAAAAGGCGGTTCATGCTAGAAAACCCTCAAATAAAGCTGAATTACAACAATTCTGCAAAGATGAGTGGGCCAAAATTCCTCCAGAGCGCTGTAAAAGACTCGTTGCAAGTTATCGCAAACGCTTGATTGCAGTTATTGCTGCTAAGGGTGGCCCAACCAGTTATTAGGTTCAGGGGGCAATTACTTTTTCACACAGGGCCATGTAGGTTTGGATTTTTTTTCTCCCTAAATAATAAAACCCCTCATTTAAAAACTGCATTTTGTGTTTACTTGTGTTATCTTTGACTAATAGTTAAATGTGTTTGATGATCAGAAACATTTTGTGTGACAAACATGCAAAAGAATAAGAAATCAGGAGGGGGGCAAATAGTTTTTCACACCACTGTATTTAGAAAAGGTCACTCACAAACACACCTAAACATGAAACCCACCCTGACACCAACTGCCTATATTATAAAACTACCAGTATCACCTACTGTATGCCTATGTTATAAAACTATTGCCATGCATTTGCAGAGTGCAGATCATGCCTTAATAAATCAGTCACATGATGAATTATTGTGGGAAAAAGAAGGAGAGAGCATGGGATAGAGCTTATGACAAATATGTGCTGTATAAAGACTTAACTAGAAAGAAATTGAAGCTTTTAATAGAGTCTTTTTGCAAACTACTGTTATTTCATAGCTCCATTTTATGACAGCTGTGTGTGAGTATAAAAGCTTCAGGGTTACTTGCTGGAAATTAACCTGCAATCAAATGTGTGAACACTGTGAAGACTTACCTTAATGGCTTTGTTAACAATCTCTCTGCCTGCAGAAAGGCCCTGCACTAAGGCCCTCGCAGCAATTAAAGCACGAGACAACTAAAAACAGGGGAGAGAAAGAGAGAACAAGACATACACACATACATATTAGAGAGAGATAGTGTATACATTTCTTAGTATAGTACATAAACAGTCACTCCCTAAATAAATCATTGTTGCTGCAAATCTTCTAGCATATATCTCTTTTATCTTTGCACATCTGGATCAAGCCTTTTTCCCCCATTTTTTTGCTCTGTCTTGGATGATTTAATGGACAACATGATGGTACCACCACCATGTTTCAATGTAAAGAGTTTCTGCAGGCTTTCAGGAACAGGTATATTAATTGAAGTCACTTAACTACTCACACATGTGTAAACTCTATGCAACTACAAGGAGTGTTCATGTCAAGCCAGGACTTTTTAATTGTGCAGAATAACAGAAGACAGTAAAAATTATTTATATCTCTATATTATCCACTGCTGCATTAATGGACTTATCTCAGTGTTTCACTAGCGCTTAGAAACCAAAAAGGTTGAAAGCTTTCTCAGTAAACTTAAGTCATGATTGGATTTTTTTGCTTCACGTCTGAAACACTGGCCCCCCAGGAACTCCCTTATATACTGTATGGCCCAGATATGTGGAAATGGCTTGGAGCAAGGTCAGGAAGGTGCTCCCAGATGAGTTCTTGTAAGGTGGTGTTTGTGTATAACTGTGTGTATAGTCCTCACAGACAGATGTGTCTCTTCTGCAAGATGCAGACATGATATCCGTAGATTTTCAAGTATCAGGGATTTAATTTGCTAACTGTTCATTGTCATTCAGTCACATACTTTCTTCTTTAAAGCATTTGCACCATTCAGTTGGTTTATTGCACCTAAGAGTCTCATCTGTGCTTGAAGTCTTATCTAAATGTCAATCAATTTTATTCCTTCAATCACAAGAAATTTCATCAATTCCCAGTTTCACGTGAACATTGTAATTATATGGACTCTGAGATGTCCACAACCAATTTTGTTGTAGTGAATACGAAATAAAAACTCAAATTTAAAGTTAATAATTTGTAGATATTCAATTAATTCAACCCTCATTGAACAAATTGACTGTTAAGTCCATTTCAGTGCCAGGTTATAACACTATGAAATGTGTAAAAGTTAAATATTGTGAATATCTGTAACCTGTTTTAACCTGCACCATTTTATACGCACTTCCTATATTCTTGTCTTGTGTGTGTGTGTTTGAGTGTGTGTATGTTACCTGGGTGCTGAGTTTGCGTTGGAGTTCCCCGAATGGCTGCAGATGTTGTGTGTGTTTGCTTACACACTCCAGATAATCCACACTGAAATGATAGTGAGGGTTCAGCAGAGTGAACACCCGCTCGACCAACTCCGTCCAGAACTCTGACACGGCTTCTGATACATACACACCTCCATCTAGACCCACAAACACACAAAAGACACATCATTACAATGTCCTCTCTCTGGATTTGCTTGATTTCTCCTGACTGCTCCACTTACACTTCGCCTGTTCCTATCTCACCTCTAAGTTACTTGAACTCCTGAATTCATGCCACACATTCTGTATATTTGCACGATATTCAGTACTGTAATCCATATATAAGTTCGCAGGAACTCTGATCACTTCACTGTGGTTTAATTGCGCCACACAGGCCTAATAAGAGGTCTAATAATGCCCCCTTGTGGGACCCTGTGGAATTTGTGTATATGTGGAATTTCAATACAGCATGGCATTTGGATTTTTATTTATTTATTTTTTTTTATTTTATGGTTAGTCTATAAACAGAAACAAAACATACTGACCTACTGAGGTCAGTATGTGTATGTAGTCAGCACACTTAAGGTACAAGTGCCTGGTCAATAAAAGGTTGTTGTTTTGGAAAGGTCAATTTATTGGCCGGCATCAAGCAAAGAAAACATCGGACTACACAGCTATGTAGCCATAAGAAAAGCACTTAGCCACTTAGGGAGACTAATGAGGAAAAATAAAAATCTTTAATTTGCTAGGAAGCAAACTCCCTACCTCAGAGCGATGGAAGAAGATCGTGTGGTCTGATAAGTTAAGATTGACGCTATTCCAGAGTGAAGGGCGAGTCAGGGTAAGACAGGAGGCACATTAAGCACCCATTATGCATAGTGCCCACTGTTCAAGCCTCTGGAGGTAGTGTATGTTCCGGGGTTACTTCAGTTGGTTCAGGTCTAGGCTTGGTGCCCACTGAGGTTATTCTATTAATGTATTTTTCAAATTGTGAAAGAGTGGTTCTGGGAGCATGAGGAATCATTTTCACACTTGACTCGGCCATCACGTTGTGTACCTTAGCCAAAACTAAAACAGGTTTAATTAAATATTTTATATAAAGAGTTTCTGATCTTTTTTGGGGGGGCAGGGGGAGCAGACAGTGTATATACCTACTGAAATAAGAGACAAATTTATGGAAACAGTGTGAGGCTTTTTTTGCTGTGGTGCACATTGATTTTTGGGCCATGGTTTGGATCCGGTTGTCCCCTTAGGGGAAAGCATCACGGAAAATCAATACAAAGTTCTTCTGAATAATAACCTTCCAATAATGATGTCCCATGTTGAAACATTTTGATCCTAATGGGGGTGGTCTCTTCCAGGATGACTTCACCTCCATCCAAACCATAATAGGGGTCGCTGAATAGTTTGATGAGAAGGCCCGGGTTCGATTCCCAGCCAGTGCCCAAACCCCGGCCACTGGATGCAGTGCCGGTCCCAAGCCCGGATAAAATGGGAGGGTTGCGTCAGGAAGGGCATCCGGCGTAAAACCTGTGCCAAGTTGTTGTGCGGACTGGATATTCCGCTGTGGCGACCCCTTGCCGGGAGCAGCCGAAAGAACAAGAACATGCAGTCTATGGCTCTGATGGTCAGAAAATCTCAACCAGAAAATCAACTATTGGAGACTATGGAGCAATGTTGTGGTCACAATCACAATCAATCAATCAATCAATCAATCAATCAATCGATCAATCAGGGAGTATCTTTGACAAGAATTGTACACATACCTGTATAGTATTGTCTCAGCTGTGTGAACAGTTGTTGGAAGAGCCGTGTATTCTGTGTGTACAGCCGTCCGTACGTCTTAGTGAACATCTGATTCATTGACTTCTCTGATACACCAATTAACTCACGGAAAAACTCTGTCCTCACACACAAGAAGAGAGGAACAAAACAAACTGAGACAGTTTCTCCAAAATCACACATCACAAATGTCCATGGTAATGAAATGTGACAAATGTTAATTAGTGTACTTGCCACCAAGACATTAGCATTTGCCAGTTTGCATTAATTGTCCTCTAGCCCTTTATCAGTGTTCAAATTACTGTTTAGAGATTTTAAATTACTCTTAAAGTGACATAAATGGTTAAAATGATCGTCTCATGGGGATATGAGGAAAAAACTAGAGTGGGGGTGATTGACAAATAGGACAGTCGGGCTACAGTTACCCAATATTCAGGCCACTTGGGTATAGTTAAATAAGTTAGCAAACTAATTCAAGTGAACTTATGTTGAATGTGTGGTCCTCCTCACCATCATAACGCCGGTGTGTGTGGGTGAAGCTTGTCAGCAGGAATTGACTGGTCTCCTCAACAGAGGACAGGAAGTCAGCTTCACTCTGTCGTACCAGCGTTTCTTCCATCACACTTGTACAGCACGTGTAATCACGAGGACAGAAACGCAGGTGTTCGCCTGCCAATTAGACCACAATATATTACACAATGTCCAGGCAGACCAAATTATATTCCACACCAGCTGATAAAAGCAATAATAAATCACAGGCTGACCGGTAGGAGAATAAACATATTACACTATGAGCGATGAGAGAGAAATATATTAGCTAGTCCAAAATATAATTACACACCAGCTGATAAGAGGAAAATGCATCATAAGCCAGCGAGTAAATTACGATATACCAGACAATGGTTAATCAGAGCCAAGTGTATCACACAGAAGGCAATCAGAAAATCACAAAATATATTCACCTGAACAATAAGAGCAAAACACTGCAATTTAATTGTGAAAATTAATTTAGACGAGAACAATGAGATTAAATTTACTTTATGTAACGTTAATGTCAGCAAGATAGGAATGATGGGAATGACTTATCACATTATTAGCACCACACTGTCACGTCCACTTAACTACTAATTGACCATTTGAAGTCACATGACCACCATGACGTCAATCACAACAGTGGATTGCAGAAGTACGGTTAACCAACAGTAGGCTGCTAATGTTGGTTAACATTGTATTCCCGTTGATAATGACTTCCGAGGTGTATTTCAGAGACAAAATATATAACAGAAAGATTACCTGATGCTTTGACTAACATATAAAAGAGGAACCTAGAAAATGATAGCTTCTGTTCTGCTGATTATTTTCATATGCAACATGTTGTAGTGGACTTTGCAACTTATTCAAAAGAGAAACATGCATGTGAAACTAGGCGGAGAAGGTAATAAGGATATTAATTTGCAGAAGTTTGATTTGTTATCATTCTATAAATATATGACTCCTGGATTGCTAGCATTAGTGTTAGCTCATTCAATGGTTCTGTTGCCAATTAGACAGAAGAAATACTGACATTTAAATTTTCTCATTAAATACCTGGAGCTGAATCTCAAATACTGTTGGTGCAATGAAAATGAAAAGCTAGTACACTATGTAGGGTATAAAATCCCTTGTTAAACACACAAAGTATTGCCCTTGTTCAGAGATTAGAGTGAGATACTGTATGCCATTCAGCCTTTTGTTAGAAACTACATGGCTTTGTAACTGGAAACATAAAACAAATGATTCAGAGGCATTTGTAATAATTTATATGTAGTTACTAAGGAGACTGTTGTTTAGGGAGCTACAACATTATCAGGTGTGCTTTCTTGGTAAAAAAAAAAAGTGCTTACATGACTGGTTTTAGATGTGGGTTTTGGCACTGACACCCACTAAGTAAGATCCCTTTTGCTATCCAGAAGAGGGTGGGACCTTGGCGGACAGATGTTGGGATGACATATGCATACTGTAGGTCAATAGCCTTGAAACACTCTAACTGATGGCTGAAAATGTTTAATGGTATAAGTAAGGTCATTTCCACACACCCACAATATGTGTGTTTGCTTAGAAAAGGTGTAAAACTAGAGAAGAGGTTGAACCCCGGGTGACAGCTAATCAGGGGCGTCTGTGAGCTCGCGCACGCGGAAGGAGCAGCTAGCGCTTTCCTCCGAGTGTGTTATTCCGCCCCTAATGGTGTAGGCAGTTCGAAAAGATGCGGTCGGCTGACGTCACGCGGTTTGGAGGAAACGAGTGATAGTCCTCGGCCTTCCCGGCTGAGTGATAGTGGTAGCCTTAATGTGGGAGCCCCCTAGCGACGGGGAGGAATTGGCCACGACTAAAAAGAAGTGTGAGTGACCATAGAGATTCCTTACACAAGGTTTAGAGATGTGTGCTTACAAAGCAAATTAACTATCAGGAGAACCCGCAACCCACAGGATAAATAGATCCCAATGTGACTATCTCTGTTTATTTATTTTTCTTTATTCATTTAAAATAAAAAAATGCAGGGCGGCCGTGCCTTGAGTCATTAAATTAGGCCAGAAGGCGATACAATTACAATGCCTCAAAGGGAAAAAATTGTGTCATCAGCAAAACAATGAAAGAAATGCCATATTTGTAAATGATAGACTCAGAGGAATCACATATAGGAAAAATAGGGACCAAGAATAGACCTTTGTGGTACCCCACAAGTCAGTGGAGCTGGGGAAGATGTGAGTCTACTGAGGCTAACTGGAGAGGTGCTGTTAGTCAAATAGGATTAAAAACCAGTTTAAAGCAGACCCACAGATGCCAGAGTTATTATTAGTATTATTAGTAGTATATTTTCTCTCTAATTTGCTATGTTTTTATGGTTGTCCTACTACATATTCTGTGTTTTTAATCTTGTAACTTTGATAACTTTTGTTGTTCTTAAATGTGTTTAAATTAATTTAAACTAATTACAGAATAACCATTACTTCAGGTTAGACTACACCACTAAACAGACTCATCTAGAATAGCACATTTCTGGCATATCTGGCAATATTAAGATTTTTTGCAAAAAAATGCAAAAAGTATTACAATTTACAGTCATTGTTAATGAAAAGAGTGTGCCAAGTTAGTACCAATTTATTTAGGAACAAGGCAAAACTGTTTACATTTGCTGTACACTATTTCTTTTTCATTACAAAGACTTTAGATGATCATGAGAAACATTAAAATCTATTTAAAAAGTTCAGTTTACATTTTAAGTTTAAAATGCTTTAAATGAGAATCATCAGCATTGACATCATAAGCAAAGCATCATTTTATTACAAAAGTGCATTACAGAAGTTCATGACGGGCATGGCAAGCATAGAGCTTATATCTGATCCAGGTAGTGGAAAGGCTGGCGGCATTTACCTCAACACTTCCCTCTCTCTTCCCCCTGTATAGACACTACCGTTCAAAAGTTTGGGGTCACTTTCTAGCTCCATGATGGTTCCTGATTTGTATTTCTTTCTACATTGTAAAGTTTTGCTGAAGGCAACCAAAAATGCATGAATCTCCTTTGAACAGTTGATATTGAGATGTTTCTGCTACTTCTGCTCTGTAAAGACTTCATAACGCCTCTAATCTGAGGTGCTGTTAATTGGTCATTTTTCAGGCTGATAACTCTAAATGAACTTCTCGTCTGCAGCAGAGGTAGGTTTTGGTCTCGTCCTCTGGGGACGGCCTTCATGAGAGCCAGTTTCATTATGGTGCTTGACGGATTTTGCAAATGCACTTGACAATACTGTTCTTACAAGAACTATTACAGAAAGGCTGACCTCTGTGTCTTAAAATAACAACTAACTGTTGATTTTCTTGTTGTTACGTAATTACCTAAATCCATATGTGTTATTTTATAGTTTTGAGACATAACAAGCAATCTAAAAAATTAGTTCTATCATCAATAAGAGCAGAAATTACCTCTGAAAAAACTAAGCACTAAGCTCTTTAACACATATTTAATGGATATTAAATACATGGACATTAAATACATAATTGTGAAATTCTGGCACTGGCAGATTAGCTGATGCTGATGTGGAAGATTTTCTTGCACAATTCCGTAAAATACTACGATCCATCTTTAAACCAGTGGTTCAATTCAGACTATGGTATGGTGTCAGAGGATATATAAAAAAAAAAACTGCAGTTAAAGGACTGTAGACATCCTTTTTCATTCTCCAAAAGCAGATCGAGCACATGTAGCTTTTTTCACAGCCGTTATTTTTGCCCAGTCGGCAGGCTCACTTCATTGATCATGTGACAGAAATTATGCACTTGACTCTCTTCGGAGGTGTGGCATTTTGCTATGAAAATCCATGATTAGTTATTTTTCAATTATTTATTTCTGCAGCAGCCTCCATGGGAATTTGTAAAGTAAGAATTTCATTATAATAAAGAAGCTTATACAACTTGCTTTGGTGTTTAGGGAGAAAAGGCAGACGCTTGAGCAATGCACATGCTCGGTATTGATCTGCTCCCCCCTCCCCCTCTTACTCACAAACACACACAGATGTAAATACTCCAGTCTCATCCCAAATTCTCTTCACACCTTCAGTTCCCCTTTTGTTCTCTCCTCCAATGCTATTAATGACTCTCATCATCCCTCTCTTCACCATCTGCTGCCCTGACCCACGGGACCTCACACATATACACCCACACACCCCTAAAATCTCTGGGCAAAAATGTCTTTGCAAGTGTTTCTGATAAATACACTCCAGAGAGTCGGCTGTCAACACGCAACAGCACACACACACGCACATCACACTCTTTGTTGAGTCCCCCAGCCTAGTAAATGTAAATGAATCAAAATGCACCAGTATTGATCTGCTCAAAGCACAAAGCACTGAGTAATGTGCGCATATACACACACACACACACACACACACACACACACACACACACACACACACACACACACCACACACAAACACTTTTCACATGTTAAATGCTAATTCATCATTCCAGTCAGCTTAACAACAAAGGTTAATATTTAACGAATTAACTTAATTCCATGGACCTTCAAGAATCAATTGCAGCTGTCCAGATGTCCAAGTCGGACATCTAAATCAGAGTTATTTTAACCACTCCACTCACACTGCACTTACTGTTATACGCTGTATTGTTTTATACACACAATTTAAAAACTTTGACTTTTTTTTTTTTTTATTAAAAAAATATTTTTTATTTGTATTTCTTATTAACACATGCAAGTACGCATCACTGATTCACAAAGCGGAAAAACCCTCACACTTTAGGATAAAATGTACATGATAAAATAAGGCTCTAAATAATAGAAGCTTTTTTTTTATAAGGGAAGTTTAACAGAATTACAGATACAGTAGCAATTATAAATAACATTATTTTAAAGTATAGACCAGTCCATCCATGTAGGACCCTCTGAAGTCCCACTAAGGACCAAAGGTGATTGTTGTCACATTTTTACAATCGTGGTGGGACATCCGGTCAACATTTGGAAAAGCCAATTAGCCTAATCTGAATTTCTTTGAAATGTGGGGGGAAACTGGAATGCCTGGAGGAAACCCACCAAGCATGGGGGAGAACATACAAACCAAACTCCACTCACACAGAGAATTCGAGGTGGAAATCAAAGCAGGAGCCACATGGAAGTGCAAGGCAGCAGCGCTAATCACTAAGCAGCCAGCCTTTAAACACACCAAGTGTTTGCATTACAGTAATGTCGTCATATACTGTACAGGTCCTTCTCAAAAAATTTGCATATTGTGATAAAGTTCATCATTTTCTGTAATGTACTGATCAACATTATACTTTCATATATTTTAAATTCATTACACACAACTGAAGTAGTTCAAGCCTTTTAATGTTTTAATATTGATGATTGTGGCATACAGCTCATGAAAACCCAAAATCTCTATCTCAAAACATTAGCATATCATGAAAAGGTTCTCTAAACGAGCTATTAACCTAATCATCTGAATCAACTAATTAACTCTAAACACCTGCAAAAGATTCCTGAGGCTTTTAAAAACTCCCAGCCTGGTTCATTACTCAAAACCGCAATCGTGGGTAAGACTGCCGACCTGACTGCTGTCCAGAAGGCCATCATTGACACCCTCAAGCAAGAGGGTAAGACACAGAAAGACATTTCTGAACGAATAGGCTGTTCCCAGAGTGCTGTATCAAGGCACCTCAGTGGGAAGTCTGTGGGAAGGAAAAAGTGTGGCAGAAAACGCTGCACAACGAGAAGAGGTGACCGGGCCCTGAGGAAGATTGTGGAGAAGGACCGATTCCAGACCTTGGGGGACCTGCGGAAGCAGTGGACTGAGTCTGGAGTAGAAACATCCAGAGCCACCGTGTACAGGCGTGTGCAGGAAATGGGCTACAGGTTGCAAATTTTGCATGTCATTCGGAAATCAAGGTGCCAGAGTCTGGAGGAAGACTGGGGAGAGGGAAATGCCAAAATGCCTGAAGTCCAGTGTCAAGTACCCACAGTCAGTGATGGTCTGGGGTGCCATGTCAGCTGCTGGTGTTGGTCCACTGTGTTTTATCAAGGGCAGGGTCAATGCACCTACAGTAGCTATCAGGAGATTTTGGAGCACTTCATGCTTCCATTGGCTGAAAAGCTTTATGGAGATGAAGATTTCATTTTTCAGCACGACCTGGCACCTGCTCACAGGGACAAAACCACTGGTAAATGGTTTACTGACCATGGTATTACTGTGCTCAATTGGCCTGCCAACTCTCCTGACCTGAACCCCATAGAGAATCTGTGGGATATTCTGAAGAGAAAGTTGAGAGACACAAGAATCTGCAAAAGGATTCCCGACCAAGTATTGAGTGCATAACTGAACATAATTATTTGAAGGTTGACTTTTTTTGTATTAAAAACACTTTTCTTTTATTGGTCGGATGAAATATGCTAATTTTTTGAGATAGGGATTTTGGGTTTTCATGAGCTGTATGCCACAATCATCAATATTAAAACAATAAAAGGCTTGAACTACTTCAGTTGTGTGTAATGAATCTAAAATATATGAAAGTCTAATGTTTATCAGTACATTACAGAAAATAATTAACTTTATCACAATATGCTAATTTTTAAGTACCTGTATTTTCTAAGGACCTGTACAAGCATAATTGCATTTAAAATGGTTGTTTTTCTATGCAAAGCAATATATAAAGGAAAGAAGTAAAATATTGTTAAATTATTTATATTAGGGCTGCACAATATATTGAAAAATTATCGTTATCGCGATAATGATATACGCAATATCTGTATCGTAAAGAATTGCGATAAATGAAATCGATGAGTGTATGGTTACATGTAAATAAAAAGTAATGTTTGAAAGTAATTCATATTGTGTTGGCAGGTTTATAGTAACAGCAAACCAGAAGTCAGAATATCTGTTGAGGGTTTTAAGTCATACATACTGTAGTGTTTTGAAGTCTAAATATTTGCAACTTCCTTCCTCCGGTGGAACTTCTTTTTTGCCTGAATTAGATTTAATTACATCAGACGAATACCTATTACCTGTTTATTTTAGTATGATCATTACATATCTAAAAGATTTTTTTAAATAGCCAATAATAATAATTAAAAAATGCATTTCTCTAGGGAAATGTTACATCGCAAGAAATATAGTTATCGCAATATTCAACAACATATCGCATATCGCATATTTTCCTAATATCGTGCAGCCCTAATTTATATGTTATTTTTTTAGGATTATTTCTGACAAAGTTAGAGTGCAAAAGTGGTATATATTTGGTGTATTTAAGTATAACTGGTCATCCAGTAATAGTAAACTGGGGAAGGTACACCAGGGGAAGGTATCACCTATGGCTGATAATTAGTGGGAGCTGAATAGGTGTATTAAATTATTAAAATGAAAATGTAAGAAGACAAAAGTTTGAATAAAAAAAAGTAATGACTATGACAAAAGTAGACTATGCATCAGAGAAGCCTGATTAGAGATTTGCATGAAATCAATTATATAAATAGGCTAATAATTAATGCAATTAATCAGTTTTCTTTTTCTTTGCACCATAATTTACTTCTAATATTAATATTAACATTAATGAAAGTGTAGTGGAACGGTTAAAATTTTAACTCAAAATGTATTCAGTGTGTGTGTGTGTGTGTGTGTTTGTCTTACCGGACATGGCGTTGAGGGGCGCCGCGCTAGCGCTGTAGCCCCGCTCTCCGTACGCGCGTCGGGACTCGGAGCAGCTCCGCGCGCTAACGGAACCGAACAGCGCGCACGCGAGCACAACCCGCACGAGCTCGTGCACCGGGACCACCACTGTCTTCCTCATCATCCACCATTCACACACACACACGCGGGCTACTTTAAAGTTTGTTGTTTGCTCATCAGTTTTGACGGTAAACACGGTATAACGCCTTCACGACAAATAATTACAATAAATAAAAAAAAAAATAGATATATACTCTAGACCCGGCTCTCACCGCACGTGCACTGCACCGCGGAAAAAGGGAACCCTTTATCGATTGGCGTGCACGAGCTCCTGCTGCTGCCCGGTCTTTGTCTCTGATCAATTCTCCAGCATCCCTCCCTCTCTAATACAGAACAATGGGACAAAGAGAGAGAGAGAGAGAGAGAGAGAGGTGGTGGGACGGGGAGGAGAAGCAAGCAGATGGAGTCAGATGTTTAATTAAAAGAAAATCTGAATTGCATTGCATCTAAAACCTGTGTAGTGTGTGTGAGGTGTTTTGTCCCCCTAGTCAGCACAACCATCATTGTGCAAATGCTAAAGGGGAACTTACTTTAAATCATGACATCCATCCATCATCTATAGAAATGAATTTGAGAGATCATGCAAAACCTTATTATAGCCCTGCGCGTGTGTTGAGCTGTCAGGTTCATGCGTGAAATCAATAAATCAGTTTGACTTTTCAGTTCCATAGCTTACTCATTTAAAAGGCTATTAGATAGGCATAATAAAAAATAAACTACTCATTTGCTTAACAATAATGTCATCAAATTGTACAGAGTGTTCGATGAAAAGATTGTGTTAAGTGTTTTTATTCTAAAGATCCTATATGTGAATGGTGAGTGTAAAGATTTATTTTTTCATTTATAGCCTCCTGTTTTATATTGATAAAGACAAACGGCCTCTCTCTTTCTCTCTATCTCTGTCTATGACACACACACACACACACACACAGAGAGTTAATACTGCTATTAATATTTAATGTTCACTCATGTCTTCTTCCTCCCTTATCTTATAAGCAAACCCTGAGACTCTGTTTAAAGTGCATTTTGTAAATGAAAAATTTTCTATGTATTCCATGTTTTAGGCACTTTTATATTAGCTGTATTGTTTTAAAAGACAAACCACGCCCATTTATCACATATTTAAAAGCATACAGTAAAAACAAAGTACAACCATAAGCAGGTTAAAAAACAGTGTGTGAGCAAATGTGAGTGAATGGTGTGGGGGTGGGCAGGGGGTATTTAGTGCTAGCACCAAGAACAATTATAAGTGCTGCTTAATTTTGCTTTTAAACACAACAAGCCTTATGGTATTAGTCAGCACCTAACTGTCTTTAAATTAAGTGAATTTACATTAAATTAAGTGAATTTATAACAGGCAGAATGTAAATATAATGTTACATAGTTATGCAGATAGTAGATTGACAAAGAGAACCTTTTGATGGAACAAATGTATAGGAGGCATTTGAGCATCAAATGTGTTATTGGTAGTAGAAGTAGAGAAAACAAGAGCAAGAGGTAGTCTAATACGTGTACAAGTACAACGCCTGTTAGAGGCAGAAAATAATTTTAAAATAGTTTTACACCCATGATCATCCTGTCACTTGGATTTTGGTTAAACAAAGTCTGCTAGTTTAAACAGTATAACCCAGGACAACCAGTCATCTCATTCTAGTTGAGGGAGTCTACCAAAACTTAAGTTTGTCAAAAGAGACTGCCTGTGGGCTGTGCACCTTTGTGCCGATTAGCCTTTGTGGCACTGAACTAACACACAGAGATGTAACAGGCATTGGTGATTTAGTAAGCTTCTCATCTGCCATGTACAAGGCCCAGGTTCTGGTTCTAGCCAGTACCCAACACCAAGTCACTGGGGTACCCTCAGTCATAAAAATGTCACAGTGTTGCATTATGAAGTGCTTTCAGCATAAAACCAAAATCAAATGTATGGATTGGATGATTGGAGCTCCTCAATGGGAGCAGTTGGAAGAACAACAACCCAATGGTATAAGTGATGTTTGTCTGTTCATTGAACAGTAGACCTCTGGGTCCCTTTGCAAGTAAAAGGCACCCATCAGTGTGTATGCAGTGATGCTAAAGGCTTTCACCCAAACTTCAATATTTGACGCACTGGGAGTGGGAATGCATTAAACACTAAGATCCCTTACTCATATAGCGTCAGGTCATAGGCCGTGAGAGGGCAGGGCAGGACTCTTGATGCAGGAGATAATAGAGCTGGGGCCCACATAGCCCAAGAACCCCTTTAATGAATCATGTGTTCAAGTACTTACTTCTCCACTTAAAATAGTAATACATACAATAAAATACAAGATTTGTATGTTATTATAGGGCATCTGTGGATGTTATCTTGCATAAATGTAGAATATTTTGAGTACAAACACATGGCAGGGCGAATAAATTCTTAAATCCCCATTACATACTTTACATTTGCTATTGAACTACTGTATAAGGATTCAGTTTAACACGGGAGTTTTCAAAATGACTGACAGCTTTAATGATTATAAAAGACCGTTCTTTACCCAATTTTTGTCATTTCATTCTCAATTTAAAGAAGAGGTTTTGTTTTTAAATTAGACTTTGTGACAGGGTACAGAGCGGTTAAACATAGATTTTTAAATAGCATAATAATGATTTGATGATTTGTGTGGCGGTTTGGCTTAAGTACCTCTATATGCACGAGACTTTTGCAATCATTTTGTATGGTTATTTATAGTCCCCCTATAAAAAAAAAAAAAAAAAAATTGACTACACCATGCCCCTTGAATTTTTTTTCCAATTTGACCGCTGATTACAGTACAGTGTTCTTTAGAATGGTGCTGAATGAAAAACGAGCAGTGTGCCATGTTTTCACCTTGCTCCATTCTCGCAATTATTTTCACTTTTGTCTCCATGATTATGCATAAGCTTGGCGTTTTTAGCAGTGCCAACTTCCTCACTGGTGCTTTTATGCTTGCTTCCAGACATCCTGGGCTTGTATTCCACGTGCATAGGATGCTGCACACACGTACAGTAACAATAGAATACAATAGTCTTTATTGACTTTGCAACAAATACAACGAAATTAAATTGCTCCTCATTCCCCTCATACATGTGCGAATGCATGTTCATATCTTTGAAAGTTCGCAATGTGAATGTTTGTATATAGGGGATGTACTGTAAAATAGTTTAATGTAAATCCATACCTGGAACTACAAATTTAAACTACAGATTTAAGAATTTAAAAAAGGGGTGGCATATTTTATTTTTAAATATCTATATACACATAGAACATTAAGGGAAATAGCTCAGTAATGCAGTACATCTGCGATTTAGGCTAAATAATTTAGCTAACGTTTTCTGGAAGCTTCTATTTTTGGCGTCACGTTGAAGCTGACCTACACTTCGCGCGCATAGTGCCAGGTAGCGTTGCTGGGGAGAACCTTATAAATCAACCAATCACGGCTTACTTTATGTTAATTCCGGCCAATCATTGTGCAAGACTTTTTAACCAATCAGAACCCACGATTTCTACGGCGACCCTTCACCCCCCCCCCCACCGTGAGGTAAATTTGCCGAACGCTAAGTGATATTTAGGTTTGACAGAGTAGACAGGACAACTTACAAACGTCTCAGTGTAAAGGTCCGGTAAGATAAACTACCATAAGACAGTTTTAGCAAAATTAGCTAAGAACGTGAATATAAAAGGGTCTTTCAAAATGTTCTTATATTTGACGCTCGATAAATAAAAACACTAGGTAATATCTCCACAGGGTAGCTTTGTAGCTAACTAGCTGAGCAAAATGTAACAGATTTGACCAACATGTAGTCGCGTTTTTTATTCTTATATTATAATTTTTTTCCTGTCAGAATATCAATCATCTGTATCTGAGAACAAAAATTGATTATTTTTAAATAATAAAAAAAATCGTGGTATTATGAAAATATTTTATAATGCTATAAATGCTAACACTCAGCAATAACCTTTTTTTCTATTGGGGGAAGATTTGGGGTCCTTATTTATTATGGCAGGTGAACTTTATAAGGGTTGCAAAGAAAACCTAAATTTCTATGACACATAATTGACACATTGGCCATTTTAAAATGAACATTTATAAAACAAATAATACTGTACTGCAAAAAAACAAAAAAAAAACCAAACTTGAATAGCAGTTCTGCTTGTGGAAATGCCTTGTTAATGAGAGTCAGGAGAATAGGCAGAGATTGGCTGGAACACGTGACTCCACTGACTGTAGGCAGATATCCATGGGAAAATATTAAAATAAAATAATTCATCCTGTTTTCTCATTTGATGAAGATAGTCCAAGCTGTCTTTATTTGGATAAAGCACGTCCATCGTCTCAGCAGGACATGAAAATTAAAAGAACAAACAACATGGTGCTGGCAGATTCTGACCTGGAAAGGTATTATGACAATGTTGTCAATGCTATATGTTGAATTATGATGTGCTGTATATTAATCAGACTCTTTTCATGTGAACAGTCCAAATTCTGTATTCAGACATAAGTGAATACAGAATTTTTTTAATATGTAGTTTTGTTATTTTTATAGCTGTTATAGACATTAACGAAAACCATGGTGCCCTGGTGTCAGTATAATAGAATATTTGTCTGTGTGTTAATACTGTAGTTTGAGTCCTGAGGAGTCAGATGATCTTTCAGGATCAGATGAAAACTTTGAACCCAACATGAGAAAAACAAAGAGGAAAAAGGTACCAGCTCCAGGAGATACAGTGACAGTAAGTACTTTTTCACTAAGGCAAACCGCAAGGCTATCTGTATTCTGGCTGAGAGTGTATGTGTCCCATTCTAACTGTAAAATTATAAAAGTATAAGGACTTTTTCTCTGGAGGGTATCTTATTGTGATTCGGTGGGCATGGGTAGTAAAATTCTGAAATAAAACAGACATATCTCTTGTGACGGTAAAATATTTGAGGTGTTGCCATATCCCCTCCTCCTCATGAGACACAGCAAATTTGACTTAATAGGGCCCCGAGTGGCGCAGTGGTAAAGTGCTCGCCCTCTCATCCGGAGATCGCTGGTTTGATGCCCCAGGGGCTGCTGTAGCCTCTCGCAGCCGAAGACCTAGAGAGAGCTAATTGGCCACGTTCTCTCAGCAGGGTGGGATGGGAGTCACTTAGTGCATTAATTACGGCTCTACAGCCAATCAGGGGTGACTGTGAGTTCATGCAAGCAGAAGGAGTGTGTTACGCCGCCCCCAACGGTGCATGAGCGAGGAGTTCGAAAAGTTGCTGTCAGTGGCGTCACGTGGTTTGGAGGAAACGCATGATTCTTCTGCCCTCCCGACTGAATGGTCGTAGTAGCTTTAATGTGGGAGCCCATTGTATTGGGTGATCCCTGGTTATTCCCATCCCTATCACTAACGATGAAAGCTGAGCTATGAGAGGAGTGGAGGGGGAACGTCGTATTTGATATAAAACAGCCTCAATCTTCCACTGGATATATAGAGGTATTTAAGCCGAACCGTACTAAACAATATAAAAACACAAAAATTAGTTGTGCTAAATCTCAAATGTCTTTTTAAACTAGAAAGCACTGGTGGATGATTGAGATTTGAGCTTCATCTTCCTAGGTTTTTTGGGGAAGAGCTCCAGTGCCTGTGCATGTGAGAACACCCAGTTTAGTGTCCCACTTCGGCTGTCGAGTATGCTGAGGTGGTAAATGACATCATTGTGACTGGCATCTTGGTCATAAAGCAGCATGATGTTTTACATAAAATTATTTCTGTTTTTTCCAAACCTGTACTCCTTCCGTATTTTTAAAGTGATATTTGAACAAACTGTATTGCTTACAACCTTTTTAACAGCATTTGTTGGTGTTTTTATTGAAGAAAATGAAATGCATTAAGTTAAAGTCAAAAGTATCCAAAATTGTGTTAAAATATTAATTCAAATTAGGTTAATCGATGATAAATGTTTTTTTTTTTGCCGCTGACGGAGAACCAATTCCTGTCAGATATATCACTCTTGGATTTGTCTCTTTCTCAGCTTTCTAAACGGCCTAGACGAACAGCAGGCAGCACCTCCAGTCTTTCACTTACACCGTCATCTGGGGCTTCTCGCACAACAAAACACACACCTTCCCCACAGCCCGAGACAGACAGGATAGAAAGAAGGAAGACCGGGAACATGTTTGAGGCTGTGAGATCAGGACGCTCCGCACTGGTGGTGAGAGAAAGGGAAAAGTGACTATGTACAGTCATGGCAAAAAATATCAGTTCCCTTGCAATTCTGTCAGAAAATGCAACACTTCTCAGAAAATTGTTCCAATTGCAAATGTTTAGGTATATGCATGCTTATTGTTTTTGTTGCACTGGAACAATACAAAAAAACAGAAGCAAAGTCAAACTTGGTGCAAATAGTAAATAATTGCTTTTCAAGCATGTGATGCTCTTGTAATTTGTCTTTAGACACACCTGTGGCAAGTAACAGGATTGGGCAATATAATTCAATTCAATTCAATTTTATTTATATAGCGCTTTTAACAATGGTCATTGTCTCAAAGCAGCTTCACAAAAATTTAAGAAATTTAACAAAAAAAAAAAAAAAAAAAAAAATTTATATATATATATATATATATATATATATATATATATATATATAGAATAATTATATATAAAGTAATAAATAAATAAATAAAATTATAATAGAAAATAAATAAATAAGAACAAATAATAATAATAATTATAGAAAAGAAAATAATTGGAAGTGTGGATGTGTGAGAAAAATGTGCAGATAATAATGAGACGAATGAATGAAATTTCTCTGATGAGCAAGCCAAGGGTGACGGCGACGGTGGCAAGGAAAAACTCCCTGAGATGGCATTAGGAAGAAACCTTGAGAGGAACCAGACTCAACAGGGAACCCATCCTCATTTGGGCGATAACAGATAGAAATGATATAACATCTTGTGTGTTGTGTAGGTGGAAATTCAATATGACAGAAATTATTTAAATTGACATGAAGACCAGTTCAGCATAGGGACGAGTCAGTAGGTGCAGAGGGCAGATGAGGTCTGGATCACTGGAAGCACAGGAGCAGCATGTGTAGCTCCAACCATCATAAAGCTGAATCCAGTTGGAGCTGGTCCTTCTCTGGATGCCTCAGGAACCTCGCAGGGTCGGCCTTTGTCTACTGAAGCTGGCAAAATCTCCCGATGCCTCGGGATGGGTAGAGAAATACAGAACAGATGGGGAGAATTAGCGTAGTTGCCATTCGGTATAGGTGTACTGGAGTATGAGTACTGGGATGAGTTATGTGTATGCCAGATTAAAAAGATGCGTCTTGAGTCTACTTTTGAACTGAGAAACCGTGTCTGCTCCCCGAACACTGTCTGGAAGGCTATTCCAAAGCTTTGGAGCTAAATATGAAAAAGCCCTACCCCCTTTTGTAGATTTTGAAATTCTGGGAACTACCAGAAGTCCGGAGTTTTGTGATCTTAAGGCGCGTGGTGGATTGTAGCGTATCAGAAGACTGGTTAGGTATGTGGGAGCTAAACCATTTAAGGCCTTGTATGTAAGTAATACTATTTTGTAATTTATTCTAAACTGAACAGGTAGCCAGTGCAGGGATGATAATATTGGGGTTATATGATCATATTTTCTGGATCTAGTGAGAACCCTGGCAGCTGCATTTTGGATTAACTGAAGCTTGTTTATTGAGGATGCAGGATAATAATCACACTAGTAACCAGTTAAATTGGAGAAACGTTGACTCGACGTTTGTGTTGTGTGTCACAGTAAGCATGGAGAAAAGAAAGAAGTGTAAAGAGTTGTCTGTGTATTTGAGAGAAAAAAATGTTGGCTACAAGTCCATCTCTAGATACGGTTATGGAACAAAAGTGAAGTGGAAGACCCAAAAAAATTGTTTTCATTAAATTGCATGCTCAGAAAATGTTTTGTCTCACTCCCATTTCTTCTTGTTGCATGTTTAAGCTCTACTTGGAACCTTGTTAAGATCCAACCATGCAAAATATGATTTTTTGCCATTTTTCAAGTGGTCTTAAACTTTTGATCAGGACTGTATCTTAATGTTCCTGTCTCCACTGTGCGACATATCATGAAGTTTACAGCACGTGGCACTATAGCTAACCTCCCTGGACCTGGAAGAAAGGCTACAACTAATGAAAAATTACAACGAAGGATTGTTTGAAAAGTGGATAAAGAACCCCGATTAACATCCAAAAAAATTCAAGCTGATCTGCAGACACAGCGTACAGCGGTGTGAGCTCACACTATCTGTTGCCATCTGAATGAAAAGGGACACTATGGTAGATGACCCAGTAGGACACCACCGCTGACAGGCATAAAAAAAGCAAGACTGGAGTTTGCCAAAACTTATGTGACAAAACCACAGTACTGTGGACAGATGAGACAAAAGTAGAGCTTTTTGGTAAAGGACATCATGGCACTGTTCAAAGAAAAGAACACAATCCCTACAGTCAAACATGGTGGAGGTTCAAAGACGTTTTGGGGTTGCTTTGCTGCTTCTGGCACTAAGTGCCTTGACTGTGTGAACGGTATCATATAATCTGATGATTAACAAAGACTTTTGGGGTGCATTGTAGTGTCCAGTGTCAGAAAGCTGCTGAATGACCTATAGCAGTTTGCAAAAGAAGAGTGGTCCAAAATACCAGTAGAGAAATATAAGAAACTCATTCATGGTTACAGGAAGTGATTGATTTCAATTATTTTTTGTCAAAGGGGATGCTACCAAATATTAAGTTAAGGGTTCCAATAATTTTGTACAGTGCATTTTAGTTTTTATTTTTTTTTTGGGTTCTGTGTGAAATTGTATCAGATTTCACTTTTGTTTTTGTTGTTTGTTCCAATTAGAATTATTTTATTTTAAAAATGTGAGTACCAAAACATGCAGCAAAAGTTGTCTGAGAGGGTTGCATTTTTTGACAGAATTGCAAGGATGCCAATATTTTTGGCCATGACTGTATAATATCCTCCTGTTATCAGTTTTTTTACACAGTAACACAGATTTATACAGATAAATTATTAAATTATTATACTTACAGTGAAATGTACAAGTGTTAAATGTGCACGTCTTTAAGTCAGTCCCATAGAAAATGAGAACAACATATTGAAGTAATCTTAATTTGGGGAATTATTATTATTATTATTATTATTATTATTATTATCATTTTTTACAAATTACTTAATTTATAAATACTCCCATATAATTGTATAATTGGTGGTGAGTTATTATAAATTTACATTGTCATGTTTGTGAATATAAAAAAAAAGTAGTGTACGTTTTGAATTTTATCCTTTTAGAAATGACTTGTCCCATGTAAAACCATGCACATGTTTGTGATTTTTGCATGGGAGCAAAGCAAACAACGAGCATTTAAAAATATCTGTAAATTTAGCCTTTTTTATTTAACCACAACAATCAGGCTTATTTTGGGATTTGGCCAAAAAGGAAAAAAATACTGATTTTTGACCAAATTATGTGAACATTTAATTGTTTTTAGCGTTCTCCTTTTCCCATGTCCCAAACCAGAATACCTCTGCTTAGAGCTAAATCTTAAATCTGCAAAAATCTTATCACCCCTCATTTCTTCATATTTTGCTTCCAAAGAGCCAGACTTTCTTATTTTTGATGTAATCTTGAATAGTTTTCCTGGCTTCCTAAATTACTTTTTTGGCTCTTATTTTTGCCAAGTGTTTGTCCCTCATTTTCAGTCCAGTTCCTGTACCTGACCAATTTCAGAGGAATGTTTATTTTTGTTTGTTTGTTAAGCCACAGTAACCTATGAATCATTCAAGCAGATAAAACATCTAACTCGTATACTGGTGATGCTGAATGCTGAGTGGTTGGAACAGACGAGAGGGGAAATGGAGTTGCTGCTGAGGTTGTTGTATAAACGACAATTTTAAACTTGTGTCTTTAGGTACTTTGCAGCCTGTCATAGTAAAACATTTGTTCCCATTTCTTCAATATCTGTAAGTTAACTTGATTTACTGTGGAGAAATGAGGTGTGGTTCAAGACTTTTTTCACATTACTGTACATGACTAATAAGACATTAGTATCACTCGATCTGCAGTGAGCCCTATATTCCCCAATATGCTCAATGAGCTTCACCCACAAACATGATAAAAAAAGCAGACAGAAATATTTCATTAGGAAATCTCATATGTCACTGGGTACGTTGCTGCAAAAAAAAAAAATTAGGGTCACTTAATAAAATAAAAACCAACTGTGACATGGCTGTTTCCTTGGGTGAGGTAGGTTTTTATTGGTGTAGATGCCAAAATATTTTCCACTTCTCTGAGACTGACTCATATTCATATTTTTAGTTCTCTTTGATCTGGGGCTTTTTGTGCATCACTAAATACAGATGAGTTGACAAGTACAAAGAAAAGGTAGAAAAATTAGTCTGGCAGAAAATTTTATTTTGGTTTCTCTAATGCATGCATTGTTGACTGCAGACGGTGATTGATGAATGGCTGGATGACTATAAACAGGATAGAAAGGAGGGTCTTCGAGAACTCTTGAATTTTGTGGTTGAGTGCTGTGGCTGTAAAGGTAAGGCATTAGATTTGTTAGTGTGAAGTCATGGAGTCTATAAAACCTTCAAAACTTGTACAATAGATTATTTTGTTGTTCCTTAGGCTACGTAACAAGGGCAATGCTTGATAGTATGCAGAATGCTGACATCATCAGTCACCTGACTAAAGAGTTTAATGAGGTGAGCAGAATGGTGGTCAGGGATCGGGGTAAATTTATTAAAAATAAACCATGAAAACAAACACTAAATGCAGTTTCACAGAATTAGAACTTATAAAGTCTTTACTGTGTGTTGTCTGTTCTCCAGGACTCAGTAAGTTACCCTTTGGCTGCCGGGGGGTCTCCGGGTCGACGGTTTCGTGATGGACTGTGTGAGTGGGTGTATCAGCTGGTGCAGCGCTGCAGACACAGTCTGCTCTATGATGAATTTCTGTTCTCTGCCCTGATCGCCTTCCTCACGGGGCTCGCTGATTCGCAGGTCCGAGCCTTTCGACACACAAGCACGCTCATTGGTGAGGGGTTTCAGAGAAATGTATCACATTTAACCTCAGTAGAAAAGTCTTTAAAATCATTCTTACTATAAAAGCAGTAAAGCATGATAAGGGTATTTATTTAAGGCATGCACAGAAAACTTGCTTATACTTATCGTGTAAACACAAAAGTAGACAGTTCTTTATCGTGTGTGTATTTATTATGCTTTGTTATTAGCTAAACAGTTAGACTGTTAAAGAGGTGTTAATTCTGTGTGTGTGTGTTTGTGTAGCCATGCGTCTGATGTCTGCTATAGTGGTGGTGTCTGCAGTGGTGTACGCTCAGGCTGACACAACGCAAAGACGCTATCAGCTGGAGAAAAGCAAGAGTGCTGCACACAGAGCAACTGAGAGACTGGAAGAGCTCCAGAACGCCTACAGCGAGGTCACGCACACGCACACGCGCACACACACACACACACACACACACACACACACACACACACACACACACACACAAAATACACATAAGGGTCTGTACCGGAGTTTACACTGGGATACTATATGTCTACAAAATCCACTATGTCTCAATAGTTTGTCAGGCAGCATTGTCTTGTGGTAACTATGGTAACCGGTCATGGTGTTAATTCATTTGATAAAATTTATCGGACACCACAGAGCTGCCTGGTTTACTATAAGAGTTGACTCTATCCTAGAATATTATTTGAATTGATAATAATTTTGTCCTTTATGGCATAACGGGCAACCCATGGCAGTGTACGTCAATCATTTATCAGATTATAAACTGCAATCTTATTTGTTGTTAGAAGGAGCAAGCAAATCTCTGTTTTTTGTTAGATGAGTGTCTGTGCTTTGTAGCTAGCTATAGTATGTAATAGTATGACATCATACCAGTAGCAAAAAAAGGATTACTTGTTAAAATATATATAACATAAGCCCATTTTGTGCCTTGGTAAATTGTACTGGGAATTTATGAAGATTGGATTAAATGTCACTCTCCGTCATCGTCCAAACCGCTTACTTCTGTATTTAGGGTGGGGGGTGTCTGGAGCCTATACCAGGAGACTTCCATTGCAGGATGTGCACACACGTACACGTACATACACACTCTCCCAAATTGCCCATAGTGTGTGAATGAGTGTGAATGTCAGTTAGCCTAATCTGCAGGTCTTTGGATTTTGTGAGGAAACTGGAGTACCCAGAGAAAACCCACCAAACACGGGGAGAACATGCAAACTTTATGCACATAGAGACAGGAATCGAACCTGGACCCTGGACGTAGAATTCGTCACTGTGCGGCCAAAATTTTTTGTAAATCTGCAGAATTGTATTGTGTATATTGAGAAAAGTGTGTGTGTGTCTGCGTGTAGCTGTTGGAGCAGCAGGAGGAGTTGCGCTCTTTGATGAACGGGATCTTTAAAGGAGTATTTGTTCATCGGTATAGAGACAAAGTTCCTGAGATCCGTGCCGTCTGTATGGAAGAGATGGGGGTGTGGCTTAGAGAAAACCCCGCCTCCTTCCTTAACGATGGACACCTCAAATACTTGGGCTGGATGCTACATGACAAAGTAAGTACACACAAGAACAGAGGTATCGGATTTCAAGTATTCACATTTCAAACTGATTTAATTCTGTTAAGCTATTTTGCGACAGTTACCATTGGTAAAACCATTTTATAAACAAAACTGGATAGAATTGAATGGATCTGAACAGTATGTGAGTAACGTGTGTGTGTGTCCACAGCAAGCTACTGTTCGTTTGCAGTGTGTGTTGTCTCTTCAGAAACTTTATGCGGAGAAAAGTTTTATTGGCCGGTTGGAGCTCTTTACTAGTCGCTTTAAGGTATATTTGTGTGTGTGTGTGCGTCCATGTTTTTGTTGAGTGTGTTAATCTTTGCTGCATGTGTGTCTTGAAGGAGAGGTTGTTGAACATGGTGATAGATAAAGACTCTGATGTTGGTGTGGAGGCAGTGAGGCTGCTGCTGATCATTAGGCAGTAAGTGAGTTCGTGTTTGAGGTACATGTACCTGTTGAACTTTATCATGACTTTATAAAATTATAATGCATCCCTTTAGAATCTTGTTAATTGCCTTTTACTCAATATTTTGTTTTAAGACTTGAGACCCTGCATCACTCAGAAATAACTTTGCTAGAAACACATATAGGTTTTATTTTTTTTATTTTTATGGAAAGGCATTGGTGAGTTTTGACAGAAATTAAAGAAACATATTGCTGTTTTATTCAAATCATATTTCATGGTCATGTTTGTGTATAAACAGGAACACAGACGATGGTTTGTCTGAGGACGAGTGTATGCGTGTGTATCCACTGGTGTTTGCTGTACATAAAGGACTCGCGTCTGCCGCTGGAGAGTTTTTGTACCATGTGTGAGTTTATCAAGTTCATCATCCTCATGATGGGTTTATTCTACAGGTACTGTCATGTCTGCATGTATTTGTGTGTAGGCTGTGCGCTGAGGTGGATCAAGTACTAGAAAAAGAAGAGAAAGAGAAGCGCAATGTCACTTTTCTCAACCTGCTCACATGCTTCTTTATTCAGAGCAAGGTACCGTCATTATTATTTCAGTACATCAGGGTTAGTTCTCACATGATATTTTTTTTTTCCTAACCATGAAGCATCAAGGTTATCATACATACACAGATTAGAAAAGCCAGGTTTGAAAGTTTTTAGTAGAGCTGCACTTATTGCAGTGTTCTTGGCCGATGCTGACCTGCTGATACAGATTATCTTTTTTCTAGGAACTACAACCAGGCGTATAAATTTTGGAACAAAGCTTACTGTAGGTTTTTTTTTTTTTTTCTTTTCTTCCCTTTCTTCTCCCCCCTGCCGTTTGGTCTCTGTACCACCACCACATTGACTTTGAAATGAAACACTCAAAATGTGAGTGAAGTCTTGACTTCAAACTTTGTCAAGGAGTTTGACAAGCTTGTGGCATTAACTGTTTATGAATCACAGCTGTTTTCTCACACACACATTTTGGATGGCTCATAAATAATGGAAAAATTTAAAATGTAAACATAAGGATTTCCATTCATTTAAAATAAATAATTACTTTTAATTAAATTACAATTTCTCCAAAACTGAGGGAGGTACTTACTTTGTTACTGATCAGACTACTGCTTGGAAAATGTAAAATTTTGCCTTGATTCTGATTAACGAATGACTTGTTGTTAATAATATAATAATAATAATAATGGTAATGTTGTTATTATTATTATTATTATTATTATTTTATTTAATTTTTTTGTCTCCAGAGTTTACTAACATTTGTACTGTAAATATCCACAACTATTAAAGCTGGGATATATATAAAAAAAATTATTATAATTTTTTTACAGGGAAAGTACATGAACACACAATGGGGAAAGTGCAACAAAAATAAAAACCCGAAATAATTGACATGGGTGAGATTACATTGAGGTTGTGAATATTGGTTTAAATTATATTATTTTTATTAATTACCCATTACTATGTCAGAGTTGTTTTGTACAAATAAAAACCACAGGCCAAAATGCTTCCTCGGAGACACAAGCTTCATTAACTGCTGCACATTCACCGGTAGATGCGGGTATAAAGGGAAGTTTGTTTAGTGTCTCTATGATTAACGTGAGAGTGACTTTACTTTTTTTTTTTTTTTTTTTTTTAGTGTTTTGGCAAAATATTTTAACAAAATTTCTGTTAATATAATTGATAAACAAATTCCACCCTCACCCTTTCCTGCGTTTTCGTCTCTAAAGTTTCACAGAGCATCTAATGTGGCACGTTAAACACTGTACTGTTCGTTTTGTTAACATTGGCATCTGTGTGCACCAGTATCATGAACATGCTGCGTACCTGGTGGACAGCCTCTGGGGTGTGGCAGTGTCTGAGCTTAGAGACTGGGAGACAATGACATCGCTGCTGCTCCAGGAGAATGGAGAGGAGCAAGGTGTGTATTCGCAAATGCAGTGTTGCATATGTTTAAGCTATGGAAGATTAATAATTGTGTGTGTGTGTGATCTAGGGCTGAATGATGATGAAGAGGCTGCTCTAATTGAGCTGATGATGTGTGCAGTCAGACAGGCAACAGAGGGAACTCCACCTACAGCTCGGTCCCTCGGGAGGAAGGTAGACGAGAGGAGGGGGAGGGGGGGATATGAGACGGACTGATTCTCTGACAGATGAATCAATACATGTTTAAATTTGTGTTTCAGAATTTAAAAGGCAGAAAGCAACAGATTCTGGAGAGGAAACGCATCACCAATCATTTCATACCACTGCTGCCGCAGCTACTCACTAAGGTAAGCAGAAACCACATGAGTTGATACTTGATGTAATTTGAGCTAAAATAAAATACTATATTAAATGCTAACCACAGCTAGCTAATTAGATAATAGTTGAACAAATTATGAGCAACTTGATAAATGTGAGAGGAAAATGAAATGATTGAAATTTTGATTAATTGGGTTGATTGATGGTCTCCTGCTATTTGTGAATTTCGCTTTGGGATCAAGAAAATCAATCAAAGTGTCAGTACAGCCGACTCCCAAAATTTGCAGAGGTTATTTTTCTAAAATGTAGGGGGAAAAAAGTGCCTATAAACGCCTATTTTTATTTTACCCTTACAACAATGCAAATATACTGTACAGTACTGTACTGCTGTGTCTCCCGCAGTGCTAGAAAGTAAAATACAGATGTTACCCCTATACAGTATGTACTGTAATTCATGCAAGCGCGTTTTTCTTTGGTATGTCGTTTGGTACAAGTAGGGTAAATACAGTAATAGTACCTCATCCTAAGCCGTGTTTTCTGCTACAGTTACTTTGTGTTCTCTCTACAGTACAAAAAAATTTATACAGTACTATATATTTTCGGCGGCACCTCCAGGGTCCGAGTTCGATTCCCGTCCAGGCTCGATTCCCGTCTCTGTATGCATGGAGTTTGCATGTTCTCCCCGTGCTTGGTGGGTTTCCTCTGGGGTTTTCCAGGGGTTTTCGTAGACAATTATTAGTTAGGTTTTAAGAAAAAAAAAATCCGCAAATGACTGAGGCCGCAAACTCTGAAGCGCCACTTGGCGTGGATCGACTGTATTGCAAAAAATCTCATGCTGCTCAATTGTCCGTGCCAAATGTATCCACTACACATAACCATTCTTAATTTTTCACATTAATACTGTATGACCATGATTATACAGAAGAGACCGACCAGGTTACACGTAACGTTTCTCATCTGTGACGTATAAATTGTTTGCAGTCATGTGAATCCAGCAGATTAAAAACATTTGCCATTTTGTCTGACAATCATACACGCCACTGATATTGCTGCCAAGCCGAATAATTATAAATTGTTTGTGAAATCTACAGAACAACCAGCATGTTTCCCTTTGTTGGGCTGAGACAGGAGCGGTGAGCTGTGGTGATATTTTTTCCAGTACTAAATGCGCTCTCTGATGGTGAGCTGCTTGTGGGTATACATAAGTCTCTTGAGCCAGCTTGTTTAGCCTTGTAAGGTTTATTCCATGGCACCTTCACCGTTTCAGTGGCCTTCACTGTCTACAAGGGACACAAGTATGTAAGCGTTGACCTCGGCTGTCACTGGTTCACTGTAGAGAATGAATAGATGCAGCTGAACACGTGGCTGGCCTGGAGAAAAGCCACTAGAATTTTCCTCCTGGGCTTTACAGTGTGTGTGTTTTCTCACTCTGTGTGTTTGTGGTTCAGGATTCAACCCACTTTGCATTTTTCTATAATGTAATTTAATTCAAATGTACTTAGCAATTTTTGACAGAAAATGCACTATTATTGTGCTTTCAATATTTTGTATATGTATATTTTTCCTTTTTTTATTTCAATCTTCTCTGCTTTGGCATATTTCATTGATTTTAAAAGGTGGAGTAATGGCTTCAGATAGGATATAATGACCTATTACTCACAACAAACAGCATCAGTGAATTCTTTTGCCATGTTTACACATTCAAGGACATCTGTATCCCATCTTGGGTGAGGCATCTGGTTTTTCGATCCACAGAGAGAACCTGTATCAAAGCTAACTGTTGTTGCTTTTATTTCCTGACATAAGCCTCTTTATGCAGTTTGTTGCAAGTGTTTTTTTTTTTTTTTTTTGTTCCCCCCAGCTGTGAAAGAAGTGATCCTATTTTCTTGCACAAACCTGCTTAATACCACACATCACCTTTTAAGTCATTTCAAGACCAAATTTCCTGGAATTGGTTTCACCTACAGTATTCAACCACTTTGTGACCACGATAGGTATGTTGTTTGTGGTTATGGCAGAGAGATGCTCCTCACACAGCCCCAACACAATGTCATTTTTCGAATTCAGCTTTGCATTTGTCTTTGAGTTTAGCTGTGACATTTTCTCGTAAGTATTTGCATGAAGGCAACTTGTGTCTTCTCTCATGTGTGTTCATGTCCATTTCTAAACATTGTCCTACTTTCATTTTCCCTTTCGGAAAAATGTTCCTGGAAAAGTTGTGTGTGTTGTCTGAGGATGTTTGACTTGTGGAAACAGAACTAGCTCCCAATGACCTTCATCTTGTATTTAAACACTTTGATGTCTCTGAGGACTTTTCTTTCTCTGCAGAGGCAGGAAGTGATGATCTCTGTAGTTACACTTTTCTGCTATCTAATGCCTCTTTTCCACTGCATAGAACGGCACGACACGGTTCAGTTCAACTCACTTCGGTTCGGCGCAGTTTGGCTCGGTTTGCTCTTCCACTGCAGTGTAGTAACACTTTAGCGTGGGCGGGATTACTCACGCGCGCGGCGCCACTACTGCCGTGACGTCATCGTAAGTGTACACTTCGACAATGGAAGAAGACGGTGCAGCAGCAGTGCGTTTACTTACATGTGACGAGGAGATTGTAAATAAAAAATGTGCCTCGTCTGTGGTGTGGTGTTACGAAGGCGTGGCGGTGTTGCGTCACCGCCCTACTTGGGGTTCTTTCTCTACCCAAATCTTGGCAACAAGTCCAGTGATGGCCCAACCACAATAGCACTTTGGTGCTGAAAGGTGTTTATTGTGCGAAGGTGCTCAAGTGATCCAAACCATGTACAAAAAAAATGAGGAAAATAAAGAAAGAAACAAAACAATAATTTACAAAATATATACAAAAATTTACACTTGGTCCCACTCAGCTTTCTTACTTCCACAAAATAAACTCCACTTCCACTTCCACTTACTCCAAACAACAACCAACCTTGGCCTTAGTCGACGATGGCCTTATATGTAAGAGGCTCCGCCCCTGGGACATACCATTCCCAAATTTGACACTGTCCCCCTTTTTCTACATTTCAGAGACAGTAACACAAACAGCATGTCTGCAACATCCTATTCCATAGTATTTTAACAATATTAATATGCATATAATTATCATATAATTATAATAACAATAATAATAACAGATAATACTGCCTAAAGATAAACAGGTACATGTACACCCCTCTGGTTATCCACAGAATGTCTTTTCCTGATTCATCCGTAATGCGCATGCTCAGGGCGGGAAAACTGCGTATAACACCTGCGAACACTCCGAACTCGGTTTCCCCTAATGCCCTGGTGATGACGCGCATTGATGCAAGCAGTAACAAAACCCGGAAGACTCCGGTAAGGACATCGCGGTTATTCCACGCCGAACACTATCAGTCATCTCCTTTCTAAGTCAGCGTGTGTTATGCGTGTATCAACAGAAAGGGATATGCTGTATAACTGAGGAATAAATGGGGTATAACTGTGTGTGTGTGTGTCTGAAATTCGTAGCGCAACTGTGTGCACCCAACTGCGCTAGCTTCTTGCCTACATTGGATTATGTATGTCTGTTCCCGCTGACCGTGGCGAGCTCCTCGTCACATCACCTTCCTCCTCTCCAAGATTGCCAACATCCCTCCACATTGGCAATCGAGACAAATAGTCGGCTGTCACATTTTTGGACCCTGCTCTGTGTCGTACCTGGAATGTGAAGGGCTGTAACGTTAAATACCATCTGGTGACTCTGGCATTGGTGTCCCTCATTGTATTGATCCATGTCAGCGCCCGGTGGTCTGTCTCTAACATAAACTCCCTTCCCAGGAGGTAATAACGTAAACTTTCCAGAGCCCACTTAATTGCAAGGCCCTCCTTTTCAATGGTTGAATACTTCACCTCCCTTGGTTTCCTGCTCAGGTATAATATGGGTCTCTCCTCCCCTTCTTCACCTTGAGCAAGTACAGCTCCAATCCCTACTCCTGAGGCATCTACCTGCAAAATGAAGGGTTTCTCAAAGTCTGGGCTTCGCAGTACAGGTGATGAGCATAGATAGCCCTTCAGTGCAGAGAAGGCCTTTTCGCAGTCCTCCGTCCACCGTACTGGGTTCTTTGATGCTTTTGCCGTGAGGTTGGTAAGGGGTGCTGCAACTGTCGCAAAGTGAGGTATAAATCTTCTATACCACCCCACTAGCCCCAAAAATGACCTCACGTGTTTCTTGGTGATGGGTTTTGGGCTGTTTTTGATTGCCTCTATCTTGTCAACTTGTGGGCGTATATGTCCAGACCCCAAGAGGTAGCCCAAATAACGGGTTTCCTGTTTCGCCCATTCACATTTGCAGATGTTTAATGTCAGTCCAGCTTCTGCAATTTTGCCTAATACATGTCTCAGGTGGGTAAGATGCTCAGCCCAAGATGTACTGTAGATGACCACATCATCAAGGTATGCGGCACAGTAGTCTTCGGTGCCCTGTAGTACCTGGTCCATTAATCTCTGGAAGGTAGCTGGTGCTCCATGTAGCCCAAAGGGCATTACGGTAAATTGGTATAGACCCATGGGAGTCCGGAACGCTGTGTATTGCTTTGAATCTTCCTGCAAGGGAACCTGCCAATATCCCTTACAGAGGTCTAGGGTGGTTATGTATTTTGCCCTCCCTATCCTCTCCAGCAGGTCATCTATTCTTGGCATGGGGTAGGCATCGAACTTTGAGACAGAATTCAGTTTTCTGAAGTCCAGGCAGACACGTAGGCTCCCATCTTTCTTGGGTACAATAACCATTGGGCTGCTCCACTCACTTTTTGATGGCTCAATTACACCCAACCTCTGCATGGTCAAAATCTCCTCCTTCAGGGCCTTCACCAACCTCTCAGGCACTCTGTATGGTCGCTGTCTGATGGGTGTTGGATCTTTGAGGTGAATTGAATGTTTCAGTGTTTGGGTTCTGCCTGGGTTCTGGGTGAGTAGTGCTGGAAGATCCCCAAACAGCTGGTTCAGTTCCTTGACGTACAATGTTTGTAGGTGGCTAAGATCCACTGGCCCCTCCGGCCTTACCGGTGAGATTTCACTCTCCAAGTCTTCTACTTCCTGTACCTGACGAATCAGGAGCACTTCAGTACAAGGTCTGCCTTCTTCCTTCCACTCCTTTAGCAGGTTTACATGGTAGGTCTGGTGCTTTTTCCCTCGATCTGGGTGATGAACTTCAAAGGTTACTGGCCCCATCTTCCTTGTGATTGTGTATGGTCCTTGCCATTTTGCTAGGAGTTTGTTTGCAGAGGTTGGTAGTAATAATAGTACCTTCTGTCCAGGTTTAAATTCACGATGCCGAGCATGCTGGTCATACCACCGTTTCTGAGCTTTCTGGGCTTGTAGCAGGTTCACCCGGGCCTCTTCTTGATACCTCTCCAGCCGGTCCCTCATTTCCAGGACGTAACTGACTATCCCCTTCTCCTGGGGTTTGGATGTCGGTTTCTCCCAGTATTTCTGGAGCAGGTCTAACGGCCCTTGTACAGGCCACCCATACAGCAACTCGAATGGTGAGAAACCTGTAGATGCCTGGGGTACCTCTCGGTAGGCAAACAGGACAAAGGGTAGCCACTTATCCCAGTCTTTTCCAGTGTCTGCAACAAACTTCCGTAGCATTCTTTTTAGGGTCTGATTGAATCTCTCCACCAAGCCATCAGTCTGTGGGTGATGGGGGCTGGTTTTGATGGCACTGATCCCCAGCTGCTGGTGAAACTGCTTCATCAGGCGTGAAGTAAAATTGGTGCCTTGGTCCGTTATAATTTCATCTGGGATGCCTACCCTGGAAAATAGCTGCACCAGTGCACTAATGACTTTAGGGGTGGTGATAGACCTCAGAGGGAACGCTTCAGGGAATCTGGTGGCATAGTCGCAGACAACTAGTATGTATTGGTAGCCGGAACTGCTCTTCTCTAATGGACCCACAATGTCCATAGCAATGCGACGGAATGGAGTTGAGAGAACAGGTAAGGGATGGAGAGGTGCTCGGTCAGACCGACGGACAACACTAGTTTTCTGACAGACTGGGCATGTGGTGCAATATTGTTTAACATCAGTGTACATTGATGGCCAAAAAAACCATGAACTGACTCTAATGTACGTCTTCTGATGAGCTAGGTGTCCTGACCATGGAATGGTGTGTGCAAGATGTATCACAAGAGGACGACAGCTGGAGGGTACCACTAACCGTTTACAACCAACATTATCTTTAACATACAGAATGTTATCCTCAAGGTAAAAGGTCTCCCCCACGTTAGTTTCCTTCCCCTTACGTGCACACTCAAACAATGGTTTTAGCGTTGCATCGGCTGCTTGCAGTTCACTAATATTGTCAGGTACATCCCAATTCACACATTTTAGTCCACTTACATCATCTGTTTTTATCGGCGTCCCCAGGTATTTAGCTAGCCGTCGTTGTTGCCTCGTCTTCCTAGGCCCCTTACTTCCCCCTTCACATAAACTGTCACACATTTCAGGTAAAGGTTGCAAACCCGCTTTGGCCTGAGCTCTAGTTACCACTGGACATGACAGCTGTTCTGTTGGCATTGCTTTATGGCTACAATTAGGCTTAGCATCAACATTTCTAAGCAATTCTATTAAAGTAGGCATGTCCCTCCCCAAAACCATGTCAGCTGGCAATCTCTCTACCACCCCAACTTTTAGCAAAAACCGCGCATTATTAACCGCTACCGTTACTTCAACCATTGGGTAAGAACGTTCATCACCATGCACGCACTGGATCAAGGTTAATGAAGCATAATCAATAGTGGAGTCCAAAACATGACATTTCTTAATAAGCGAAACAGCACTACCCGTGTCCATCAGAGCCTGTAACAGTTTACCATTCACCAAGACATCACACACCATCCGGTCCTTCGCCCTGTTTAGATTACAAATGTCCAAGTCCCTAGGCACATAGCATACACCTGCTAATTTAGGCTTACGCACAGGGCATACAGCGGCTTTATGGCCAGGCTGCTGGCAGTAAAAACATACAAAGTCCTTCTTTGGCAAAGCTTTTCCTGCTATACTCACCCCAGACCCCACCAGCTTACCTCCAGTGTCCAGTCTGTCTCTGCTTGCTGTGCTGGGGTTTACCTGGCGCCGTGCGGGCAGTTCCTTGCGGGCGTTGTTGTACTGCTGTGCCAGCTTTGCTGCTGTAAGCCCGTCTGCAGGTTCGTGTTCTCGTACCCAGGTCCTTACCTCCGGTGGGAGAACGCGTAGCATCTGTTCTAGGATAATCACCTCCCCGACCTCCTCTTTACTGCAGCTTTCGGGCCGGATCCACCTCCTGTAGAGGCCCTTCAGACGGTGGTAGGTCTCTGTCGGTGACTCTCCAGGTGGTACACTGCACTGCCGGAACCGCTGACGGTAAGTTTCGGGTGAGATGTCGAACTTTTGTAGTAGCGCCGCCTTCAGGTCCTGGTATATGTTGGCCCTCTCCTCATCCATTGCAGTATATGCCTCCAGTGCTCGTCCCGTCAACAAGGGTACCAGTCGACATGCCCATTCTTCTTCTGGCCACTGCCACGTTCGGGCCATCCGTTCAAATCGAAGAAGATAATTCTCGATGTCCTCACCAGACTGATACTGAGGCATTTTCGGGTCTTTGCGCCATCCACGGCTGTCGCTGGGTGATGCCTCTGCTGATGTGGTTGGTCGTGGACGTGGAGCGGGTGTCGGCAGGGCGAGCATGGAGTTATCTGTGTTTGCTGAGCTGGGGGTCCGTAACTGGGGCACCGCTGGATTGACCACTTGGGCACTCTGGACGGTTTCCCTCAATCCTCGGAGTTCCTGTAGCAGCACCTCCTCTCTGGACTGCTGTGCCACCAGAAAACTCCTTAGTAGCGCCACCATCTCTGTTTCAGGTGCCCTTCCTTCGGCTTCACTCAAGTTGTCCTCCTCCCCAACTGTGTCCCATGCTGCATCCGCTTCCTGAGCGTGCTTTACTTGAGACCTCAGTCCTGTACGTTGCCTGGTCACTGACCTTTTCTTGCGGCTGGCCATCCCACTTCTGACACCACTTGTTACGAAGGCGTGGCGGTGTTGCGTCACCGCCCTACTTGGGGTTCTTTCTCTACCCAAATCTTGGCAACAAGTCCAGTGATGACCCAACCACAATAGCACTTTGGGGCTGAAAGGTGTTTATTGTGCGAAGGTGCTCAAGTGATCCAAACCATGTACAAAAAAAATGAGGAAAATAAAGAAAGAAACAAAACAATAATTTACAAAATATATACAAAAATTTACACTTGGTCCCACTCAGCTTTCTTACTTCCACAAAATAAACTCCACTTCCACTTCCACTTACTCCAAACAACAACCAACCTTGGCCTTAGTCGACGATGGCCTTATATGTAAGAGGCTCCGCCCCTGGGACATACCATTCCCAAATTTGACACTGTCCCCCTTTTTCTACATTTCAGAGACAGTAACACAAACAGCATGTCTGCAACATCCTATTCCATAGTATTTTAACAATATTAATATGCATATAATTATCATATAATTATAATAACAATAATAATAACAGATAATACTGCCTAAAGATAAACAGGTACATGTACACCCCTCTGGTTATCCACAGAATGTCTTTTCCTGATTCATCCGTAATGCGCATGCTCAGGGCGGGAAAACTGCGTATAACACCTGCGAACACTCCGAACTCGGTTTCCCCTAATGCCCTGGTGATGACGCGCATTGATGCAAGCAGTAACAAAACCCGGAAGACTCCGGTAAGGACATCGCGGTTATGCCACGCCGAACACTATCAGTCATCTCCTTTCTAAGTCAGCGTGTGTTATGCGTGTATCAACAGAAAGGGATATGCTGTATAACTGAGGAATAAATGGGGTATAACTGTGTGTGTGTGTGTGTCCGAAATTCGTAGCGCAACTGTGTGCACCCAACTGCGCTAGCTTCTTGCCTACATTGGGTTATGTATGTCTGTTCCCGCTGACCGTGGCGAGCTCCTCGTCACATGTGGAATTGGTTTGGGTATAAGAAAAGTGCTACGAATGAGATGAACGTGATTTGTAAGGTACACAAGTGCACTGTTTTAACAAGTGGTGGAAACACATCAAACCTTTTCTATCATCTGAAATCCAAGCTTCCAAACGAATATGGCCAAAGTAAAAAAATGCGGCAAACCTCAGCAATTTAAATAAAAGTTTAAATAAAATTACATTATGTAAAACAGTTTCCGTTTGTTTGAATTTTTATTTATGCATTTTCAGATACAAATTGCTATATTGTGATCTAGCGATTGTGATCATTATCGAAGTAGAAATTTGCTTCTACTGTGATAGAAGATTTTGGTTATATCACCCACCCCTAATGAAGTCTATCTTGAGCTTGGATTCATGGTGGGGATGGTTGGGGCAGAGGAGAGACCCGTGTGTGTTTTGTGTCTTAAACTGCTGGCAGCAGACCGCATGAGACCCAACAAATTAGGAAGACACTTAGAGACAACACACTCCAGTCACGTTAATAAGCCACTGGACATCTTTGAAAGAAAGCTGGTAGAATACAGACAGCAGGATAATCGCATGGTAACATCTGAATCAGTGGACAGCAAAGCACAAATGGCTTTATGCCAGAGCAAAAAAAAAACTACAAACGATTGTTGAGCAGCTAATAAACATGGGGTTAATTATGCAAAGATAAGTGACAACGTAAGCCTTTTATAACAATTGCACGTGTATTTTATCTGTTTTTAACTTGGTGGTGTTTGATCTTATTGGTTTAGAAATTGATATTTCAATAAACAGTAAACTTGGCCGATTTCGTTATTATTTTGTTAACAAGTGGGGCTTGAAAATTCGCTCACCCCCTTAAGTGGGGAATGACAGAAAAAGTTTGAGAACCACTGCAGTATAGTAAGCAAAGAGGCAATACCATTAGCATTCATTTATTTTCCCCAAGATATAAAAGAGCAGACGATTTGGGAGAAGAAAGTACCAAAAAGAAAAAAAGCTGAATGGGACCTTACAAACCCCAGAATTAAATGGTACCTACTTCAAAACAGGCGACACCCTCTCTTATGTCTGAAATGGGTCTGAAAAGACAAAGCACATGCATTGAGAGAGCGAGAGAGAGAGGGGAGGGGGGCGGGATTGCACTTGTACTTTCAACAGCTGCAAGTGTGTGACACCGTGACCAGTTTCTTTTCAGTTCTTTCGGTTTTGTTGAGTGCTTTATACCCCCCTGTTGATGAAGCACTCTCTCTCAGTTCAGAGGGAATGAAGAAATAGGAGTCAGGCTTCTGAAAGGCTAAATTACAATAGTCACATTTTGCCTCACTCTCTTTACACACATCTTTATTATAATAATAATAATAATAATAATAATTAAAAAAAAATCATGCACTGATGAAATGAGACTTTTGACGGGAAACAATTCAGCATGAGCTTTACAAAACCTATGAATTAATTAGGAATAAATTGCGGCTTTTTGCAATTAGATAACGGATCCTTATTGTGGTTTTGATACTTGTGATTTATATTGTGCAACTGTTCCCCATTCACCATGACCATAACTTATAAAACTGAAAATGAATTAATATATATTTAAATTGTGGCAAACCAGTCAAACATTTGGAGACACCATCTAATTCATAATTTTTTGTTTAGTGATTTATTTTCTACGTTATAGAACATTTAATGGAGATTTCAAAATTATGACGTAACACTTGGCATTGGGTAACAACAACAAAAAATGAAGACCTCATGAAGACCTTCCCAGGAAGGCAAGACCAAAACTTACCTCTGCTGCGGAGGAGTTCATTCATTCATACCCCTTTCCCACCAAAGTGAACCAGGTGCTAGTTTATGTCTGGTGCTAGAGCCAGTTCAGAAGTAAACCTCTTCTGGGATAGAGTCAAGTAATTACGGCACTGAATACGTCCGTGTACGTCTCTACACACCTAGTTGGTCATAATAGCACCTCAGATTAGAGCCATTATAAAGGCTTTTCAGAGCATAAGTAGCAGACACATCTCAATGTCGACTTTTCAGAGGGGATTATTGCATATTTTGTCTTCAGCATTGTTTTACATTATAGAAATATATAAAAAATCAGGGGAATACCACAGAATTAGAACTTTTTCTTTTTTCAAATACATTTATGAATAAAGATGTACCTGGAATTATCTCTCTCTCTCTTTCTTTCTCTTAGTTCTCTGCAGATGTGGATAAAGTAATTTGTTTGCTCAAAGCTCCTCTGCATTTTGATCTTGAAGTTTACAGCAGCACAGGGCGGCTGGAGAAGGTAACGACTCACTTTACTCAAATTATCATGCGTTTTTTATTGTTTATGTTTTAAAAGCATAGCGAAAACATGGAATGGTGTTTTAACACTGAGGATAATGTTAATATGACACTAGCGGACATATCTGTGGTTTTATGATTATATTTGTACAGAATAACTATGGAGCTTATACGAAACCACCTCACGTCGCTGAATACTGGTCCCACTATTCAGTTATTTTCAAATGAAAGTTAAAAAAGAAACACCATCGTCCCGCACTCTTACTTTGCTTTGCTTCGCTTTGCTTTTTATCTGGGTGAAGTTAAACTTTGCTTTACTTGATTGTATCCTTCATCTGACCAACTTCAGTTACTGTGAGCACTTTGTCAATGGAAATAAAAAAAATTTCCTTTCTTTGTTTGTATCATATAAAAGAAATATATTTAGTTGTTCTGTAACATGGCCTCTCTTTCTCTCTTTGTGTCAGTATTTGGAGCAGTTGTTATTTCAGGTGTGTGAGATTGTGGAGAAGCATCATGAGGAGCGTGTGCTGGAGGCGTGTGTGCGCGTCTTGTCTGTGTTGTGCTTTGATCAGTACACTTTCTCTGCGCGTGCCGAGAGAGTCGTGAGTCAGCTTCTTGACTCAACCGTGGAGAGATTTAACATGCACCTTGCCGATGTACTGCAGGTAATTACACACACACACACACACCTTTGCTAAAATGCTACAGCTCTTGCTTGTTGAACTGCACACACTTCACCAGTGTCCATCAAGTGCACACCTCAAATTGTTTTGAAATCTACTGGAAATCATTCTCAGAAGGTTTGAGTTGATTGTAACAAAGAGGGAAATAAACTTAATTGGAAAAGCACATACGAGTATGATCCAAAATCTTAAAACTTCTGTTGGCTGATACACGTCTTATCACTGCTTTTCGTTCAAGGCTACAGTCTCCCCAATCACTGCTATGCAGGTGTGAATGTGTCACATCAGTTCATTTGTACCTGCGGTGCGAGGAAAACATTGGATGCGCTTGTGATTTGCACGAAAGTGATTTTACAAAAACAACTCATGTAAGAGCATAAACAGAAGCGTTGGATATCTGCAAACAAAATTGACATTTTTGGATTCTTGGATACTTTAAGGAAGGTGAGTTTCTTAAAGAGAATCATTACTGGTGACATGGATTCATCACTACAAGCCTGAGAGTATCGGAACCGAAACATCCTCAATCGCTGACCGAGAAAAAGTTCAAAAGTCAACCATCAGCTGGAAAATTGATGCTTCCAGTTTTTCTCAAGGGCCAGTATTGGAACATTATCAGGAAAAAGTTTCAACAATCCAACAGTGCTCATTACCAGTGTTGGGGGATGTTATTTTTTGAAGTAACTAATTACATTACAAAATTACTGTCGTTAAAAAGTAATCAGTTACATTACAGCGTTACTTTCTGATAAAATTAACTAGTTCGAGTAATTTTCCATTGCAGAAAATGAAAACTCCTTTGTTATTCCTCATGAATGTTGTTTTAGTCAAGACCTTTATAATTATTCTACCATCATCACTCAGCGAAGTTTGGCCCATAATTTGTTAACTACTAAAACCCCTTTCTCACCTACGCGGTTTCGCGCGGTGGCTGTAAGTACGGTTCATCATGATTCACCGTAAGTTTTGGCGCTATGATTAGGTTTCCATCTTTCTGCGAGTCGGTCCTCACATAGTCGAACCGCATAGGGGTATAACTGCAGGAATAACAGAGGGGGGTGGGTTATCGGGGCGGGGCTTGTAGGACGACTTTCACAAACACACTAATGGATTGGGAATAACTGTTGTTTGGTTAACGGATTACAGAAATTGTCTGAATAACGGATCACATTTTTGAAAATATAACTAAATAATGAAATCCTACCCTATGTGAGCATTTTGTCTGTTGAACTTGTACCCCATTAATAGACTAATTATTTATTTTAAAAAATAATAATTTAATACTTTAATAGTAATAATTTTCCACCCTGACATATCCTATATGGTATATCCCACAGCAAGTTGTCAGTACTAATAATTTGTAAATTAATAACGAACACTAGAGTTTAACCTTTTGTAGTTGCATTTAATGTTGTGGAATGCCTTGGATTTAAGACAAACTCCCATAGTTCCCATATTATTAGAAATCAAAATGCCCTCTGAAGGTGTGTTTACATTTAACACTGTGATTTAGGGCACTGCTGATGAGGACGACGTGTACAGTGCTGCGACTTCCCTGAAGAGATTGGCCATTTTTAGCAGGTGTGCTTAGGATGCTTGTTTGCCCAACGTGTGTGAAAATAATTATATTGGCTAGTCATGTGTTTAATTGTGCTAATTGGAACAAAATGTGTACCACATTGGAATTTGTATATTTGTGTTCGTCAGTGCAAGGGACCTGACTGCGCTGAAACTGTTCGAGCCGTGCTTCCTGCTGTTGAAGACTGGGATAGAGTCCATGGAGGTGGATGTGGAGGTAATGTAGACGGAGTAAAAACAAGCAGATCGTCTGTGAACCACATTCGTTTGATGTCATAGTTTCATTGCTGACTTTTAAAATGAACATGTTTTCATATACAGTATTGATTCATCAGCAGCTGCACCTTAATATTTTTTATGAATAAATCTATCAATTATTTATTAATGTATTTTCAAGGAATCAAATGTATTTGATGTATAAGAGTTTTAATATTTTATTCCAGCATTTTATCATTAAACATTTCATTTACAAATAAGTTTTCCTACATAAAAATAAAAAAAATAAAGGGATTAAACAGTTTGAAATTTGAAAAAAAAATTATTATCGAGGTCATAGTACCATAAATATATAACACTAAGTATTAATAAAGTATTTTACTAAGGAAAATCTTAATTTAATACAATACAAATGTTATATAGGTTAGTAATCTAAAAAAAAGCTGCTTGATGCGCTAAATATGGCTTTGGACAAATATTGCTCATTTTCCCTTAAGGTGGGCGTGGCTATACGCATCACTCAACAGAGCCAATCAACCTGATAGTTTACTGTAAATACAGGGTATGCGGAAGACACAAACTACCGTAATACATCTACAAAGCAATGCGACACAGCATGGCTTACTCCCAAAAAAAAAAAGGCAAATACAGTGAAACCTCGGATTACGAGTAGCGCGGTTTGCGAGACGAGCAAAGATTTATTTTTTTTTTTTTATATATTTTGACTTGAACGAGCAAGCCTTGGTTTACGAGTGCCGAGTATCATGCATCACACATGCGCTTCTTGTTTTGACGCCACGTGATCACTACTACTGAGCCAACGTGTTTTTTTTCTCTTGCGCACTGCGGGATTGTGGGTAATCGTCTCCCCTGCTGGGTCTTAGTGTGCCTCTATCACTGGTATATTCAACATCCGTGCACTGCGTGTGCTGTTTACTATAACACTGTGTGTGTGTGTGTGTGTGTGTGTGAAACATTTTTTGTGTTTGTATGTATTCTTTATTATAACACACGTGTGTAAAGCGAAAGAAAGTCTCATTAGAGAGGTTAAAAATCCATTTTCTGTTTCAGCCTGTGTGAGCTTGTGTGTGTGTGTGTGTGTGTGTGTGTGTGTGTGTGTGTGTGTGTGTGTGTGTGTGTGTGTGTGCACGCGTAATTTGACACCGTGAGGGTTCACGCACTCATTCGCGACTGGAGGGGCTTCACACATACACACACAGCGCCTGCGCACATAAACGGAAACGCTTATCTGTCGCAATTTATTTTGACTTTTTTTTTTTTTTTTTTTTAAGGTAAAGTGCAGGTTAAGTTGTTTTTTATTTTTACTTTAGATTTTGTATTAATTATTTTTATGTATTTATTTTTTTGGGCTGTGGAACAAATACTTTCCGTTTCTGTTATTTATTATGGGAAAATTCAATTTGGTTTACAAGTGTTTTGGAATACGAACCCTTTCCGGAACGAATTATACTCGTAATCCGAGGTTCCACTGTACTGAATTTTCAGCGATGAATGGACAGATCAAAATGTATGTTTATTTTTCCTGCGGGAGGTTTAAAACCTACTCATATGTTATGAAACCGTGGTGCTAATAACAAGCAGGAATGTGGACCACCACTATGAGATAAAACACTGGTCATTAGAGCAAACACATCCACATCAGTCTGAAGTGAGGGAGTGTAAAATTCCCCGAACTGAAGGGCAGTGTTATGTGCTCAAATGAACATGAGTAAAAGTGGTGTTCTGAACAGTCATACTATAACAGGGCGTGTGTTTGGCTGACAATGAAAGAAGTACAACTTGGTGTAAACACGGCATAAGAGTTAATATCACTGATTACATTAAATCTGATCAGCTTATTTTAAGCTTTGACAAGTTTTTTTGGAAAAAGATAAAAGGATTAAGACTGGCACTAATGGTTTATAAACGATGCCTGTTGTGAACTGGGTCGTAATGGATTTTTTAAATAGATTTTTAAAGTTGCTGTATTTAGATGTGTTTAGAAATGTAATCAGAAATGTAGAAATATACTGTATATGTTGAGATGTGTACTAATTTTATTTATTTATTTTTTGTTAATTGCAGTTAATGTTGTCTGCACTGAAGTGTGCTGTTTTCCTTTTGCTGTGGGCGAAAGCGAAGGTCTCACAAAGTCCTCAACCTGAGAAGGTGCTTATACTTATTAAAACATCAGTGTATGGCAAATAGTTGGCTACTTATGTTAATACACACTTAGAAAAACGAGTGAGTTAAAAACTGCAGAGGAAACCACCTTATTCTGCGCATGAGATATAATAATGTCTCAGATGTAGAAATGTTGTTGGCTAACATGTGGTTCAACTTACATTGTATGTAAAGTAACAAAACCAAAGTAACAAATCAAAAGTCTTCCTTAATTTTATTTCGATGTGTTTAAATGAAGAGGTGACCGTGTGCTGTTACATCAGACATCATTGACTCAAAAACAGTGTTTTTATTATTTTTTTTATTAGAAATTTCAGAAAAAAATAAAAAAAATTCCAGGCTATCATGAAGATGGAATAAATGTATGCTAAGGGACGTCTATGTTGAAGCACGTATTCATTGAGCTATTTTTTTATTTTACATCTGTACATCTGTTCGTTCATGCAGTTGTATCCAGAATTATTGGCACTTTTTAGAAAGCATAAAACGAATGACATGAAATAAGTGATAATTTGGGCGTTAACAAATGCTTTTATTGAAAAATAAAGAAAATGGTAGAAAGTTTTCCTTCAGTAACACAAATATGCATAATAATACAGCCAAAAATGGCACCAAAATGTTTGCATTTAGTGGTGTTTTCCTTGGCATTAATTGCAGCATTCAGATGTTTTCTATAGTGTTTCGGAGGTTACAGGACACTTGCAAGACTAAGTAGAGCATAATTACCTCCATTGAGAATCATGAGCTTTCTCTTCTAGATTGCCCTTTTTAAATGAAAACGCAGATTTTCAGTGAGATTTGGAGACCATTGTAAAACCTTTAGTTTGTATCACTGCAACCATTTTCGATGTGTTGTTTGGGTCTTTGTCTTGGTAAAAGACCAAACCATGTTGTCCAGTTTAACCTTCTAACAGAGGCAAACGGATTTTCAGCAAAAACTGTCCTGGTGTTGAATGGTATTCATTATGCTGTTGACCTTTACGAGAGTCTCTGGAATACTGGCAGCAAAACAGCTCCAAAGCATCAGACAGACAACAACGTGGGTATGATGTGCCCTACTTTGGCTTTTTCTTTTTTTGGCAAACATGATGGTGTACATGAACAAAATGCTCAGATTTTATTTTATTTTTGTCTGATCACAACACGCTTTCAGTTGTAGCTCCAGTGCTGCTTGGTAAAGTTCAGACACTGGGATGTGCGTGTTGGTGTCAGGAAGGACTTGAACCTCATCAAATAAGCTTTTGTTCATGGAGGTCATTCTGAAACAGTGAAAAAACAAAAAAAAGATTCAGCTAAATTTTCCGGTGCAGTGGATAAAATCATTAAGACTTGAGTCCTGAGTTTTTGTTTATTTTTTGAGTCAAATCTCAGATTAGTGAGAACCTGATGTGAGCAGCAGTTTTGCAGATAAATGCTTGTTCTTCTTACTCAAAAAGACAACTCAGCTACTCATTTATTTACGATGGCAATGTGTTCAGGACAGCAGCACCCTCTTCAGAATTTACAGCTTTTACATCCTCCCAGAACGATATAATGTGTTCATTTTTATTAAGTTATTTGGTCAACTGCAAACAATGCTAAATGTGTAAACGTATCAGAAGTATACCTGGAACTTTAGAAACATAATTTCTTTTCATAATAACATGCAACATTTCCAAAAACCAAGCATATACCCTGGGACATCTCCTTACGTGAACAAGAAAACACTAATACCAATAAGCTCAATAAACTCCTGAAATGGCGTTCTCTTAAATGTACCTCATGTATTTTTAATCAAGTTTCCATCGTCCTAAGTGGCTGAAGTAACTGGAGAGCTAAAGCCCACTTTGATGTAAGACAGACTGTAAGTGTTTTTTTATTTTATTGTACCATAACCTTTTGTGATTTTGGACAAACATTCTCTCACACACAGTAATTTCTCAGTGACTAATTTTGTGGTCTTTAGTGCATCAACGATTTGTCTGTTCACCGATTATTAGCAGAGTGTGTTTAGCATGACAAAGCCAATCTTCTCATAATCCTCTTGAGACTTTTTGACTGCCAAGACTTTCCATTTTCACCCATTAGAACAATGAGGTGTCTTAAGCTTGAGTCTCTCTAGGATTTCCAAATAAGGCATAACTAAATACAGTCGAGTTTATAGCATCTTTGCCCAAGTAGTGGAAGCTCTTTGCACTTCATTCTATTTGTTTCCTGAATAATTTTTGATGGTTAATGCCAAATTTCTGGCATCATAAACGACATCCAGCCTGCTTCTCTTTTTCTCCTATCTTGGGCATGAGGTGATATTTTTCACATGTTTCTAATGTCTATTCCCATATAACAAATGTTCTCATGCTCCTCTTGTCAAACTTGGAACATAGATCTGCAAAAAGTGTGCCACCCTAGATGTAGTCATCCAAGTATGCCAGTCGCACTGCAGTGCTGACCTAACTAATAGAAACCAGCAGGATCTACAGTACTTGAGATATATTTCCTCCTGCTCTTAGTAATAATGTCTTTACTCCATTGTACCAGTATAGTGAATCATCAGACTTTTTGAGCTTCCATAATATTACCTCGAAGTTGGCTTGATATAAAGGGGATGAGGTGATTCCAGTCCCTGCTGACATTTAATGTCCATGGAAATAAGTACTCAATGTCTTTGGCAAATCACTACCACGAACACTTTTGTACCCGAGTCTCCAACAGTGAAAATGTACTTTATATTAACTTAAATGCCTTTCCTGTTATACTGAACTATCTGCCTCGTATCACACAGTATGGCCGCAACTCAATGACCTAGCAACAATGACCATTGTTAAAAGCTCTATACAAATGAAATTTAATTCAAGTAGCCAAAGAGTCTCTGGGGCACATGTGGGCGAGTCCTTTTTCTCGCCTTTGGACATCCAACTCCTCAAATCATTTAGCCACAAACTGAGCTTTTGGTACCAATCTGCTCTCAAAGCGTACAGACTCATCTGGTAGAAATAAACTTCCGTCCCTGATCCCTAACTTCTTCAAACACATTATCTTTCCAGCTTTTTAGCTCTTCTTTTTTTTTTTTTTTGTCAAGTCAAATGCTGCATGTCTTGTGCAGATATTCCGATACCATTTTTCCCCTCCCGATTCCGATACTTGGGCTCAGGGTATCGGCCGATACCGAGTACTGATGCGATACCTGGATGTGTATCTGTTCTATCTGTGTATGCATGTATGCATGCATGCATGCTTTCTTTACGCCCTGTGTAACGGGTTCGACCCTAAGAAACACGAGGCGAGGTCTTACAGGAAAAAGGGTTAAAGGCTCTCTGCGGCCTTTTCCACTTCGGCGGCAGGGATGTGAAGGTGCCGCGGGAGCTCGCGCAGCTCGTTCACGCGCTCCTCTCGCGGAGGTCAAATGCGCCCCCCTTTTTAAAGTCTCTGGGGCGCATCACATCGCCCAGCTCTTGTGCCACTGTGTCTCATAAAATCCACTGTGTCGCAAAGTTCAGCTTCCCAACAGTCAGACCCCGAGCTACACTCCCTGCTGTGTTTTATAGCGCCGGGATCATTAGCGGCGATAGCTCATGGGCCGTTGCCTGATTCTGCGGCCCTGCTCCTTCACATACCTAAAGGGGGGGGGGGGGAGGCCGCCTAACTAGTGAGCTTCGGAGTGAGCGAGGTGCGATATCAATTTGGGGGTGCAAGCCCATCCCAGGCGCACGCCGTGACACTCTGTAAGTAAGCTAAACTAGCAATGCTAGCAGGCATAAATAGGTTATGTTTAGGAAAATGGTATCGGATCGGTACGTGGACTCAAATACTCGCCGATTCCGATGCCAGATTTTATTTGTGGTATCGGTAGCATTTCTGATACCAGTATCGGAATCGGAACATTATTAATACATCCTCATGAATGCTTCTTCAGATAGAATCCACCATCACAAAAGTGAATCACAGATATAGACACTAAGTGCAATGTATCTACAGACTCTTAAATAGAAGAAGATGAGGACAGTTTTTGGATTTACCTGTTGCTAGCCTGCATGTCCGAAAACTTTATGAAAACCTACTCTCGATCCCTGTATTTTGCAATTTTGCATGTTTTTACTCTAACAGCAGTTTCCTGTTTTGCCACATGTCTCTGTATTGTCACTCCTTTTGTTTTGCTCTGCTTTATTCTGCACCCTAGTGGTCACTCCTGTGTCCTCCATTTGTCTTACCCATGCTGTGCCTGAGTTACTGGTTACTGGTTTTTGCCCTGTTTGTCATGATCAAACTCCATGTCCATGTTGATCTTGACTTTCTGCATTTTATAACCTGATTGTCACAATTTTATAACCTTTTCAGATACAATGGAACGGTTTTGGTCCTTGCATTAAGGCAATGTCATTTTCATTCCCTTTTTTTAACTCCTTGCATATTCCTCCTCATCTGTGCGACATACTTGCACTCTTAGCCCTTTTTTTATGTGTAGGTTGGGATTCTGTCCAAATACTAACTGATGACTATAGCCTTGAACATTTTGCATGATGTTCTTTGCAATAATATCCCAGTCCTGCTCACAACTGTTACTCTTTTCTCATTACCATCTCTCCCCCAAGATCTGCTTATCACAGTAAACATATTTAGAGCTTGCCTCATTTGATTTGCCTCCGTCCATTTATTGCAGATGACCATATTCAACACTACATGCATGTGCGCACACACAACAAGTTCGCTCTATTCACAATAATCGCTCTCATATCTCATTAAACAAATCATAATATAGACATTGGGCCAGAATGTGTATTTATATATAGAGCCAACAACCCCGTTATCTAAAACAAATTACATAGGCATAAGCAAACGTTTCTCTTGTTTTGGTAGCAGTTGAACAGAGTGGAGTGGTTGAAGGGGAAACCAGGGGAAATAATGTGAAGGTAACTGGGGGTAAGGAGAAGAAAATCTCAGTACATGCAACTGTTTTTGCTGTTATATGTCTTCAAACATTAAACAGCAAAAGATAAAAAAAAAAAATAAAATTTTGGATTTCTGTTAGCCAAGAACAGCAATCAGATATTACATTGTGCACAGACATTAAATGGATAGTTGAAGATTGGAAAAGCATTGTCTGGTTAAATAAATCTTGATTTCTGCCAGAATATGCAGATGTTGGGCCACCATTTTTGGTATCAATAACAAGAATCCATCGACCCAAACTGCCACGGATCAATAGTGAGGTGGTGGTTTGTATCTATACAGTAAGTGAGGTGGTGTTTGTGTTTGTTTGGTATTTACTGTAGGGCTCAATATGTGCCAAGGAAACAATCACACATTCTCTGAAATCCACAGCACTGGTTTCACTGAAGTGCATTACACAGCTGGGTTTTATTGCTGACTATGTGCTAAGAAAAAATACCAAACACTGGCATGGTGAACATTTTAAGTTTAAAAAAAAAAAAAAAAAAAAAAAGAAAAGGCCGCTTTTTTTTCCCCCCTTTTAAACAGCAATTGCCACAGTTCCTGTTTTCACAGCTGGTAATGATACCCTGGCTTATTCTCCTTAAACCAGAAATGCTGATAAATGTTCATTTTTCAGTCTTTTTTAGGCTTGTGTAAAACAATATTACAAAGAGAGAAAATTGTGTTACAAAAGTGACTCAAATTAATTTTGTATATTGAATATTGTTTTCAGCATATTGTAGAATCCATAACGTAACGAAGAATCAAGGATTTTGCCCGGCAGAAGGGGGAATCTCTCTAGTATTACAAAATCTGCTAACAAAATGGCTAGTGAGGTTCCCCCCCCCCCCAGTCAATAGAGAGCATATAATATAATAATATAATATAATATATATAAGATATAATAAGCACTTATCTGAGCCAGTGTGTTCATCAGACAACTACTAGTGAAAAACAGAAGGCCCAAACACGCAATCGGCTTTTTTAAGACTCTCAGACTAGTGATTTGGTCAGTGAAAAATCACAGTGAAAATCACATTTCTTGCACATGTAGGGCATTTAAAAAAATTATTATTAATATGTTGGAGGCCAAATGCATATGCTGAGCAAAATTTTATTTTCTCTGTCTCTTTCTCTCTCTCTCTAAAGGCAGAGGTGAAACATCTGCTGAATCAGGTTCGGTCATTTTGTGTGGTCTGCCAGAGCTGCCTTTCTATGAGCAACAGTCTTGTCAGGAACCAGGTTCTTCACAGCCACACACACACATGCACATACAGTATAAACGCATGCACACGATTTGCACAATAACTTCATCCCCTTTCGAATAGACTTCCTAAATGTTCGAGTGGTAATGATGGTCGTTATACTGTATGTCTTTCGAGGCTCTCTTTTTATTAACTCTGCATATTGAGCATGCATTAAACAAACGACCTAATAAAGCAGGTTATTATTAGTCTTATCACTTAACAGAATCTCTCATCTGGACCAGTAGCTTTCTTCCCCCCCATTTATGAGAGGAGAATTAAAAAAGAAACATGCTTTTTAAACCATTATGCGTGCACTAATAACACACAAATGTATTTTGTGCAGTTTAGGTTGTAAAATGTTGCTGAAATCAACCAAAAACTTTTATAAAGATAATGAGCAAACTGAAATTGCACATTGTGCTCCACCAGTGGTGAGGGAATGATGCTGAGCATGCGGTTTGTTTTTAGTTAGTAAACTACATTACTGCAAATAACTCAGTACTTTGTTACCATAAATAAGTTAATATTTTATGGGAAAGAATTTGATGGTTCTTTGGTTCTTATGTCCTATCACTCTCCTTGTTTTTCTTGTCTCTCCCAGGCCTTTGAATGTGTGTGTGATGTGTTGGTGGTGTTTGGAGCAGGCAAAAGCAGCCATACTGATGCTCCGAGTGTGTGTGTTTCTCCTGATGACACACTCAGGGCTGAGATGGCCTCCTTCCTAATTGATTACATTTTCTCTGATCCTGAGGATGAGGGTGCAGGTAAACAAATGTACTTATTTGTCAAAATATTATTTACATGGAATGTTGTGTCCTAGTGGGCAGATATGATACACCATACAGTAAAGGCTCTTTAGTTCGATGTTTGGTTACATCTACGTGCCGCCGGACACATCGTGCAACGGATATACTGTACATCCACCGTTTCAGTGGAAGGTATTTACAGGGTCGGGTTGCCAGCTCGATGCCCGATTGTGTCTGAGCACTTGGGGGGTGAAGAACCTTGCCCAAGGGTCCAAGTGGCTCAGGGACCATATGGTCCGCAGTCCAAAACCCTAACCCCCGAGCCCCTCCCCTTTTTGTTTCTGGTTCAATGACCTGTCTAACTTTTATGTTTCTATTTAATCATTAGACATCTAGAACATTTTCTTTTAAAATCATGGTGGGAAAATAATTGCTTTACGTGTTCGATATAAATTCATATTTTTTTTAATTAAACTGTCACTTAAACTTGTTTGAATTATGTATGAATATGAAATATAGTTTTTCATGATAGATTTTTTGTTTCTGCTATAATCCAGCAGCCCTAATCATCAGTGCACCAGTACTGATGCAGATATTATAATTGTACTTTGTATTAATTAATTAGATTCTTGATATAGGATTGTTATTTTTTTTTAGTATGTATAACACAGTGCTTGTTTGCAGATGAGGATGAGGAGCTGAAAATCATTGCTCTCCAGTGCAGAAGGAATCAGCTGGCCGGTTACTGCAAACTTATTATTTACGGAGCGTTGGAGCTCAGGGCAGCGGCTGATGTTTTTAAACACTACAGCAAGGTGTGTGTATATATGTGTGCGATAAAGAGATACAGGAAACCTAGCTAGTTTGTCAAACTATTAAAACATTTGTTTGTTTTATAGAAGGTTTTTGCTGTAGATATCAGTGATGTCTTGGTGTTAAGTGGCTGGACATGTGTATATACATGTACTTTTTTTTTTTTTTAAGTAATGAGTTCTTACTGTAAAGTTATTTTTATGATGTCTGAAATGGGTGTGGTCAGTCAACATTGATATATTAAGTAGGTTGATTTCAGTCATTGGGGGCGGGGCATGGTAGGACATTTAATGCTTCATGTTCTCCTCTGTGAAAATGTTTCGTTCCCTATTAGATATTTGATGTTTAGGAACTTGTCATGAAAAAACGTATCTGGCTGAAGTATTATGCATTTATTTTTATTGTTAAATATGAAGATCAAGGCCCGTATTAACCAAGCGCCTCAGAGTCACTTGTAGGATTCGTGCTCAAAGTCGGTTCAGGACTGAAAATATTAAGACATCTGTACAGACATCTAGATATTTTTTTTTATCTCTTCAGCCAAAGGGAGAATATTAACAAAAAGCTAAATGGTATTCTTTAATCATTCTTTTGGTAATGAATAATTTCACACTTACTGTACATGTATACATTTCTCTCCAGGTTTGTAATTTCTCTTTCTATAGTTTAAAATTTCTATAATATGTACAGTATATAATGATATCATTTCATGTAATATCATTCGATTGTAATGGATGAACCAATCCAAAGTATTAATAATGATTATTAATGTTTGTGTGTATGTAGTTCTACAGAGATTTTGGTGATATAATTAAGGAGACTCTGAGTAAATCTAAGATTATGAGCCCAGTGGAAAGCGCAAGGACGATCTGCCTCAGCCTACAGCAGGTGTGTGTGTGTGCAACAGGCTCAGGCTTGGTTTATGATTTTGCATGAATGTGTTGGTGAGTCAGTGCAAGTGTTGAAGTGAAATGCATGTATCTGCAGAACGAATAGGGAAGAACTTAGTGGTGGTGCTGAGGATCCCTACCTATTTCTGGTTCCTAAGTTACAGATAGATGAATATATAGTTGTATAAGTTACAGATAGATGAATCACAAATTAATTTTTTAAGGCTCATTAAAAATAAAAAACAACAACCACGTGCTTAGTTTTTTCCCTCTCTCCTATACTTGGTGAAGCACACTCATCTCTGTCACTAACATGGGTTTTTTTTCTTCGTCATTGGAAAAAGGACTGCAGTGTTTAAAACATTAATGGATTTAAATAAGTAGATTTTAACACAAATGTAATGTTGAATTCTTATTTAATCTTAGCAAGTGAACATTTTACTGTTTACACCAGGAAATTATTATTTCAAGTTTAATATTTATGGTTAAAGGAAAAAAAAGTGTACATTGATGTATAGTGTGAAATGTTGGTGTCGGTGTTATTATTTGTGTAGTTAAATTACTTTTATATTCTCATACATTTTATAGATTATTATGTATTGTACATACCTGTTATTGGAGTGTGCATGACGATCAGCCAGAATATAGCTGAGCTGGGGGGAAAAAAGCTAAACAAAACAAGGGCACATACCAAGAGCATTCAAGTCAAACCGGAACTTTTGATTGTGCAGAATAACAGAACACAATTTTGAGGGGAAAAACCCTCTTTGCTTGTCTATATAATCCTCTGCTGCACTACTGCGCTTCACTAGTGTGTGGATGCCATCAAGGTAGAAAGTTTTCTCAGTACACCTGAGCCATGATCAGACTGCCTGCTTCACGACTGAAATGCTGGCCTCTCGGGAAACTCCTTTCATGGCCAGGACATGTGGAAATGGCTCAAGGCGAGGTCAGCCAATTTCCTGTAATGAGCCAGTGATGCGGTGGGCAGTTCGAGGTCATGCAGTGTTCTGCATAAACAGGACACCGTTGATCATCAAAGCAGGCCGGACCCTCATGAGAGCATCGCGGTAGCTGACTGCAGTGGCTGCTGAGTTTGTCACCGTTTACTGAAGCTAAGAATCTCATCACTGTGCTGTGCTTGATGTCTTCTGTAAATGTCGACGGACTTCATTCGTAAGAAATCCAATCACAACTCCCGACTTAACTTTACCACCTCTCGTAGAATTTCAGGTGTACTGAAACCAAACAATATAGTGCTTACTTGAAATAAGTTTGGGTTTGTTCTCTGGATAATTAGGCTGTTGGTTTAGTGACCTCGCTGATTAAAACTTGAAACGATCTCCCTTTTAGCAACTGTTATATGCAGCGCATTATTTGTGTCCATTGTCCAAAATCATGTTTGTAAACTTTCTGTTGGGGGGTGTGTGTGTGTAGCTGTATTCCTCATTAGGTGATGAGGGTCATGATATGAGAGACATCAGAGATGTGGCAAAGAAACTGGCAATGAGCTTTGGCGTTAATCTCCAGCACATCCGGAAACCTCTCATCGCTCTACACCAGTCAGTACACACACACACACACACACACACACACAGATACGTGTTCCTGTGACCCCTGCTTACAAACAGATAAATGAATATTAGTAAAAGTCAGCAATGTAAGTCTGTGGAGAAAGAAAAATAACTAATTCTAGTATTAAATGTTTACAAGAGCAAAAACCTTTACAATAAAAAAAATGAATGAATGCATGTGTATTATTCTTTAAGCAATTGTATGCGTGTGTAGGGATGGTATTAGTTTTGCACTAAGAGAAGTCGATGAGAGCGATCATCCAAACTTGAGCTTCCTGGAAGTCCTCAGCGAATTCAGCCACAAACTCATAAAGCAGGACCGAGCACAGCTGTGAGTCTCACGTTCACTCGGTATGAAACGTGAAAATTATTATATTTTATTTAATAATCCTTTTTAATGAAATCTGCTCCTGTCTGTCTGTCTGTCTGTGTCTCTTGCTGCAGATTGAATTATCTACACAGTGTGTCTGAGAGTGTGCGTGTGAGTGGAAACACAGCATGTGTGAACATGTACGAGCGTTCACTGCGTACTGGATCCAGAGAGACACCTGCTGTCTCTTCACCACACACACCAGCCAAGAGACGCAGAACCACTGAGAGTAAGTATACACGCGCGCGCGCACAGAAGTAGAGCGATGCTGGTTTTCATTTTGCTTGCACCTTATTGCCGTTTGTGTGTGTGGGTAGGTTCAGTCGGTAGCGGTTTGGACGCTCCAGCGCTAACCTCTACGGTTATACAGAGTCGATTTGGCAATGCGCACCAACAGACTCAGCCACCATCTACAGAAGTCAGCTCAGATCAGCTCTCAGAGGATGACTTTATAGAGGGGTAAAATTTGTCTTTCTCCGTAACATCGGTGTTTGTATCTCTCTATCTACAGAATTTATTTGCCAAGCGTTCGAGCACAATCCAGCAGTTGTTTTATCAGTCATTAGGTCTGTTTTTATATTACCGAATAGTTATATTTCTCCATTAGAGCAGCTGAACCCTGAAAAATTAAACAGACATTTGTCATGAACCTTTAAAAATATTTATTTTACCAGCAGGGCTGAAATCACTTGCATTTACTTTTATTTCAGTACAGTTGGTCTGTATAATTAACCTGAGTAGCACCCACTCTCACTAATGATGGGTCGTTCATGAACGATTAGTTATTTTTGAACGAGTCCTTTACGTGACTGAGAAGAACGCGTAGTCTCAGAGTGATTTATTTATTTTCTACTCAGTGCACATGCGCAAAGCATCGCAAAACCTCCGTAGGTTATGGACAGGAAACAGAAATGAGTAGTTACCTTTGAGTCTTTTTCGGTACGAATCGTTCGTTCTTTTGTCACGTGACTCCCACAGACACTATGCAGTGCAATAGATTTAAAAAAAATGAACGACTCAGGCTAGAAGATATGAGAGGTGAGCTGCTCATTCTGGTTATGCTCTTAGCTGCATTGTAATATTTTCATTACTGGACCTACAGCCAAAATTTGTGTATGTACAGTGGCTTGCAAAAGTATTCGGCCACCTTGAACTTTTCCACATTTTGTCACATTACAGCCACAAACATGAATCAATTTTATTGGAATTCCACGTGAAAGACCAATACATATCCGTGTACACGTGAGAAGTGGAATGAAAATCGTACATGATTCCAAACATTTTTTACGAATAAATAACTGAAAAGTGGGATGTGCGTAATTATTCAGCCCCCTGAGTCAATACTTTGTAGATCCACCTTTTGCTGCAATTACAGCTGCCAGTCTTTTAGGGTATGTCTCTACCAGCTTTGCACATCTAGAGACTGAAATCCTTGCCCATTCTTCTTTGCAAAACAGCTCCAGCTCAGTCAGATTAGATGGACAGCAGTTTTCCGATCTTGCCACAGATTCTCAGATTCTGTTTAGATCTGGACTTTGACTGGGCCATTCTAACACATGGATATGTTTTGTTTTAAGCCATTCCATTGTTGCCCTGGCTTTATGTTTAGGGTCGTTGTCCTGCTGGAAGGTGAACCTCCGCCGCAGTCTCAAGTCTTTTGCAGACTCCAAGAGGTTTTCTTCCAAGATTGCCCTGTATTTGGCTCCATCCATCTTCCCATCAACTCTGACCAGCTTCCCTGTCCCTGCTGAAGAGAAGCACCCCCAGAGCATGATGCTGCCACCACCATATTTGACAGTGGGGATAGTTTTGGAGTCTGCAAAAGACTTGAGACTGGGGCGGAGGTTAAAGTCCATCCGTTTTGCAAAGAAGAATGGGCGAGGATTTCAGCCTCTAGATGTGCAAAGCTGGTAGAGACATACCCTAAAAGACTGGCAGCTGTAATTGCAGCAAAAGGTGGTTCTACAAAGTATTGACTCAGGGGGCTGAATAATTACGCACACCCCACTTTTCAGTTATTTATTTGTAAAAAATGTTTGGAATCATGTATGATTTTCGTTCCACTTCTCACATGTACACCACTTTGTATTGGTCTTTCACATGGAATTCCAATAAAATTGATTCATGTTTGTGGCTGTAATGTGACAAAATGAGGAAAAGTTCAAGGGGGCCGAATACTTTTGCAAGCCACTGTAAACATGTTGGGGTTCTGTTTATTGAAAATGTAACATTTCATTTTATTTCTGATCAAAATTAACTAAATCACTCAAAAAAAAAAAATAAAGATTTGTTTATTTTGATGAACGAGATTCAAAGAACCGAGTCACTAAAATGATTCAAATTTCCCATCACTGTGCGTGTGTGTGTGTATAGGAGTATAGATAGGAAACTGCAGCAAAGCAGGAGGGATCAGGAGAGCTCTGAACCCAGTGATGTGCACTCTCAGCTCCACATGTGAGTACGCTAAAGTACAGTAAGTGCCCGACATACGAACGTGCTCCTGTAATTGGAACTCTTTTGTAAGTCAGATTCATTAATAAGTCTGACAAATGAGTCTTGTATACCGTCGACACAAATATACAGTATGTAAAGCGTAAAAAAACAAATGCACAGCTTTGGTCTTTCGGTTCGGCATTATACTCTCGCGAGACAGCGCCTCCAGATCACAAGGTGAATCCCAGTGATGCGGTGGGGTCAGCTGAACTTCATTTAAACGGAGGGGAGGATAACACTACATGGTGTTAACTGCGCGCTTGAATGGATGCCATTTTATCCCCGAGCTGTATTTGACTGTGAACTTTGTCTCGTTGAGGATTTTATATCTTTTTATATAATAATGTATATATTTTGTAAATTTGGCATCTGGTGCACTGCACAATTTATTTATTTTTTGTACAATACACGTGAGCTACTTCTGTGATTTGTTCACATCTATGAATGTTTGAAGATCTGCAGTCTGTTCATATCTGCGGAAATTCACATCTCGAATGTTTATAAGTCGTGGGACTTACTGTATAAGATCACTGTACCCTCGATATTAACAGCATGACCTGTATATTTGTAACAGTCTCTCTGTAACAACCTGTTTACTTGTTTCTAATTTGGATCCTGATAATAGTTTAAATACAGTGGTATTTTTGCATATGAATTTAATATGTTCCAGAGGCGAGTCCTATAAACGAAATTTCGGATTGTGAAAAGCATTTTCCCATAGGAAATGTTGTAAATGCAGATAATCCAAACCACCCAAAGATATTACCAATTTCTAACACCATAATCATATTTCTGCATATAAAAACAATCAAGACATTTTAAAATGACATTTATTTGATCTGGTTCAGCTCGGTGTCATCAGCTGGAACTGGCTTTAGCAGTGCATGGGTAAATTGGTCCCAAAACGGTACTGTTGGCAGCAGATATTGGAAAATGATTTCTTCATCTTGGCTGCAGCATCTTGTTGGCTTGTGCTGTAATTCCCCAAGTCCTGGGCCTTGTTTCAGGAAATACCAACTGGGAACATTTGCACCGTGGCAAGCTGATCATTGCAGCACAGCTTTTTGTGAAATTATATAAACTTAATGCGACTAAGCCCACATCCGTACGTAATGTATTTGAAATGCATTTACCCCTGCCGTGCTGCCATACTTGCACCTTTTATGTAGAGAATCTTCTAGATATAATCCAGATCCTCAAGATGCATAAATAGGCTTTTATATGTCCTGATGTGACTTGGGTGGATTTTGACTGCATTTTCTGAAAAAATTTATTCAATATCTATGCAAATATAAACCTAAAAACTAGCTTATGTAAGGGTTTATCTGATATGTGTCAGTTGGATGTTTGATAATTGTATTTTTTAGGCTCTCTCTGATTGAGGAGGACTTTGATGAGGATGAGGAGGAACCTGATATAGAAGACTATGATGAAGACTCGGATGGGGTTGGTGTTGTATCTCTGGTGAGAGAAAAAAAAACTGTTAGTCTGTGTGTGTATTTATTTGTTCATTCCTTTATTTGTTTATTAATTGTTCAGGTGAGCACAACATGATTTGTACTGTCATTTAAAATGGTTTAATTTCCTGATACTTTCCACCTGAGAAACAGATCAAGCAATGTGTGAAGCAGGTTACTATGGAAACAAACCAAATTATAAAAGATAAACTCACTCCTTCTTCCCCTTGTCTTCCTTACTTTCTTTGTCCTGCAGCCATCAACACGCCATTCCACCAGTTTCTTAGAAGACCTGTTTGAGTGAAAACCTGAAAAGCGCATACAAACACAGTTTAACTCTGATAACATATTTGCTAATGTTAATTCTGTTTGTTTGAGTGTTTAATGTTAATGTTTTTTTTGTTGTTGTTTTTAAGCAGATGTGTACAGAAGTTCATTTAATGTACACTATTATAATTGGGTGAATAGGTTGCTTTAAAAAAAAAAAAAGTAAAATTTTTGGCTCAGAATCTGAAGAATCTAAATTCATGACAGATGTGACGCATCACTTCTTGCAGATGTTGAAAAAGCTATTTCGGAAAAACACTTGGTGTAAATGGGCCTTCAGGTGGACAGTACATTGGCGATGTGAAGCCAACACATTTCACATTCTCACTGTGTCAGTGTGTGTCAGTTTTGTTTGTTTGTTTTTTTTTCCCCCTCTGGGTTTTAGTTCCAGGATAAACATGATGGCATTAAAATAATAAATAAATAAATATACTGAACCATTATGATCATGTGTTTCTGTCAGTGCTGGGGTTTGATGTGAGAATGATAAGGTCATCATTTGATTGCTCAATACATTTCATCACTTTAAACCTAGTGTCAGCGTGGCTAATCAACAGATGCGGGAGAATTCTTGATGTGCATTTGGTTGGTGATGCAATAAATTCAATCCACGTTTTAGGACTTAAAAACTACTTTTTTCAACTACTACTGTGTGCTGATATGCTCTGAGTTCCATACTCGTACAGTACAGACACTCGTGTACAGTAGTCTGCCCATTCCTCACATACATGAGGCAATGGCCCTTTTCACAGAAAAATCATGCTACAAAGCCAAAAAGTTATTTATAAGACCCCCTCAATATTGTGCTTTCCCTTGCTTCTTGCAATTCACACAAAACACACAAATTCAGCACGCACATGGATTTCTGCTATGAGAGTAGCCATTGCGTTTACCAGAACATTGTCACAGTCCAGGATGAGACTGGGTGTTAGGGTGCAAACCCTGCATATTTACATATACTCACCAAATGCAGGGCTCGCTGTCCCCTCACTTCTCACTGAACATGGGCTTAAATGAGCTGCCTTTAAGACGCTGCTTATTTATAAATTTTGACATCTTGTATCTCTGATTCCTTAGTGCTGTCTGTTTTTCTTTTTTTTTTTTTACATTATACTGTATAAAAAGAAATTGTCAATGCTATTCAGGTGTAATCTCACCAGATCCTTCAGGTTATTGATCTTGATGCTTAACACTAAGTGCTGTGTGCATGTCTGATAAACACACTCACCGACATGATGGCATCACACAGTTGCTGCACATTTGTCGACTGCACATACATAATGCAAATGCCCCGTTCCACCACATCCCTAAGGTGCTCTACTCAACTGAAATCTTGTGACTGTGGAGGCTATTTGAGTACAATATATTCATGGTTATGTTCAAGAAACCAGTTTGTGATGATTTTAACTTTGTGTCATGGTGCGTTACCTTGCCATAAAAGAATGGACAATTTCCCTTTAATCCTAAAAGGAAATTGTATAAATAAATTCGAGCCTTAACACACTGAGCAAACCCCAAAATTTTCGCATATCCCAATTAGGAAACTGGGGTCAGAGCGCAGGGTCAGCCGGCTTGCAGCGCCCCTGGAGCAAACAGGGTTAAGGGCCTTGCTCAAGGGCTCAACAGTGGCAACTTGGCGATGCTGGGGCTCGAACCCCCGACCTTCCGATCAGTAACTCAGAGCCTTAACCGACTGAGCCACCACTGCCCTGCTGTTGCTCCGAGCAAAGAAACATATACTGTGTATGTCTAGTGTAATAACAGTGGAAATTATTTCTGTGTTGGTTTTTTCCATGAGGACTTAGACATTATTGTTCATAATAATAATAATAATTATTATTATTATTACTTAAAAATGCATATTTTGATAAGTTGTTATGCGAAAATGCGTAATTTTAAGTGTAGTTTATACAATATTATAATCAGTTTATAATTATAAGCTAATTTAAAAATTAAAAGCTATTATTATTAGTTTTTAATATCTCCGTAGGAGCGCTGGTAACCAAGGGTGATCGCCGCCATTTTCTTGTCGGCTCTCCAGCTCCAGACTCGCGCGCTCCGACTCTTTTGTTCCGGCAGCCATTTTGGCGCGCTTCTGTCACGCAATGCAATTGGACCCCGCTGCCACGTGACGCATTGCGTTTCTCTCGGTTTTCGCGCCATGAGCAAATCCCGCCCTCTGGAAGATGGACTAGTGCCGTGTGATTGGTTGACATTGCGGGTAACCAGTTGTTTTCATTGGTTCATAGTGCGAATTGTCCCGTGTTCCTATTGGCTGAGAGTGAGAGAAGACTCGCGCCAGTTTTCGCAGTAGTACTTGCTTGTGGGGCAGCGCGTGCATCCGACCCAAGGAATAAGATATATATTTTAAAAAGTTACAACATCTAGCTGTAATTTGTTCCACATTCTGTGTGGAGTTTACGTGTTCGGGTGTCTGAATCTTGTGGCTGAAAAAAAAATGGCACCGAAGGATTACGCGATGGAGAAAGGTGAGTGAGTGTGGAGTAAACCTGTAAAGTTAGTTAGTTCGTTATACTTGGAAAAGTAACCCGCTCTTTGTTGTACTTTTGACTTTTTTCAAGCCAGTAGCTGCTTAAATACGATTAGGTGTGGTGTTCGAGATATAGAAACGCGTGTGAACGTTTCAGCGTTGACTCGTTTAAATGCACCGGGGCAGAGCTTGTGGAGCAGGCACTGAGTGGCCATTGTTAGCCTTCCTGCTAATAACCACCACAGTGGATTAACTTACGCTGATTAGCAATCTGTCTGTTTTGTAGTTCTAGTGTTTTTTTTACTCGGGCTTTAAACATGTGCACGCCGTATATATATATTTTATCATTAAATCGGAGATCTGAAGTTTAGTACTGTATATCTCATCCCGTGCCTCTCAAAGGACCCGGATAGAGGGGGCGGGACTAAAGTTACCCGGATGAACCTCCTAAAACAAAGAGCGCGGAAAGCGCGTGCTCAGCTATGTAAACAGTACGCGTTAGCAATTAATTTGCCTCGATATTAAACCAACAGTACGATTAAAATATAGTAAAGAGTAAATCTTTATTATTTCAAAGCGTTATTTTATAAACACACTCCTTGTTTGAGATTTCACTTTAATCTCGCCCTGCGCTGAGTGGGAGAAACGGTGTAAAGCTCTGGCTCTCCGTCCTTATAACAGCTTATAAGCAGAAGCCATGAACCACTGTGATTGAACATTATTTAAACACTGCTGCGTGCTGTTTGAGATTTCACTCTCCTGTAAATAAAGTAAACGCCACTTTAGCGCTCAGTTGGGGGATGAGCTGTGACGCAGCTCGTGCTTCATCCGCGCGCGCGACCCCCCCCCCATTCCCCCTCCCATCTTGTTTAAAGTCATCCCGCGCTGTTTTTAATACACTCCTGGATTAAATATTTAATCACTATCCCCAAAGAGTATACTGTGTTTTTGTCTGTGCGTATGAGGGTGTTTTTTGTAACCATGATAAACAGGTACTATTTGAAGTCGCACCCAGTGCGCATGCGCGCGGCGGAAGTGGACGCCTCCGTTACGGGGCTCGCGAGCCATGTGCTCCTTTGTTTACAAAAACAGCGAAGTTGTGTCTATGTTCACGATGCGTCGTGTAACGGACTGGAGACCTGCAGCGAACCAAAAAGGCGATGCCCTGATCTCTTTCCTCGTCATCAGGTCGCGCGTTGGAGGCTGGTTCGTATTTAACAAAGCCAGATTTATTAATTTTTTTCCCCTTTGAAAAGATGGCTGAGGAGTAGCGACACAGACGCACAGTACAGCCGCTCTGCGGAATAAGAATTATCTGGAGAAATATGGAATAAGATTCGTCCTTTAAAAAAAAACGTCGTCCCATAATTAGTGTAGTGCATGATGTTGGTTTAATATTATTGCAGATTATTATAATATTGTTGAGTCAGTGTACGGAAAGCAGTGCAGCCCTTTTTTTTTTTTTTCGTTTTTTTTTTTAAATGGAAACGCCTGAAGGATTTGGTGTATTACTACACTTTGTTGTTACTTCCTCTGCGGGGGGAGGGGGATGTGTTTTGCTGAATCACGTGACTCGGTGTTTGTCAACGGACGGGCTCGCGCAGTGCAGGTTTCTGTCGCGCGCGCGCCTATCAGTAGACTCCGCCTACTTTTGCAGGTTTACCCCAGCAGGTTAATTCCGTGTGTTTTGTTTGTGTAGAGAAATGTAAGCGCTTCCTGCAGGAGTTCTACACTGAAGATGACTCTGGGAAGAAGGTCTTCAAATATGGAGCGCAGTTGGTGAGAACTTTTGCTGATACTTAATGAAGCATGGAGCATCACTTCATAGTTTAAGTGGAAAATATTATATCCTGTATTAACAGTGCCCAAAATGATATTATAATAAATGGCAAGAACAAGCATGTGTTAGCAGTATTTAATACATCTGTGTAGAGTGCATAATGTATAGTATTTCTTTGTAATCTTTAGATAAAAACATTGAATATGTTTTGGTGTAATACGTGTTGGAGAGGTCTGCTATTTGAAATGAACTTCACTCCCCTTAGTGTTGTCTTACCAGCCCCCTATTGTTAACTATTTTTCTGTAATTGCATAATAAATGACCATGAAATAACTAAATTGGACATGCCTTGTATCAAGAGTCAGTTTATGCCTCTTTAGTGTACACTGCTCACTAGGATTGAGAATCACCAGCCACCTCCTGATACGATTTCATCACAAAACCTAGGTGCTGATTTGATTTTAAATTCTATTAGATTCTATACCCGTCACTAATTTATAAATAGCACAATCCGCTATAACATTTTCCTTTGTTAAACTTTTAAAGCATTAAAAAAATTATGCATAATTAAATATAGCACTTTTTTTTGGCTTACAAACCAGTTGCAATGTTTAAGCAATGCAAATTAACTTAATATTTATTTAAAAATTAAATGGACCAAAAAAAAAAAGCTTGATTTTTACTGTGCAGTGCATATGTCTGTCATCTGCTGTAATTATGATTTCTAAGCAAACAGTTCACTTCCACCACACAGGGTGAAAATGTTTAAGTAGTTACCGCCTGTAGGATAACGAAACGGCGAAAAGTTTTACCTCCTCAAATGTAATTTCCTCAGTTTTTTTAAAAGTTAATAATAATTTAAAATGCTCACAGCTGAAACAACACTTTCTTTGGTATATCAGGTGTCTCTGGCTCACAGAGAGCAGGTGGCGTTGGTGGTGGACCTGGATGATGTGGCAGAGGAGGACCCAGAGCTGGTGGAAAGCATTTGCGAGAACACCAAGCGATACATCGGACTGTTCTCTGATTCCGTGCAAGAGCTGCTGCCCGAGTACCGAGAGCGTGAGGTACACACACACTCACTTGACAGTATGGTTAAAGTGCTTAAAATCTCCCAAATGACTGATTCTGCTACTGTATTTTATTTATCTACCTGATGAATTTCAGGTGGTGGCTAAAGATGCGCTCGATGTTTACATTGAGCACCGTCTGATGATGGAGGGAAGAGGTCGTGACCCTGCTGACACCCGTGATCCGAGGAACCAGTACCCTGCTGAGCTCATGAGAAGATTGTGAGTGTGTGGAAGGGTGGTCTTGGTTTGCAGTATATTGCTTTTTACACCAGTCTGGGGCTTTCTGAATTGTTCTGTGCAATTTTTCAATATCCTGTTTTTGGTTGGGCATTACAGAATACGATTGTGGCAAATCGTGATGTTACTTTTAAGTAGTGGATTAGTATGAAGTAGCTGGGTTTATAATTTAACAGGATTGTTTAATTGGATATTTATGAACTAGATTTTACATTACTAATCCAGTTAGTTCTAAAATGTGTGTGGAAACTGGGCGCTGATTTGTGAACCTGTGCTCTGGAGTAACAGTGAGGCTCCTAATGAATTCGTCATCCTCTTTGAGCTTCTTATAAATGAGTCATCAGTGATTAGTGTGTGTTGGTGTACTTTTTATACTTTGGTATTTAGGTTATTAGTTACTGCAATGAAATGAATCCATTGTATATCATGTGCTATAGCTACCAGACTGGCAAACTAGTACTTTATAGATACCAGCTAAACTTAAAAATCCTTTTTAATCCTGTTATACTTTCTCCTTATGCTTGGTTCTTGTATCTTTCTCTTACAGCGAGCTGTATTTCCGTCCCCCTTCCTCCGCTAAGCTAAAGGTAATCAGGGACGTTAAAGCAGACTCCATCGGCAAGCTTGTGACGGTCCGGGGCATCGTTACCAGGGCGTCCGAGGTCAAACCCATGATGTCAGTTGCCACCTATACATGTGACCAGTGTGGTGCAGAGACTTACCAACCGGTACAATGACGCAGATTGTATTCACGAGCTATTTTATAAAACCATTGAGAGTAATATGGTGGTGTAATTTGCCTGCTGGCTGTTTGACTAATTAGAAGTGTTTTATGTGCGACAGATCGCGTCTCCAAGTTTCACACCGTTGATCATGTGTCCGAGCCAGGAGTGTATGACCAACAGGTCGGGAGGCCGTCTGTACTTACAGACGCGAGGCTCAAAGTTTGTAAAGTTTCAGGAGTTGCGCATCCAGGAGCATGTGAGTGTGTAACTTTCTAACATCACACACTTGTATTTGATCTTTCTAATGGCAGTGCTTAATTGAATTCATACGTTTTGTCTTTTCATGTGCAGAGTGAGCAAGTGCCCGTCGGTAATATCCCACGCAGCATGACCGTGTCCGTGCGTGGAGAGAACACGCGTGCGGCTCAGCCTGGAGATCATGTGACCATTTCTGGAGTTTTTCTTCCTCTTCTACGAACTGGATTCAGACAGGCCGTACAGGTATGCAACTCGCTCAGTCTTTTATTCAGATTATACACTACAGGCAGCATGCAGTTTATTTATTGATTATATTTTAATGAAAAAAAATTTGTCAACCTGCCTGTACAGATCTTTTCGGCATGTCTTTGTTTCTCAGGGTCTGTTATCAGAGACGTATGTGGAGGCACACAGTATTACCCTGATGAATAAGACTGAGGATGATGAACTTGGGGTGGAGGAGCTTACTGATGATGAGCTCAGACAGATCACAGGTGTGTTGGGGAATTATTTGCACCGAATGGTTGAAAAAGATCATCGTACATCATGTGTAAACTCCTATTCACCATTCGAGAGCATCACTAGCTATGCTGATGCCTTCTTATTTATAGGATGTAACCATAGGGTGTAATGTGAGAGCTAGAGTGGAAAATGGAAATCGGGAGAGTATTTTAACCTTTCATAAGACTGAAACAGCTCGGAACAAGTGTCTCTTGTCTGTATGTTTGATTTTAGAGGAAGATTTCTATGAGAAACTGGCCGGTTCAGTTGCGCCAGAGATCTATGGTCATGAGGACGTGAAGAAGGCGCTGCTGTTACTGCTGGTGGGTGGGGTTGAGCAGAACCCGCGCGGCATGAAGATCAGGGGTGTGTACATTGATCGTGCTCTCCCCAGATGAGCCATACTTGTTTATACACTTATGAATCACATGAGATGACATTTCTTTTCCTGTTTCCATGTAGGTAACATTAATATCTGTCTGATGGGAGATCCCGGTGTGGCCAAATCTCAGCTGCTGTCTTACATCGATCGCCTGGCACCGCGCAGTACGTTTAATACATACTCGCTGTCTATCATCAATCTTGCCAGAGCACTAAAAGAGGATACAGTTTAGTAAAATTTCTTTTGTGCATGTTTTTCTTCGTTTTTTCTCCTTTGTCTGTAGGTCAGTACACAACTGGTCGTGGCTCATCAGGTGTGGGTTTGACTGCAGCAGTGATGCGTGATCCTGTTACTGGGGAGATGACATTAGAGGGCGGGGCTCTGGTGCTGGCCGATCTGGGCGTGTGCTGCATCGATGAGTTTGATAAGATGGCCGATGCGGATCGAACTGCCATCCATGAGGTCATGGAGCAGCAGACCATCTCTATCGCCAAGGTAACGTTTGGATTAACACTTAAGTATCAGTGAGAAAAAGAAACTCAATTTGGTCTGCCCTTGAGGTACTGGTGGTTGGAAAAAAAAAAAAAGGTACGCTCTTCATAAAAGAAGGCGTTATAATAATGTTTTCCATGACAACTGTGTGTTGCCTATGATGTCACCATTAAAGTAAATAAAAATACTTTATAAAAATGTCCCGTGGGGGGGGGGGTCCCACCGCACTTTTAACTAATCGTTTTGTCTTTGCATGTGCGCGTCACAGGCGGGGATCATAACGTCTCTGAATGCACGCTGCTCCATCCTGGCGGCCGCCAACCCTGCATTTGGACGCTACAACCCACGGAAAACTATCGAGCAAAACATCCAGCTTCCAGCGGCACTGCTTTCACGTTTTGACCTGCTTTGGCTCATCCAGGACAAACCGGACACCCAGAAAGACCTGCAGCTCGCACAGCACATCACGCACGTCCACCAGCACTGCAAACAGCCACCTGCGCACTATACACCCATCGACATGAAGCTCATGAGGTACAGTATATATACACATATGCACAACGCTGTAGTAGGTCAGAAAGATGATAAAACTGTAAAAACGTGTCTTAAAAATCAGATTTTTAAAACTTGCCTGCATGTTTTTGTTTTTCCCCCTAGTAGTAGTTCTGTGTACCTCTGTAATAATGATGATGCAATTAAGTGGCTTGTGTTCTTGGTCTGTACTAATAAAGAAATTGCACTTGAGCAAAGTTTTGACCATGTTCTAACAAACTCGTCTCTATTTTCTCTCTGGTTTAGACGATATATCACTAAGTGTAAGAAGAAGCAGCCCGTTATCCCCGAGGGCCTGACTGATTACATCACAGCTGCGTACGTGGAGATGAGGAAGGAGGCACGAGTCAGCAAGGATACCACCTTTACCTCTGCTCGTACCCTACTGTCCATCCTGCGCCTGTCCACAGCCTTGGTACAAACATGCGCACACTTTCACTACTGTCCATAATGTTGGTTTACCGTCTTGCTGTATTCACACACGTACACACCCCGACACACTCTGTGATATGAGATAATGGTTTGTGTGTGATAAAGTGCTTACAGTGCAGGTAGTGTGTCTGTCTTCTACTGCATTGTTGGCACTTCTGTCTTGCACCAGCCACGTCATGTTAACAGTCCCAGCCATCTGAGACACGGAACGACATGGGTGACCCGACTGAAGAATGTCTGATTTGTGTTGGAAGGTGAAGTGTACTCATTTGGATATTTTCCACTTGAAGTGTGCTATTTAATTTCACGTATTTAGCGGCGTCTGTGCGCTTTATAAAATGTCGTCTTTTTTTGCTAAAGGCTTTGGAGTCATGATGCCTCAGATTGAGCGGCCTGAGTGTTAAAAGTGCTGTTTGTGCAGGTAGCTGAACCCGTGGCCTACTGCAGAGGCAGCACTTCACACACACAGCTGCACAACACGTTTGTCAGAGTGATATGTGCCTGTTTGTGATCCAGCGTCGACTGTGAGCTGCAGATGGTGCTTCTTCCCAGCAGAGGGAGCCACATGGGTGTCTTCTCAACGCTCCGATTGTGTCGTGGCAGCGGTCAGCTTTGCGGGGTCGGCATTCAGCCTTCATCACTCACCGCTGTGCAAACCCATGCAAAACTGACCGCTCCATGAACCGTCATCAGCTTTTGTGCTCTGAGCGACAGGGTGCGTGCGAACCCTGGAAGCAGCACGACCAATAGGGAGAGAGAGTAGCTGGTGTTGAGAGGCGGAGACTTGGGCAATTGCTGGATTTTCCAGAAGGCATTGCACTTGTCTCGGTCTGACAGTGCCGGCACAACTCGCTGTGGAGTATCTCGGTGTTTAACGTCTGTGTGATGGATGTTGAGTGTGTGTGTTACTCTGGTGCTAATTGATTGTGCGTTTGTGTTGCAGGCACGGCTCCGTATGGTGGACACGGTAGAGAAGGAGGATGTAAACGAAGCAATGAGGCTGATGGAGATGAGCAAAGACTCGCTGCAGCCTGATAAGTCGACTGCCACCAGGTATAAACACCCATGCAAACCGATTATGCACTTTAGTGTCCGTGACCTTTTTAACTGCTGGGTGTCCACCTCAATTCCCCCCCCCCCTCCATAATGAGGCACATATCATGTGTTGACAATGTCTCATATTATTTGCCCTTTTACTTCCATGGTGTCCACATTCTTTATGCATCCACTTTCCGCTCATGTATAAGATGTTGCTCTTGGCTGTACATTTCAAAAACTTCCGTACAGATACTTTTGAGCAAACACAAGCAGTCGGTTAGAAATCTGGACAGGATTTACAAAAAGTAGGTGCTGTTCACTGTAACTGAAGAAGGAATTCTAAAGACTCATTGTTCTGGTCAATACACATCAGTGGTTTGTCTAAGAAAAGATTTTCGAGAGAGAACCTAGATGGCCTACTGTTGCATTTTCAGTATCGGTTATGCTGATGGATGGGTTCAGAATAATTTCCTTGGAACATTTCAAGTGAGTGCGGTGAATAATAGTAAAAAGGCAACACCATGAAAAGCTATTCAGCACCAGACCACTTCCTGAGGTGTCTGCTTCTTTGTCATGGATGTGACCATCGAGGAAGAGAGCTTGCAGTAGATGAGGGAATAGTAGCAACAAAAGTTAAAACTGGTGAATCATGAAACCTACGCATTTTTTTTGTTTTGGCTGACTCTTCTAATGGCACAAATTAATGTTATCTATACTGGGGAAACAAGAAAACAATGATGATTCTCATAAATCCAGTTTACTCAAGAACTTGATGCATCGATATGGGTAATTTATTTTATTTTTTTATTATGCAGATTTCAGGTTTGCACTGGTGAGATGTATTGACAACTGGCAAGGTCTTCTGTCAAAACAGTGTGAATTGATCGATTTTATAGAGAACTGTCTTCCGATTATAAAGTTGATGGATGTATGGGAGGTGTCTCTTATTCTCTGCAGTTTACCAGCCCTTTTCTTATAGATTTGGCCATAATCACAGTCTAGATATGGATTGTGGAAAATATTTGGTTCTGTGTTCCAGTTGTAGCATAAAACAGATATATGACTGGCAGAATTGTATTCCTTGATAAGGCTAGGTCTAGTTAGCGGTCACTTGTCTACCCTGTCCCCACTTTCTGGACATTGCCATCACAAGTGCCCACAGGAAGATTGCCCAAACAAGAGGTTAGAACCCCTTGATACACCCAAGGGCAGGGCACAGGACATGAGTGCTGCAGAAATGTGGATAAAAGATTGTTGCTGCCATATCGCAGTTCTTGAACTTTAATAATATTTTGCATTATTCTTGGGCAGGAACTGCTGTGATAACTGGGTTTGGTTAAAGCTGTGCTGTTTAGCTAGAAGTGTAAAAATCCAATGTCATTGACCATTGTCATTTAATTACAACATAAAGCAGTAACATGAAAAATGGGACTAGTGTGTGAAATGAATGCACAAAAAGTACAGTACAGGTTACTGATATGTGTCTCTCTTGTGTGTCTAGGTCTCAGCGTCCTGCTGATGTGATCTTCTCCCTGGTGCGCGAGCTGGTCTCGGAAGGTGGGAAGGTGCGAGCAGTGCGTATGGCTGATGCAGAACACCGGTGTGTGTCCCGTGGTTTTACTCCAGCCCAGTTTAACTCTGCACTCCAGGAGTACGAGGAGCTCAACGTGTGGCAGATCAACAACACGCGCACACGTATCACATTTGTTTGATCCGCCCGCAGACACACACGTACATGCACATGCCTCTGCGAAACCATTTAACATGCTGCTATGCATGTTTTGCTTTAGCTTATTGCTATTGGACACTTATGGATTTCCTGTTCCTGATGAATACTATTTAGAGTTTGTTTTATTCTGTACATATGATATGCTTAATAAAGCTTTACATATCAATGTTGTTCTCAACCTTGAAAGTTTTACACAAATTATGCATTTACACAAGTATGCATTTCCTTTTTTTGGGGTGTTTGCTATAATTAGAAGATGGAGAGAACAAATGTATCCTGACCCAAAATGTAATGAACACATGACTGCGTGTGATCAGATTATTTTCTTAATTTAGTGATGCCATCAGGTTAATTCTAACATCAGAAATACCTTTACAGTGCTTATACTGTACCTTCTTTGCTCTACACTGTTCCACTATCCGACAAGTTTCCACTGCTCTACCTCATCCATGTTAATTAAGAAAATGTTTTGTTGACCAGGGTAGATCAGGTGTGCTGAGAAAGCAGAAATATGTAGGCCAGGGGGTCCTCCAGGAACAAAGCTGAGAACCACTGTTCAGGAGTACCAGTAGATTCTACTTGTGGAAAATCTCCAACCTGGAAAACTTGGGAATACAGAATGTTATAAGCCATTAATATGTGGTACAATCTTCACATCCAGTAGCATGTTCACGACTACAGCTTTAAAGTCTAGACTTCCTCAGAAATACTTCTAAAATATACTTGAACCGTGAAGGAAGCTATTGAAGAGACAGTACTTGACTGTTCAGTCTTTATCCTGTGACTTTGACCTTGTTTGTCTGTTTTCAGTGATGTTTCATAGACATTTGTTCCGGATGTATTGACTTAATCCTAAAGTATTTAAAGGGTCCTAATGGTTAAAAAATAAATTATCCAGCAAAAATGAAGTATCTCAATTATCCATACACAAAATACGAAGATTCTAAGTCTTATCTGATTTGAGTCTTCAACCAGATTTTTTTTTTCTGGTTGGGTCTAAACATTTTATTCATCCAAGTAGCATTTTTAGTCTGAGGGAAGTTAATAACTTCTATATATTTGTGTCTTCCAGAGTTCCTCCCCTGAACCTGAAAAGTTCAGCCTGGAGGATATTTGACTCCGTCTATTAACTTCCTTCAGAATGAACTACTGTACTTGGATGAGCAGTTAAATGTTTCTATCTAATAAGCACAAAGTTTAGTTGATATTGCCACTTATGTTAAGTTGCATTGTGTTTTAGATCACAATAATTAATTAGTATGGTGCACGGCCTCCTTTTGCGGCCAATACAGCATCAATTTGTCTTGGGAATGACAGATACAAGTCCTGCACAGTGGCCAGAGTGATTTTGAGCCATTCTTCTTGCAGAATAGTGGCCAGGTCACTATGTGATCCTGGTAGAGGAAAAGGTTTCCTGACTGGCTCCTCCAGAACACCCCAAAGTGACTCAATAATATTTAGATCTGGTGACCGTGCAGGCCATGGGAGATGTTCAGCTTTTGTTCAATTTCACTTTCATGTTCACCAAACCACTGTCACTAGTCTTGCTGTGTGTATCAGTACATTATCATCCTGATACACGGCACCGCCTTCAGGATGCAATGCTTGAACCATTGGGTGCACATGGTCCTCTAGAATGGTTCGGTAGTCCTTGGCAGTGACGCGCCAAGTCATCTAGAACAAGTATTGGGCCTAGGGTTATGCCATGATATTGCAGCCCAAACCATCACTGATCCAAGCACCATTGACATTACCTTGGATGCCATGGCTCTTGATACATCACAGAGACTTGCTGTCTTGGTCACAGATCCACCAGCGAGACCTGCACCAACAATTTGTCCTCAAGCAAAACCATGCTAATTAAACATTCACACTCTGCTCTTACTGGTGGAATGTGCAATCAATGAAGAATGTAGCCATGAAACCTCCAACACTAAATTGTGTAAGGTGTACACTGCCAAATGTCCCCTGGGATAGGCTCCAGTGAGACTGAAAACAATTATGTTTCCACAGTATGTGTGTAACCCTGTTACTGAAGCCTAATTGGCCTAATTAGAGTCACAGGACAAACCAGGAATATCGTCAAGGCCATTTTTTAACAACATTTGTGGACCAATGTATGCACCAGTGCTGTGAAAAAGTATTTGACCCTTCCTGATTTTTTGTTCGGTCACACTTTATTGATAAAAATCGTCAAAACATTTTAATATGGCACAAAAATGCTAAAAATAGTGATTTTATTTATTTAGGAAAAACAGCAGTCAAAACCTGCAGAGCCGTCTGTAAAAAAAAGTTTAAAATGATAAACCACATTTTTTGTAGTTAAATTTCACTTGCCACACCCAGGCATGATTACTGCCAGACCAGGTGAATCAAGAAATCAATTTGTCACAACCAATCAGGCAAAGTATTTATTTACATAACTAATTTTGTATTTAACATTAACCAAAGAATTATGCTCTTATTCTTTCTTTCTTTTTAAACAAAAACAGCAGATGTTTTGCAACTAAACAGCTAGAATCTTTCCATCGGTTCCTCTGTGTGTGTGTGTTTGATCTCTTTACACCCAACTCTGTGGAGCTCTACAGCTGCTATCTATTGTTGTAAAAAATGTTACCATTAGCAATCATTTGCTTCTCATTCAGTTCACTCAGAGGGGAAAATCTATTTTTATTAGAATTTTTCTTATCCTTATCTACATCTACATGCGGCCGCACGGTGGTGTAGTGGTTAGCACTGTCGCCTTGCACCTCCAGGGTCTGGGTTCGATTCCCCGGCCAGGCTCGATTCCTGTCTCTGTGTGCATGGAGTTTGCATGTTCTCCCCGTGCTTGGTGGGTTTCCTCCGGGTACTCCGGTTTCCTCCCACAGTCCAAAGATATGCAGGTTAGGTTAATTGGCGTTCCTAAATTGCCCGTAGTGTGTGATTGGGTGTGGGAGTGTGTGTGTATGTGTGTGTGCCCTGCGATGGATTGGCACCCTGTCCAGGGTGTACCCCGCCTAGTGCCCGAAGTCTCCTGGGATAGGCTCCAGGTCCCCCGCGACCCTGAACACAGGATTAAGGAATGGAATAATAATGGTAAAATACATTTATTAACCAATATATAATATTTAAAATATATTGTTCCTGATTATTAGAAACAGGGTTGCAGTAAGCACAGTAAACAAGAAATAAAAATGTACATGTGATTTTTGACCTGGATGAATCAATCCTTAATTACTTTCGACTGGTAGAAGCAACTACGCTGATTTGCAACAATGCTAAATCCATCTATGTGGTTTACTAATTAACTAACCTGAAGAAAATGGCATGTAATTAAACTGCATTTGCCATTAGTTAGAATTTGGCATGCTCTAGCCAATTTACATTTCTGATTAGTTAATTACATTAGCTAGTCTAACCTGGCATTAGCAAAGAAAACAGGCATACTGTACTGTATATACATGTAGTATAATTTGGGACACCAGCTTACGCAAAATTGTGTCTATACAACTACAGTCATATTTTAAATGATATTTCTCTGCTTGTCAGTTCCATCTGCAGCTCATTTCTGTGTGTGTCTTTGAGTGTGTTTGTGTGTATAGATGGATCTGTCAGATGTGACATTGAGAGGACATCCGACTGGTCCCCACTAAGCAAAATGTTTCTTTCTTTTTTTCTTTCTTTCTTTTTAAACAAAAACAGCAGATGTTTTGCAACTAAACAGCTAGAATCTTTCCATCGGTTCCTCTGTGTGTGTGTTTGATCTCTTTACACCCTACTCTGTGGAGCATAAATCTTGCACTCCTGTTAAAGTGTGTTCGGCAACTTTTAACACATCCGGAATGTGGAGCGGTTTTATAACGTCGCCTCCAAACATCTGGAATTGGCACAACGCTTCATTTTGTCCGTGTGTTTCAGTGCTCGGTTCAACACACTGTCAGTTTTACAGGGCTGGACAGACACACTAATCACTACACACTGAAATTACAAGCTGAAATTATGACTCTGGCCATCATTTTTCATTTTTTGGGGTGTATGGAGAAGCTGTGTCCTGTAATGTGTGTGTGTATGTACATGTGTACCCTGCAGTTACAGAGTTTTACTGCTTCTGTGTAGAAAGTGCTGAGTGCAGGTTTTCCTCCAGACATTTATTAGAGCGCCGCGGGGAGGAAAGAGGCGGGGCGGTTGTTGGGGTGTGGTAGTGTTGGGCGGGGCTCTGCAGAACAAATAAGCCAATCATTTATCCGACCTGCATGAGTGACAGGCAGGGGTGTATTTAACACACCTGAGCATGATGTGGTGCAGGAGAAGTGGACTCGTGTGCAAGGTGAGTTTACATCACATGGCTACACGTTAGTAATATACACACGTATATAAGAATGTAGATGATTATATACTGGTATTCTTGGATGATATTAATGGTATAAAATCATGAAATATTTTGTATAACTGTGACACTAAAAGAAAGATCTTTAACAGGAAACAATGACCAAGAAGTCTTAAATTAATGCTTAATATGCAGGAAATTATAATGGTGCATTCTAGGAAATATTTAGTTATTCTAAAAAATAACTCTTTATCATCATGAAAGCAAATTAAATCCTAAGCTATATTTAAAACGTACTAAATTCAACTGGAGGATACTTGCATCCTATGTAATCTGTTTCTCCTCTCTCCCTCTCTTTCCTGTCTCATTCCTTCTTCACCATTTTACCTTCTTTACCTTTGGCTCTAGGTTAAATAAAGAAAATTTAATTTTACCTCTTCATAAAGGAGATAGGTTGATTTTTTAAAGATCATTAAATAGAGTATACTTTAGAATTTTGGAACATGATTCATTTACATGATCTTTTGAAATTCAAGTTGTCTATAAGAAGAATCTTGTCTTGTGTTTGTGGTGTATTGAGTACATTGTGTTGAGTTTTGTTTGATCTTTATATTTTTAGTTTCAAAGCCATTTTCAGTCTGAAATATAAAGAAAAATATAAATTTCACAGATTTCATGTATGAAAACATATATCGGTCCAGACTTTTGGGTCACTCTGTATTCTTATTTTTATTCTCATTATTATTATTATTATTATTATTATTATTATTATTATTATTATTATTATTAATGTAATTCATAATAATAATTGTAGTGGTAGTAGTAGAACTTTCCTAAAAAAAAATTTTTTTTTAATGTGTAGAAATGTCCTAAGATTCTCCAAACTTTTAAGACATCGATACAGTTACATCATGTTAATATTTGTACATGCGCTACATTCGATAGAATTTATCCTTAAAAAAAAAAAAAACAGGGTAGCATTTCCCTAAAGAATATTGTTCAAGGCTCACTGACTCAGACACATACACGTCCACTTGTACACATACCAGTGAATAATTCAGTAATCATAGTGTTATATGTCCAAGCTGGTGTGGACCTTGTAAGTATCATTACAATCATTTTGTTTACAAAGGTTAAGATTACAGTCAAATTTAGGTGTACAGGTGGCATGCCATTACTTAGCTGTATTAATAATTATATCAATAAGTAAGACACTCATGTGTATTTGTCCACACAGCCAACATGGTCCTGAAGCTCCTTCGTGCGTTGTGCTGCATTGTTCTCCTGTCACGTGAGTATCAATTACTCTTCTGTTTTTGAGTTCATACGATTTAAAAAGTTTAAAAAGAAACCCATTCAATGTAAATGAAATTACTAAAATGAATCAATAATTCATTCGTTAATAGTAGCTTGTTTTTCATTTAATTAAGGCAAATAAATCTGTACGTATGTTCTAGCCTTCCTTTACGAATCCCTAGAAGACTCCATTTTGTGAGTTTGAATTTTTAATAATAAAAAAAAAAGGATAAATAAATAAACAAAAATGCAGTGTTTTGATATGATTCAAGTTAAATTACAGACTTTGGCCTAATACCTACTACTGTAAGGCAACATTAGCCTCAGACCAGATAAGGCGTGTCTCTGTGGTCTCTGACACGCCCCTTTCCCCCAAACTGATCGAAAATCCCTAATTGAAACCTTGTATCTTCTTCTAATTCTTTATTGTTTAATGGCGGTTGGAATCTAGTGGGTTACATTACCGCCAGCTGTAGGTCTCATCCTCCCTCGTCTTCCCGGACTCTTAAAGCCATTTTACCAGCCCCGCCTTCCTTAACACGTCTGATGCATTGTTCCCTGATCTTGTCTTGTTCTGTGTCTTGAACTTTTCATCTGCTTTGTCTGGGACACACTCTTTTCACATCTGTTCTATACACCTATACGTTCTATATATGCAATCTTATAATTGGGTTACTCTATGACGTGGTTTGTGTGTTACTGTACAGTAATGAAATTGGTGTGTTACTGTAACCTAATGTGTATTATTGAGATATAATTGATGTAAAGTTATTGATCTGTTGTGCAGAATGGTCAGAAGGGAAGTCGCTGCTCAATGGCATTAAGCCAGAAGGTAAACATTTTTCTTAGAAAAAATTACACTATAGTACTTTTTCTAACTTCTTCTCTTACTGAAGTGCCATTCAACTCTTTCTCTTTCCTCCTCCTTTCAGAATCGGATACAGTCAGTATAGATGCGACTCAAGCTAATGGGTTTCTCTCACGCTCTCGGCGGAACGCGGACACTCGCTGGTACCGGCAGTATCCTGACTTCCAGTCCTATTACCGCTACTACAGCAGCATTGGCCATACTGAGGGGGTAAGCACTGAACACATCTGACCTGCACAGAACTACAAAAAAGTCCTACATGACCTAGTACACAGTAACAGACCGCTACAGTGAGAACATCAGCCGAAAAATTAATTAGCTCATGAAGTGAATCCACACAAACAACTGATCCTCATCTCTTAAACCACCTAATTAAAATACTTTAAAATGAAATAACTATTATTATTATTATTATTATTATTGGCGGCACGGTGGTGTAGTGGTTAGCACTGTCGCCTTGCACCTCCAGGGTCTGGGTTCGATTCCCCGGCCAGGCTCGATTCCTGTCTCTGTGTGCATGGAGTTTGCATGTTCTCCCCGTGCTTGGTGGGTTTCCTCCGGGTACTCCGGTTTCCTCCCACAGTCCAAAGATATGCAGGCTAGGCTAATTGGTGTTCCCTAATTGACCATAGTGTGTGATTGGGTGTGTGAGTGTGTGTATGTGTGTGTGCCCTGCGATGGATTGGCACCCTGTCCAGGGTGTACCCCGCCTAGTGCCCGAAGTCTCCTGGGATAGGCTCCAGGTCCCCCGCGACCCTGAACACAGGATTAAGCGGTATAGAAAATGAATGAATGAATGAGCTTGTTCTTAATAGCCCTAAAATAATGTTATTTATAAGGCATATGGTTATTGGAGGACCTTAGCACAAACGTACTATATATAGCTAGGTAACAGTGGCATATTATAACACCGCTAGCTGCCTAGCCTGATACAAGGACGTTCAGATGAAGTAGCTAAATAGCAGTGCAATAATAAAAAATTTTTGCAAAATTTTCTTAAGAATTAGAAATCTTTTTTTTTTTTTAAGAAATTAAAAAAAAAAAAAAAAAAAAAAAAAAAAATATATATATATATATATATATATATATATATATCATTGGGATATATTTTAAATCATGATATTTAGTGGTTTGCAATATAAATCAAATCAGCACATAGGTATCGTGATAATAGTCTATCGGGTGGTCCCTGTAGCTAGCTAAATAGCTAGCTAGTTTTACTTATTATTTAAAAAAGTTTGTAAAAGGAAACAGATATAACATTAAAAGGCTACCACTAAATCCATCCATCCATCCATTTAGGAACCTCTGTAATCAAACTAGGGACTGTGGACGCCAATGGTAACCATTGTATTTATTCCCATTTTTACAACCTTGGTAGGACCTCCGGTCAACAATCATACACACACACACTACAGGCAATTTGGGCACACCAATTAGCCTAATTTGCATGTCTTCGGACTGTGGGAGGAAACCCACCAAGCATAGGGAAAACAAACTCCAAGCACACAGACCCGAACGACACAGAATAGAACCCGGACAAAGCAACAGTGTTAAGCACTAAGCCACCGTACCACCACCACTAAATCAGCTAAACATTATTTAGATGATAGATTACTTAGTTGAGGTATGAAATGGAAGTCATAATCATGTTCTTTGTGTGTTTCCTGTATTCTGCTGCACAGCTGTATGAGATTGACCGGATCAGAACACTGTATCAACAGATGAGACAACTGGAGCAGACATACGGTCCTGATGCGGCCACCTTCCAGAATAAGCTTGGCATCCCAGGGCTGCTTAGATGTGACCCGTCTAAAGACAAAAACTGCAAACTACCCCGTCCTCCTGCTTCTATGAAAGGCCCTGCTCCTCCTCATCCCCCTAAACAAACCCCTGCCCCACCTCCTGCACTTGTAAAAGGCCCCTCTGCCTTGGTGCCATCTCAGGCTGATGTTATTCATCTGTGTAACGCCAGAGATCCTCTGTGTAAGCCTCACATTGTCTACCTGCCTACAGGGGCAGTTCCTGTGCTTTGTGACCCCCGATATCATCCCAACTGTAAGCTGCAAGGCCCACCACCTCCCCCACCTGCCTCAGTCAAAGGCCCCGCCCCTGTTCCTCCTCCCTCACCTATAGTCCGTAAAAAAATGGAGTTTGATTGTGACCCTTACTGGGATCCCGATTGCCTCATTGACAACCCTCCTCGCCCCATGAAGGGTAAAACTCTACCTCCTCCACCAGAGCCTGAGCCTGAGGAGGATGAAGAGGAGGAGGAGGAGGAGGAGACACCAGCACCACCTGCTCCTATTGCTAAGAAGCCAGCCTACCCGTACTACGGTTCTCCGTATCCATATGACTACAATGCAGAGCTGTACAACCCCGCTCGCTTTTCCTACCCATCCCCCAACATCAAATAAATAAACAGGAAATCAGGAGGTAGTTATGCCGGGGGTTTACTCGCTCTAACTATACGTACGTGAGAAGAATGTTGTGCGTATCCTGTGAACATCCAGCCCCCTAGTGGACAAACCAGTTAATTCTCCATCTCGAGTAGCTGCCACGTAGCGGTGTCACGTATAACCCTGGCTTTAGACCTTCACAAAACAAACACAACAACACCAGGGCTCCACACAGAGTTTCCAATTGTTACTTTTTTTTTTTACTAATTCTGACTGAATATGTTTGTTTTGTTTATATATTTCACATCCATATAAAAAAAACTAATTAAAATATGTTTTGTGTTTTGTATACTTTCTCAGCATTTGTGCATGTGTGTATGTGAAACGTGGCAATGTCCTGCAGTGTGTGTACTGTATATCACCTCAGGTTGCCTTGCTCATTAAGGTGTGTATGTAAAGGCTGGGCTAATAAAGGTAGTGCCCTGCAGTGTGTGTTTATTAGTGCTCAAAAGCAGCTGTTTTCTGTTAACTATAGCTTTTTCCACTGATCCCGCACTCCCTCACACACACACACACACACACACTGCAGGACACTCAGGGCATAAAAGTAGAAAGCACTGCCACGTATCTCTTGCTCTCTTACACACATTAATGAGCACCATACCTGCTGTGGTAGTCAAACAACAACCGTGTCAGGGGTCTTGAGTAAACCAGGTGGAAAGTACTGAATCATATAATTAAGAAAGGGACAAGTAATATAAATTATCCTCAATATTTTGAAGTACACAAAAATAGTATTACAAACATGAAAGAAGTAGTAAATGAATTTAATAAATTCTTTGTTAATATAGGGACAAAACTGGAAGAGGAGATAAGTGTTGAGACTGAAATAGACGCTATGGATTATGTTGAAAGAAATAATAGCTCAGTCTTTTTAAGAGCAGTGGACGAGAAAGAAATCTATGACATTGTTAAAGAACTTAAGAATAAAACTAGTATAGATTGGAATGATATTGACAAGGAAACAATAAAGAGTGTTATTGATGGTATTGTAAAACCATTAACATACATTTTTAATCTGTCTTTTCAAAACGGGGTTTTTCCAAATAAAAGGTTATTCCTATTTTCAAAACAGGAGATAAGCACCAGTTTACTAATTATAGACCAGACCATTACTTTCCCAGTTCTCAAAAATATTAGAAAAACTCTTTATCAAACGATTAGATGAGTTTGTTGACAAACATGAGTTGCTGACAGATAGCCAGTATGGCTTCAGGAATAATAGGTCAACAGCTATGGCACTGATGGATTTGATAGAAGAAATTACTGAATGTATTGATAAAAAGAAGTATGCAATAGGGTTGTTCTTAGATCTAAAGAAAGCATTCGACACAGTCAACCATGACATATTATTAAGAAAAATTGAGAAATATGGTTTTAGGGGAATAGTATCAGACTGGATAAAAAGCTATATATCTAATAGGCAACAATAGGTGCAAATATATCAGCAAAAATCTGGATTAATAAATATAGCATGTGGGGTACCACAAGGATCTGTGTTTTAGGGCCAAAATTGTTTATTATGTATATACTGTAAATGACATTTGCAAAGTGTCAAAGATACTTAAATTTGTAATGTTTGCAGATGACACAAATATCTTTTGTTCTGGGGTAGAACTGCAAAAGATATTGGAGGTGACCACAAAAGAAATACATAAATTTAAAAAATGGTTTGACATAAATAAATTGTCACTAAATTTAAGTAAAACTAAATTTATGCTATTTGGTAATCAAAAGAGACTAAATTAAGTAAAAATATGTATTGATAATGTGTATATTGAAAAAGTAAACGAAATAAAATTTCTTGGAGTGATCATAGACAACAAAATCTGTTAGAAACCACACATTAAACACGTAAGGGGGAAGTTGGCTGTCCTGAGAAAAACGAAACAAATTTTAAATCAGAAAGCACTTTATATACTTTATAATACCCTACTACTACCATATTTGAGTTATTGTGTTGAGGTCTGGGCAGTGGCGGTTCTACACTGAATTGCTCCCTGGGCGAGACTCCCTCCCCAGGAGTTGCCATTTCACACAATTAAATAAATTAAAAAAGTGCAAATTATTGGTGTGTTTATAATATTTTGAATGAAATGTGCGTTATTTGTAAGAAAGTCAGGTAGACATAATTTAGCCCCCTACTTGTCCGCTTCATTTGGGAGAGGTGAACTATACTCTGCGCCCCCCCGGCGCGCGTCATCCGTTCTCCTCTCCGCTCACCCCCCCATTCCCCCACCCGTCATCCGCTCTCCTCTCCACTCACCCCCCTCCTTTTCAAACAGATGATCTTTAAATGTAAGAATGATGAGGAATGTAAAGAATTTGATTGATTTAAAAACAAGAACGATGATGTATGTAAAGAATAAGATTGATATATGTTTGTTTGTTTGAAAAAAAAATTATTGTGTATGTATGTATGTATGTATGTATGGTATTTTCGCCTTGATCCACAATCTTAAACGACTACATTATTTTAGGAATTATATAAATATGCAAGTATATTATACAACTCTTGCTTCGAAAGCAATTTTAGTTGTAAATTTGATTATTGTCCCAAAGTTACCCCCTATAATAATATTATTCCACAAGTCACTTGTTTAAGATCCTCGGAAACAAAAGCCTCTCAACTTTTTACATTATTTGTACAGATATTCTTAAAGCGATGAGGTCACTTTAAAAATTAATTACCCTGTCACCTGCTTTATAGATTTTATATGAACAATTAATTAAAAAAAAGAATACATGTTGTGTAATGCCATTAACATGTACAGTACAGTCAGACCCATACAGTTTGGAACAAATGGAAGTTTTCTGGTTTTTGGGCTCTGTACATCACCACAGTTTTAATTCAAGGGGGGGGGGGATAATAAATAATAGAACAAATGGCTGATAAGCTGTTGCATGGCTAGGTCCGGCCTGTTCCTTGACTAATCAATCAGACAAAAGGTCTGGAGCTGGGTCTGGGTGTTATTTGCTGCATTTGGTAACAGTCAATTCTCAACATGTGATAAAGTGGTGTAATATCAGTGTGTTAAAAAAAGTGAGTAAAGCTCCATATCGATATAATAACTTTTAATTTAATATTTGTTTTTCTTCACTTACATTAAACTAATAATATATTTAGCACATTTTTCTAAATGTTGTGATTCAGAATAGAATGTGCAGGGTTTCCAATGCATTTGTGATTTAAATTAAAAGTTATTATATTGATATGGAGCTTTACTCACTTTTTTTCAACACAAAATAAAAAAAAATAAAAAAAAAACATTGGGAGTGGCTAATACAACAGGTTGAACCTTAAAGAGAAGTAAAGAAAAGCAACTATGATGATGAATCCTGTCCATGGTGAACAACCCTTTTTACAATACCCTTTTTATTTAGCCAAGTCAAGAACAACTTGAGTAGGTAAGCGAGTCGTTTTCAGAGTTTACAGTCACGAGATGGCTTTATGAAGTAAATACAGACATTTAACAACAAGGTGCAAAGCACTCAAGAACAGAAAGGCCAGATTAGACCACACCAGAGAAGTAGCTGCTGATAAAAGTAGCAGAAGGAATTCTGAAATGTATAGAGCTGCTCTATACTCTGCTCGAACTCCCACTGCTGTAAAACTGATAGCATATAGCAGATGGATAATGATCCAAAACATACAGTGAAAACTACTTTGGGCAAAGAAATGTATTGGGATATTCTTCACTTCAAGTCAGGCAGCTGCTTTCAATCAAACAGAACATGCTTTTCAATTACTGAAGACAAAGTGCAACTTTTAACAGCAATAAAAGACGCATCTTTTTAATCTGGCATACACATAACTCATCCCAGTACTCATACTCCAGTACACCTATACCGAATGGCAACTACGCTAATTCTCCCCATCTGTTCTGTATTTCTCTACCCATCCCGAGGCATCGGGAGATTTTGCCAGCTTCAGTAGACAAAGGCCGACCCTGCGAGGTTCCTGAGGCATCCAGAAAAGGACCAGCTCCAGCTGGATTCAGCTTTATGATGGTTGGAGCTACACATGCTGCTCCTGTGCTTCCAGTGATCCAGACCTCATCTGCTCTCTGCACCTACTGACTCGTCCCTATGCTGAACTGGTCTTCATGTCAATTTAAATAATTTCTGTCATATTGAATTTTCACCTGCACAACACACAAGATGTTATATTTCTATCTGTTATCGCCCAAATGAGGATGGGTTCCCTGTTGAGTCTGGTTCCTCTCAAGGTTTCTTCCTATTGCCATCTCAGGGAGTTTTTCCTTGCCACCGTCGCCGTCACCCTTGGCTTGCTCATCAGAGAAATTTCATTCATTCGTCTCATTATCTGCACATTTTTCTCACACATCCACACCTCCAATTATTTTCTTTTCTATAATTATTATTATTATTTGTTTTTATTTATTTATTTTCTATTATTATTATTATTATTTATTTATTTATTATTATTATTATAATTTTTTTGTTAAATTTCTTTAATTTTTGTGAAGCTGCTTTGAGACAATGACCATTGTTAAAAGCGCTATATAAATAAAATTGAATTGAATTAAAAGTGATAAAGTACCACTTGTTCTGAGTGTACCAAAGCATAATATTGTGAGCATCATTAATATAAGCACAGTTGAGTTGTGTTTCTATCATTCTCAATAAATCCAAATCCCACCATTGGTTACAAGAATTCAGTTTCATCCATGATTGGTATGGATATGGACCAAGGGCTAACATGGCTAATATTTATCTATTGAACTGAAAGGTTTCACCACTCACCACAATCTGATTAATAATTCATGTGACCGAGGTGTATTGGGTCAGATTGCTCCAATCGAGGTGTTTACATGATGAATTTTTATTTCCACTGGGCTGTTATTCCGATTAGTAGTGGAACATTAAGGTCAACATATTGACACCAGTATCAGCACAGATATTTTCTACACTGTGTGAAACGTCAGAACATGGAGAATTCAAGTTAAACCTGGACTTGTGATGAAATGTCTCAAGAATTCAAACTTCAAGCTAAAACTCTTAGCTGCAATATAAGATTTTAATGGTAGAAACATTCTCAAGATGGTCATATGACCAGCCAAAATGGCTAAGCCCCCTGCAGTCATTACAATAACCATTCAGCAGGTGGAACATCTGATCCTTGACAATTGACGGACAACTTGCAGAAGAGACGCATCTGTAGGAACTGCATACACAATCATTCACCAGCACCACTTGCACATTACAGGAACTCCACAGGGACTCCAAGAGATTTCCAGGTTTGGGCCATTAAAGAAGTTCCTGGGAGGCCAGCATTTCAAACATAAAGCAGTCCGAGTATGGCTCCGGCCAACTGAGAAAACTTTCTACCTTGATGGTCTACAAGCACTAATGACGTGCTGGCAAAAGTGTATTATGGGTCGCCATAAAACTTTTAAATCCAGGTACTGTATATCACGACAACATACACAATCCTTCTCAAAAAAATCTGAACATTTATTAACAGAACACACACTACAGAGTAGAACACAGAGTGTGTGAGTCGAAGGAGTTGACGTCATTATTATAATAATATAACAGAACAGAAATAACTTTACACGTTACCCTATATGAAACCAGCGTGTGTGTGTGTGTGTGTGTTAGAAGAAAAGCCCCCTCATGCGTCGGCCGATCCCCTGTCTGTCATAGAGCACGTTGAACTTGTTGATGAACTGGTTCATGCTGTTGCAGGTTTTGGTGATAGTGCCGAGATACGCCATCAAGCCCACGTCGTTACATTGCTGCCCGCACACATGTACAAACACACACACAGTATATATTGTGAACAATTGAGTCATTTCATGCACTGCTATAATGTTTTGTTGCAGATTATTCTGCTATAATGTCAAACCAGGAGTTTTCCTCCTAACATTACAAAACTACAGAGTACAGTCTGACGGTACCAATCAACAGTGAATAAGATCACACCCCCCCATACTCATATGTACTCATACACACACTAGTGTCAATAGTGTGCAATACTCACGTCGTAGAAGTCGGTCTTGAACTTGAGTGTGCTGAGTACAGGTAGCCGGTGACACAGGGCGTTTGCTTCACGCAGGATCTCGTGGTTAAATGGAACTTCACCTACACACCCAAACACAAGCTTAGTGTGAGAAATGCAGTAAAGGTGTGAAATAGTAGCATGACACGTGCTCGCGTCTCACCAGCCTCCACTGCTTTCACATACTCCAGGATGAGTTTGACTCGACTGTGCAGCATCTTAATAGCACTGTGCTGAGCTATGAGGTGTTCTGCAACTGTGTGTGTTTGAGAGAGAGAAAATTATTCGACAGACAAACATCAAGAGCAATGTGTTGAACTCAAACTACAATACAACACCCGATATTACTGCACCCCTAAAAATAACCTGTGGAATTCTCTCCTGTTCCCGTCGACGTCATGCGTGCCACGTGATCCACTCCGATTCGTTCGGCCTCCTCTGTCGCCAAAGTATATGGTAGCTCTGCAAACAACATAGTCGCCTAGCAACAACATAGCACAATTAGAGTCACCACAATCATCATTCACAATCATCATCATCATCATCCTCCTCACCTCTCCATTAATGATGTCGATCACGGACTCGTACACGCTCACGGGCAACTAGAGAAAGGAGCAGAGAGAGCATCTGTGTGTCGGTAGTGTACCGTATAACATTATTTTTATTGTGTGTATCCCTATAAGTATGTCTTACATCCGTGTGTTTAGTCATTGGGTTGAGCTTCAGGAACAGCGGACTCTCGATGATCTCACACACCTGCAACACACACACACATAGCCTTTTTCCACTGGAAAACTGCAGCTATTATAATGATTTATATATTCATAAAAACACACTCTTTAGCTCCACCCACCTGCTTATGAATGTGGATATCTGATTGGTCGGGAAGGCCACCGGTCGTGTACCAGCCAAGAAACTCCATATCCTTGAATACTTGCTTGACTAATACACACACAAACACACACAATGAGAAGACCTTACTAATGCTTCACCTCACTAGGTGTCCAGGTTCAGATTAGAAACTGGGAAATTCCAGTGAAAGTTGTAGTGTTCAAATTAAACCGGGACTTTTGATTGTGCAGAATAACAGAGCAGTAATGAAAGTTTAAAAACTCATCACAAGCCCAGGTTTGACTTGAACTGTAATAATCCTAGTTTACTAATTCAGAGTGTATTCCGCCACCCTTGTGTCATGGGGTTCGTTCTTCGTACGTCGCTTGACACATCCGAGGTGAATTGACACATCTAAGATGTGTTCATTTCGTGCTAATTACGGTCTGGCTAAGTTGGTTCTTCGAGGACACCTGTTGTTGATGATTAGTATGACTGGATTGAGTTGTTTAGGATTATTGCGCGTTCGTGCGTTGGTTCAAAAGGCGATATGCATCGACAGTAGAAACACTGATCACAACCCCTTCGATTGGTTGAGGAAAGGGCAAAAGAGCAAGCTAATTTTTTTTTGTAACACCTGTTATGCGCTGAAATGCCCCCATGCCATGGATCCCCCCCACCACACACACACACACACATAATCGCTATCAAATATTATATTAGAACATAATATGCGAATTCCTTGCGCATATGGGTTACAAATTACATGAGACAATAAAATTTTATTTGCAATATGAAAATAAATATGTTGTATATGGAAAAATAGAAATATTAATATTTTTTTCAAAAACATGTATACTTTTATATTGTTTATTTTATAATAAAATTAGTTTAATCCAATATGTCATTATAAAAATTATTTTTATTATTATATATAAATATTTATTTGCACATTCATGACGAACCCCTGAAAAATAAATGTGTTACAAAATAAACATTATAAAAGAATTTGTATTAATGATATTGATGGCTGTCTCGTGCCTAGGGTTTATTATAACATTTAGGCATTTGGCAGACGCTCTTATCCAGAGCGACTTATAAAAAGTGCTTTAAAGTTTACATCACTGGATACATACTTACACTGGGTTAACTAGGTTAATAAAGTGCCATTAGTCCAACACAACTGGGAAGAGGGTTTTTTTTTTTTTTTTTTTGTCCAAGTACTGGAGAAACATGTGTCTTCAGTTGTCGTTTAAAGACAGTCAAAGTCTCTGCTGTACAGACAATAAATTCATAGGTTTATTATTATCAAATTATATTACTGTTATGTTCTAATATAATATTTGATAGCGATTATTTATACATGTTGTTGGTCATATGCAAGATACTTTTCTTTTCCCATGTGAGTCAGTCCGCGTCAGTAGCGCTTTTTAACCAATCAGACGTGACCTCGCCATTTCAACCAATTATAACCCGGCAGGAGCGGAGCCTAAATCCTGTTTACCTGAAATAAACCTGCTACCGAGCAGGTTCAAGCTTACGGACATGCTGCTATGACAGCAAATGCGAGAATCGCATTGAAGAACGAAACAATCCAAGATCAGAACAAATCCACAACAATCAAATCCAGCTTACGGGGTTAGCAACGTACGAAGAACGGACCCCTGTTCCTGAGATGCAGGATTTACCGAGGATAAAATGTACTTACACTGCTCCTCCTTTGTGTAATAATACTCTTTGTCGATGTGAATTCTGTCCTCAACTGTGTGGAACAGCAGCTCGAAGGAGTTCATCACCTCGATGTTGCGGCCCTCCTGCTTCCCAATCAAAGCGCCAATAACTGAAACATAGCGATACACGCGATCAGTACACACACTACACAACTTTCAACACATTAGCACAGCTCTCAAAATTCACACCTCTCTCTCTCTCACCTTGTATTACACGTCCCTCTTGTGACCGTAGCCTGATCCAGTGGTCTGAGATGTTCAGGATGACGAGCGGATGAAGTGCCACAGACACACTGCCAGTGACACCAGACGCCATCACGCTGGGGCTCGCTGCATGCGAGTGTACACACAGAAAAACACAAAGCTCATAAGATTATATGGATAATGACATCATAACCAATATAACAGTGGTGAACCGTGTGTTCTCACAACTCTATATCACAAGCAGCACATTAGCCTTTTCATCAAGTTGATCTACACTACCGCTTCTATTAGATCAGATTACACAGGCCAGTCTTGGCCACTCATGACCCTGTCGCCAGTTCACACGTTTTCCTTCCTTGGATTCAATTAAATGAAATTTTATTTGTATAGCGCTTTTAACAATTGTCATTGTCGCAAAGCAGCTTTACACAATCAAAAGAATTTATGTTTGTATGAGATGTGTATGAATCAAAATGGTCAGATTGCCTCTTATGATCAAGCCGAGGGCGACAGTGGCAAGGTAAAACTCCCTGAGATGGTAATAGGAGGAAACGGATTCAACAGGGAACCCATCCTCATTTGGGTGAAACAGAGAGCAGGAATTGACCTGCATTCATACTGTGTGTTAGGTGCCAGGCAGTTCAGCTATAACAGTTGATGTTAATTGATGTTAATATGGAGTCCAGGTAGTTATTGGAGACTCAGGTAGACTTGGAGGAAATTCCAGTCCCGAACTATGGAGCGACTGCAGCCAAGTCAAGTCCTCAGAGAAACAGTTGTCAACATCAGTCAAATCCAGAACCGTCGTCATGGTAAAGTGAAACCTTCCCCACACACACCGAGACGCATCCTAAAGAGACACACGGGGCGAGATCTCCAACCAGAAGCGGGGCACCAGGATGGGTCAGACAGGTCCGGAGGGCAGAGGGAGTCTGGATCACTGGCAGCTCAGGAACAACATGGGCAGCTCGACAGAGAGAGGGAAAGAGAGAACAGGAGAGGGGAGAGCAGAAGAGCTCTTTTTGGTAAGTCCTGACCACTGAAGACCACGAACATCCCACCTGACTTGCAGTTCTGGAGTTGCAGTTCTGACCCTCCAACAAAATCAACTTCAGGGAAAAAATGTTTATTGGTTGCCAATTATTTGAAGTTTACTTTGTGCGGCCACTGGGATGAGATATTGAAAATGCAGCCAAGGTGAGAAGGGCCAAATTGACCCACTCAGTATTAGGCAGTTGGTCATAATGTTATGCCTGATCATTGTATAACTACATGATGCAATAAAGGAAAAGTAGCTGACCTGTATGAACATACAAATAATACTATCTGATGCCACAGACTTGATTAGTGGCACGTGAAGGGTAATAAGCTGAATGTATATTGTTAATTAAAGAATATGCCTTTAAAGCTTCTGCACTTACAGGAAGTAGAATGACGATATGAACCAGTTTATAAACACATACAGCATTTATACTCATGTACATTATACCTAGACATTTCTAAATATAATTTCTCTCTCTCTCTCTCTCTCTCTCTCTCTCTCTCTCTCTATATATATATATATATATATATATATATATATATATATATATATAGAAAAATCTGCTGTCCAAATACACCATTAAGCACAAATAATACCTAAACAAAACGACGTTTGAGTAAATCGTAATGCCTTTTAATGTTGTATTCCTGTTAATATGAAGATATCGCCTTAAGGTGTTGTCAAAAACAAAATTTAGCTTGCATGCTACGGACCAATCACTACACGATTTCTTACTCAAAGGCGGGACAACGACGACAGACATCCAATCAGAAACATCCCGAAGTGTGCGCTAGCCAATAACCACTAAGCACAGGTTTTCTCCAAAGGCTAAGGCTCTTCAGTCAGCTATTTTATTGTACAGACAGCTCTGAATTTAACACCTCGCTGCGTTTCTTATTCACACATGATTACAGAAATGGAGCAACACAAACTGTGCAGCATTAACGGTATAAAATGCTCGTGTCAACACAACTTTGGAACAGAAACACTCACCGGCCGCGTCCACTTCCATTCCTCCACCATTACTCGCCGCCATCTTTGCTGGGTTGAAACCACACATGCGCAATACTTAGCGGGCGGATGTACAGCGGAGCGTGCCAGTGCGCATGCGTAGGACTTGACTTTCAGCTTCACATTTTCGCCGCAAGATGGCGGCGTAGTTTTCGGTTTCTGATGATGACGCGGCTAATACGTAACATAAACACAAGTAGCGTAGAAATTGTTAAAAGTTTAAAGCTAAAAATGATTAGCTAATTAGCTTTAATGTAATCAGTGTGATATTATTATTTATTATTATTTAAGTCCACGTACAGAACACTCTGCCTAACAATAATATAATAGTACTATATATATATATATATATATATATATAATTTTTATACAAAGAAATAAAATTTTATAAGGTTGAGCGCCAAGGTGGTGTAGTGGTTGGCATTGTCGCCTTGCACCTCCAGGGTCTGGGTTCGATTCCCGTCTCTGTGTGCATAGAGTTTGCATGTTCTTGGTGGGTTTCCTCCGGGTACTCCGGTTTCCTCCCACCGTCCAAAGATTAGGCTAATCGGCGTTCCCAAATTGCCCGTGGTGTGTGTATGTGTGTGTACCCTGCGATGGACTGGCACCCTGTCCTGGGTGTACCCTGCCTCATGCCCTAAACCTCCTGGGATAGGCTCAAGGTCATTGCGACCCTGAATACAGGATAAAGCGGTCGATAAGATGAGTGAGTGATTACGCCTTGTTCACACTAAGTTATACTTCTTTCGTCGAAAACCAAATACACTCCCTGTTCGGTAATCAGAGGGTGAATTACAATTGAGAAATCGAAAAGGTAGATCAGATAAAAATGAGGTTTTGTTATAAAACGACTCCAGCACGTTAAAATTCACTTATCCCACTTCAGCGCTGTTATTCCAACTGTGAAAATATTAACTAATCCCAGTAAGAATATTCAGCTTGGCTTTTCTAGTTAATATCTATTGGGATAGGCTCCAGGTCCTCGCAACCCTAATTACCCTGTATTATCCTGTAAGTGGTATAGCAGATGAATGAATGAATCTATTGGTGCAGTTGTTTGTTTACATCAAGCAAGTAGCTTATTAGTACCTTGTTTTAAAGTAGATTATTAAATCCACCACAAAACTTTTTATAACATTGCTCATTTCTTAAACAGACCGGTGGAAAGAATTTAATGAAATTTTTGCAGTACTGTACTTTGATAGTAGGTTGATTTAAGACACTTCCCAACTGTTTGGTGCGTGTACAATACACTTTTAAAACTTGCTGTTTCTAACCTGGCATATTACTTCTACTCAACATTCTTAATTTAATTTAGTACATTAGTTCATTAGTACATTTAGGCATTTGGCAGACGCTCTTATCCAGAGCGACTTGCATTTAAAAAAAAGTCTTTACACATCTGAGCAGTTGAGGGTTAAGGTCCTTGCTCAAAGGCCCAACAGTGGCAACTTGGTGGTTGTGGGGTTTGAACCTGGGATCTTCTGAACCGTCCAATTTATGGCACAGGTTTAACTTCAGGCAAATACATAAGTACTGCCAAAGTTTCAACATATACTGTCCAGCCAGTTTCATGATGCTGTGACAAAATCTGACTGGTTAGACAGACAATTTTCTGAGGTTTCGGGTCCTCCAGTGTCTGGAATGTAAAGGTATCACTGAAAGAGTGAGTTCTGGGCAATGTACAGACAAGACTTGTATTTATATAGATTAAAATGCCCTGTCTAATACAAAATGCATTTATTAGCAAACAAATATATGTTTGTTACAGTCAACAAATGAAAGAATTCTTGTCATCAAAATGACAGCTGTTGTGTATTTCTAGGCACAAAATATTGCAAATGTACCTAAAAAATCTAATTATTTACAGTGCAATTGTTTATGCAAACAAGGGAAATGCAATTCCAATGAAATATTCGAATGAGCTTTTTACAATTATTATTTACATTTTAATGAAGACAGAATAATACAGCATGATTCTGAAAGGACTGTACTGGGAAACAAGTCAACAGTTCCCAGCATTATTTATGATGACCACTAGGGGTGCTGATTTCCTCATGTAGTCTCGCTCACTCACTCATTGTCATTACCGCTTAATCCTGTATTCAGGGTCGCAAGGACCCTGAGCCTATTCCAGGAGACTTCGGGCACAAGGCAGGATACACCCTGGACAGGGCGCCAATCCATCGCAGGGCACACATACATATATATACTACGGGCAATTTGAGAACACCAATTAACTTACATGTCTTTGGACTGTGGGAGGAAACCCGAGTACCTGGAGGAAACGCACCAAGCACAGGGAGAACATGCAAACAGAGACAGGAATCGAACCCGGACCTTGGAGGTGCAAAACGACAGTGCTAACCACTACATCACCGTGCCGCCTTTGTGTAGTCTCCTGATTTAATAAAGATTTTAGGTCATGTTTAAAGGAGAAGACTTTGTTGTGTTGGGGGAAAAAATAGGACAGCGTCACCTCTGATTGTTAGAAATGCAGACACTTGGCTCCTTCCAAGGTTTTTGTTAATCTCTTTTAACTGGAAGATGAGTCATGTCACTTGGACTTCTTTCTTGTTAAGTAGATACGCTTCACTACGTATCCAAGTAGCAGACTGAATTAGCCACTTGGGTGAATAGTGAAACATTTACTTACAAGAAAGAAGTCCAGCTGACATGACTCACCTTCCAGATAACCTCACCTGATGACTGAGAATCTTCAAAAGAGTTAATGTCTTTTGAACATACACATAAGTTTGCATGCATGTGTGTGAGAGAGACATAAGAGACATAAAGGTGTTAAAAAAACACTTTATTAAAAAAGATCAAACGTGGTAAAGACTACAGCGACTCTCTTTGGGCGTTACGTGTCAGTCTCCTGAGGGATGGAGAGAGAAAGTGAGAGAAAAATGCACAAATGAGACAAAATGATTGTCAGAGCTTGCTGTCTGTGTATAAGATGTGATTTTGTGTGTGTGTGTGTGTGTCTGACCTGTATGTCTGTTTGATTGTGCGTTTGTCACAGGGACTCTTGTTAGAGCTGCTAGTCGAGACAGGAAACTCTCTTCTTCTTTCTAAACACACGGCATCATTTTTTACATTTGCAATGTGTGTATGTGTGTGTGTATGTGTGTGTATGTGTACTGTATGTGTGAGATCCCACCTGAAGCTCATGACTAATAGTTTGGGTTTGATGTTGCAGGTCCACCCTGTCACACACACACTCCTCCTCGCAGTGAGAAAGAAGATGTTGTTTCTGCTGTGCAACTCTACACACACACACACACACACACACACACACACACACACACACACACACACACACACACACACACACACACACACCTTGACTTACAGAGGCAGTTGACCCAAAAATACCCCTTCAAAATCTAAACCTTTGGTAATTATGTGTGTGTGTGTATGTGTGTGTGTGTAGTTGTACCTCCGGTAGAACTCAGTTGAGTGTGGTTTCCTAGCCCAGTGGCTGAGCTCCCGCTGTAGACATCTCACACACTCTGCTGTCTTCTGCCATCTTTCTCTCAACTCTGTGCACACACACACACACATATAACGTTCTCATACACAATAGAGACAGGTACAGAGATTGTGTATGATGAAGATTAACAATGCGTACGTGAGTGCTCTTGAGGTGGGCAGAGCTGCGTTGCCGTGACGACCGTGTGCAGGTGAGAGCAGTAGTTCATTACGAGAGTGAAAAGAGAGTCACGCGATACACACCCACTGTCCAACAGTATCCTCATTAGCTGGTCCTGTAAAGGAAAAATACAGATACAGCGAAGAATATACTGTATACAAATAAATCTTCATTATTATTATTATTATTATTATTATTAAAATATTATTATAAAGATGCTGTAATTTCTCTTATTGTTGGCTCACCTTCTGTTCATCATCAACGGCCGTTTTGTCAGACCGCACTGATTCGACCAATCCCAGTCGAACGCTGCGAGCGAGGGCGTGACTGATCAAAAACTGGGCGTGGCCTCGTAGGAGCTCCAAGGCTGTGTCGAGGTCTGAGAGGAGCTCCTGGTGAAGGCTCTAACCAAACAGAGTTTGTATGTAGTTTTATTAGGTATGTATGGAAGTGTTCATGTGTGTCCGTGTTATTTACCTGTGTGTCTATGTGTGTGCACTGTGTAGTCGTCATCTCTCTCAAGGTTGCATTATAGAAGTGTTGAGCTGCCAAATGGTGCTGGATGTCTGACACCAGGAGGCGCTGTTTTCCTTCAATCATTGCAACACTAAAAGAAACAAACAGCAGCTTTAGAGTATTTTTTGATGTGCTCTCGTGTTGTGCCACAGGTTACGGTGTATTCAAGCCAACCGGTTGAAGAAAGATGGACACAACATGGACGAACAAGTCGAGGTTTAAGGACAGACTGTGAAAGAAGTGATGATAAAGAAAAAGAGGACAATTAAATGAGGTGTGGAGTTAAAGGTCAGATTGTTAAGTAAAAGCATAGATACACGTAGGGGTGGTGTTATAAGGAACATGAACACTCTCACCTGTCCCTTAAGTCTTTCTGCCTGGTAATCACTGCTACAGTAACCTTCATGTTCTGGTTGCCTAGGTGATGAATTGCAGCGGTAGCTAATGCTTCCTGTTCAGCCCAAATCTGCAAAGAGAAAGATAGATATGAATTAATGTTGTGATATAACGTAACTGAGTACAGTGGAACCTCGGATTACGAGTAATGCGGTTTGCGAGTGTTCCGCAAGACGTGCAAAGATTTTTTATAAATTTTGACATGAAAAACGAGCAAGTCTTGGTTTACACACGCTATCATGTATACTGATACATGTGTACTATCACTATACCCTGTAACTGGTATAATCAACATACGTGTGTGTGTGTGTGTGTGTGAGAGAAGCAGAGACACACACGCACGCTTCACACACACACGCACACACACACACAAACACATTAAAGGCGCGAGAGAGAGATTGAGAGTGTGTGAACCGGCACGTTGTCAAATTACGCGCAAGAGAAAGAAAAACGCACACACACACAGGTTTTTCTGTTTATCTGCCGGGATTTATTTTTACTTTTTTTAAAGGTAAAGTGCAGGTTAATTTGTTTCATTTTTACTTTATATTTTGTATGAATGTATGTATGTATTTTTTTTGGGCTGTGGAACGAATAATTTGAGTTTCCATTATTCCTTATGGGAAAATTTGCTTTGCTTTACGAGTGTTTTGAAATACAAGCCCAATTCTGGAACGAATTATGCTTGTAATCCGAGGTTCCACTGTACATGTACTTTGTTATTGTACTTAAGTACATGTTTCACTTATCTGTACTTGAGTAGTTTTATTAGAGGATACTTTTTACTTTTACTCCGCTCATAGGTACAGCAAATTATGTTATGTTGTTATGTTATGTTACCTAACCACATTGCTTTGTAGTATTTCAAAAGTTGTTTTGCCACTGAGAGACAGAAAATTATTTTTTTTTTACTATAAAAAAGGCTACAATAGGCTAATACCAATCTTCTTTAGGTACTAAAGTAAATTTAAAGGTGAGTACATGCGTACATTTACTTATACTTGAGTACCATGTGCCCTAAAGAAACTTTACTTTGACTCAAGTTTAGGGTTTGCATACTATACCCACCTCTACCACACCTCCCCCACACCCCTCAATCAATAAACCTGATTGCTTTGTTCAAGATGCTCTCTGAGCATCTGCAGCTGCTGGTTGGTGTGGCTTTCCTTTTGTTGCATCTGATTGGTCCAATTAACTTCCATGTTGCTCACTAGGGTACAGCAGTGCTCCTCAGAAAGGGCGGAGCTTGTAGTTAGCATGCTCACAACACACTTATGCCACAACCTCTTGACGCTTTCCGAATAGTGACAGAAGAATTTCTGAAACACAAACACACATACACTTTAAATTTGCTTTAGACATTTTAAGGCTGGAGGATTGCAGTCAGATGTACTGTCACTCACTTTCCACACTTCACACACGGCATCGGACACTTTTCTGTCTTGCTGTAGCTCATACTCTCGTCTCTGCGTCCAGTGTTTTGACGTCAGCTCTGCCATCAGCTGAGAGACAGACAATGACATCATCAGTGGGAGGGGCTTTTAATTTCCAATTTCGTCTCCAAAAGCAAAAAAGATTCTTGTAATTTTTAACTAAATAGTAAGTAGGAGGAGCTGGCCATGTCAATTTACAGATAAACAAGCAAGTTACCCTGGCAACCTGCTGAGCATCTTGATGATCATGTGACTGGATCATGTGACTCTCTCTGTTCTGAGCCTTTATCATCTTTCTCATCCTCATGTCTGTCTTCCTACAGTGATCGCTTGCCAGCTGCAGGGTGTGCTCTGTAAGCTCTACACATATGCACACACACTCGACGTGTTACAACTGTTTGACTATAAGTGTGGTGAATGCAGTGTGTATATGTGTGTGTGTGTGTGTAAACATACGTTCAGTGCAACGCTGCAGCTCATTAGTCATCACACTCTGCAGCTCACTGATCAACTTCTCCATGTTATCAAAGTCCAGCTGTCCGTCAGCCGTCAGCTCCTCCACTGATTGGCTGGTGAGCTGTATTATAAGCTCCGCCTCCTGTCTCATTACAGCAGTCCTAATTCTTAGCCAACCAGATAATTCCTCCCACCACTGCTGCCTGTCCCACAGAGTCTGGTGGAGAGAAAAAGAGAGAGAGAGTGTCAAAGGGCAAGTCTACCTTTTTTTCTTTGTCTCTTCAGAATGTCTGCCTCTTGATATGTACACTCTGTCTGTCTCTGTCTGTCTGGGCAGTGGTGGCTCAATCGGTTAAGGCTGTGGGTTTCTGGGTTACTGATCGGAAGGTCGGGGGTTCGAACCCCAGCATCGGCAAGTTGCCACTGTTGAGCCCTTGAGCAAGGCCCTTAACCCTATCTGCTCCAGGGGCGCTGTAAGCTGGCTGACCCTGTGCTCTGACCCCAGTTTCCTAATTGGGATATGCGAAGAAGAAATTTCGCTGTGCTGTAAAAAGTACATGTGACAATAATTGAATATTCTTCTTCTTTTATATGCTTTAATTTGTACAGTCTAACTGAAATAGTTGCTTTAACTAACACCACTATTTAAAATATCAAGCTGCCTATACTGTACTTCTGTCTGTCTGTTTATTTATCCACGTTAATTAACACACTTTACTTTAAATCTGTGTGTGTGTGAGAGAGAGAGATCTTCAAACCTGAATAATGTGATAAGGAATTTCTTTCAGCTGCTTTTCCACCAGCAGCAGGCAGTTGATGAGTGTCACCTCCCGTGGGGCATCATTCGGCTCGCAGCACTCAGGATGTTGACAAAGTCGCTCTAACTGTTGAGCAAAGCTCAGAGCCTACACGGTCACATACACACAACAGAATATAACACTCGGTTATCTGTGGAAAAAAAAAGAATCTCGTAGCTTAAGCTTTCGACATAAGTGTATGAATGTGTGTCCAGTTACCCTACGTAGTGCGCATTCCAACGTCTGTCTTCCTGCTGTTTCTACTTCTTCTATGGAACAGATGGGCTCCGCCGCTATCTTGGATCTCAGCGATCCAGAAGATAATTCCCTTTTCAGCTTCTCTAATTCCTGCCCAGAGTGACCATGGGTTAACAAGTCATTCTCTTGCTCTTGTACACGCTTAAACAACAGCAACAACACAAACATTCATAAGGTCTCAGATGTGTTTGGAGAACTGGTAAGAATTACAGTATCGTTCAAAAGTTTGGGGTCACTTGCAAATTTCTTTGTTTTTGTTTAGTGATTTATTTTCTACATTCTACAACAATACTGGGGATTTCAAAACTATAAAATAACACATATGGAATTAGGTAATTACGTAACAACAACAAAAACACCAGTTAGTTGTTATTGTAAGACACAGAGGTCGGCCTTTCTGTAATAGTTCTTGCAAGAACAGTATTGTCAAGTGCATTTGCAAAATCCGTCCAGCACCATAATGAAACTGTCTCTCATGAAGGCCGTCCCAGGAGGACGAGACCAAAACCTACCTCTGCTGCAGACGAGAAGTTCATTTAGAGTTATCAGCCTGAAAAATGACCAATTAACAGCACCTCAGATTAGAGGCGTTATGAAGTCTTTACAGAGCAGAAGTAGCAGAAACATCTCAATATCAACTGTTCAAAGGAGATTGATGCATTTTTGGACTCCTTTAGCATTCCTTTACAATGTAGAAAGAAATTAAAATCAGGAACGATCACGAAGTTAGAACGTGATCTAAAACTTTTGAACGGTAGTGTATATGAATTTCATATTCATTTTTATATTAAATTTGGCCCGTCTGCAGTACCATCAATGCCCACTGTGAGCAACATTGTTAGAAGCAGAATGATCCCACAGACATACTGTATATACTGCATGCGCACTGGTGCGCAGTTATGTTGCAACAGGAAGGGGCCGTCCCCAAACTGTTCCCACAAAGTTGGGATCATGAAATTGTCCAAAATGTCCGGGTATGCTGAAGCATTAAGAGTGCCTTTCACTGGAAGTAAGTTGGCAGTAGCCCAACTCGTGAACTGACTGTGCAGCAGTGTAGACAGTTTGCTGTCATCAACTGTACCAGTGAGTGTAAATACAATACGGAACAATACATGATGAGAATGTTCTCAGTGTCCTTGGTGTCCATCAGTCTTACACACAAACAGATACGCACCTTCTCCTGCTGCTGTTTGAATCTACTGTCTGTACTGAACAGAGCTTGTACAATCTGCAGGAAAATCTGAAATAAAATAAAATAAATAACTAAATAAAACGTATAGTGAACATACATTTTGAATTCTGTGTGCATGTGAGTGTAAGAGATACACAAAACCTACTCCCCACTGTTGCTTCTGTAACTGAGCCATAGCGTGCTGGAGGTTTTGCAGCGTCACACACAGCAGACTGAGTCTCCTCTCATCTCTAATAAACACACGCACACATGCACACACACATTCAGGAATAGCACCATCCATACAACCAGTGGTGTTCGAGTCAAATTGGGACTTCTTATTTCTTAAATGAAGGTGTAAAACCAACTGACGTTTATAGAAGACTTTAAGCACAGTATGGTGATGTGACATGGAAAACTTTTGAATTATGCAAATGTTTTGAAGAAGGTCGTACGTCCGTAAATGACGAACCCCCAGCCAAGGTGGCTCAGAGCCCACTGCAGTCCATGGACCTGCATGTGGAACCCCTGATCATTGAAAATTGGAAGAGACGCATCTGTGTGTGGTAACTGTACACATTATCATTCACCAACATTATTTTCACAAAGTTATTGCCACGTCTCCTGTATAGTCCTGACCTCACTCCAAGCCATTTTCACATGTTTGGTCCATTAAAGGAGTTCCTCGGGAACCAGAGTCATAGTGAAATAGGCAGCCCAATCCTGGTTCAGGCATACTGAGGAATATTTTTATCTTGATGGTATACAAGTACTATTGAAACGTTAGGATAAGTGCATTAGTGTAGCAAGTGATTATATAGAGAAATATAACTAGATTTTATTCTCATAACTGCGTTCTGTTATTCTGCACAAGCAAAAGTCCCAGGTTGACTTGAACACCCACTGTATATACAGTAGTACGCTTTTTTGGGTTGGGTAATTACAAATACAAATGTCATAATACATCATGCAGTATATCATGATACAATTTTGTAAAGAAATGTCCAGGGTTATAGCAGTGGTTCATTTGTATATATATACAGTGAAGCCTTGGATTGCGAGTGATGCGGTTGGCGAGTGTTCCGCAAGATGAGCAAAGATTTGTAATAATTTTTGACGAACAAGTCTTAGTTTACGAGTGCTGGGTATCATATATCGCACACAACTGAGCCAACGGTTTTTCTCTCTCTTGTGCTGCGGAATTGTGTGTAATCGTCTTCCCGGCAGGGTCTTAGTGCGCACCTCTTACTGGTATAATCACCATTCGTGCACACGTGTACTGTTTACTATAACACTGTGACCATGTGTGTGTGCGGAAAACATATTTTATTCTGTGTCTGTATGCGTGTGTGCAGTGTGTGTGTAAAGCAAAAGCAAGTCTCATTAGAGAGGTTAAAAATCCATTTTCTCTCTCTGCTCAAGGCTCAGCCTGCTCTACGTGTCTGTGTCTGCGTGCGTCATTGGACACCGTGCCCCACACACACACACACACACACACACACACACACACACACACACACACACACACACACACACCCCTCCTACATTCGCCTTCACACACACTCTTTCTCTCTGCTCAACACAGAAACACTGCTCTGTCGATATTCTTTTGAAAGGTAAAGTGCAGGTTAATTTGCTTTATTTCTACTTAATATTTTGTGTTAATTATGTATTTTTTTTTGGGCTGTGGAACAAATAATTTGTGTTTCCATTATTTCTTATGAAAAAATTCAATTTGGATTACTTAACAAATTATGCTCGTAATCCAAGGTTCCACGGTGTATGTGTGTGTATATATGTATATATATACACATATACACATATATACACGTATGTGTGATCACTTTATTAAATGTGTATAACAATAGATTTCTTCTTCGTGTTTGCAAACACAATAGTGTATATATATATATATATATATATATATATATATATATATATAGTATTGTATTTGTAAAAGTTAAAGGAATTTTAGAAAATACTATATGTTGAAAATGTACAAAAACTACAAAGTTGAACAAAAAATTGCTGATTCCTAATAAGACAAGGAAAAGGTATCTCACAATATTTCCGAAAAGCACAATGATTATTAATTGATCATAATATTGACTGTATATAGTTACATTGTCCAGCCGTGTTGTGTACTCACTCAGGGTAGGACAGTGCGTGTACATAGTGTTGGGCTCTCCTGAACGTATGTCTTTTGTGGCTGGGACTAGATGAAACGCTCTCGTCCTCGTCTCCACTCTCGCCGGGCCAATCGGAAGACGAGGAGGCGGAGTCATGGGGTGAGGGATCCGAGGCTCCATCTGCTAAAGGCTAACAATCACATAATGCATACAAGACATGTAGATTAGCTTTATTGATACATTTTTTATCATCGTTACTGAGATAAATGTTTAAACAGGAAAACCACATCGACTAAAATGGCACAGGCTTGTTTACAATGTTTTTATCATTGAAATGAACCGTACGCTTTAAGTCTGTGAATGTCAATCTTTTTAATTGACATTTCACTCAAGAAATTTCATCACAAGTCCTGGTTTGCTTTGAATGCTTCTCGTATTTTGATCACTGGATCAACTGTTGCTTAATGCAAATATGCATGGAAGCCTGGGGAGCAATCCTGTTCTCAGCTAATTTTTATGAAGAGTATATATAATATTGCTAACAAGCTGAACAACAGCTTCTGGACAAATCTATAATCGTATCAATTTAACAAGATAATATTCTCTGTAATTTAAACTCTGTAATCCATTCAGTGTTCCTTAAAGAGCAAATTAATAAAAGTTTCAGAGGATTAGATCATAAAAAAAAAAAAATTAATTCTCTGATCTTACTCTGTATCTCTGATTAATAGGATAGACCACCCGCGCCTTCAGCGCAAACGCACTGACGTCATTGATCACAGGGCTGCCTGTGCGGCTCACCTGAAAGACAAGCAGAGAGAAAAATGATGAAGGCAATATTCAAATGTAACAATGTTCTATTTGTACAGAAGCTGTATGTGTAGGTGTCTGTGTGTACAAACTGTTTCAGCAGCCTCTGTCTTCCTTCCCACCACGACATCCTGCTCGGTTTCATCGTCTCTCTCGTCCTCATCAATAAGGCTCCACGGGTCACCTTTAGACTACACAGGATGCAAACTTTAATTCACAGGAAAATTTAAACACACTATTTTATTAAAAACGCCATTCTAATGTGGGAGAATTCCAGTCTAGTAATAGTTTCTTCTACAGTATTGGAACATTCTTATAGGAAAAGTGTTCAATATTTTTTATTTGATTTGATAAATGAGTTTCATAAAATGATACATTTAAACTTTATTTTGTAAGCCAGTTAACGTCAACATTTTTTGCTTCTACACACAGAACAGGATTGCAGAACTAACGTCTGTCAACACCATCATCATACACTTTCCCCATGAATTAAATTCCTAGCACAAAAATGATGTGTATGTGAGAGACCTTTGCAGACAGACAGTAGGGTTTGAAAAGCAGTGTGTGTACAAGTATGGCGGCGATCATTCCCAGTAGCAGTCCTGAACACACACTTCCCAACAACACTCCTGAGTGCAGAGACACACAATCTGCTTGGCGAAGCAGCACATCGCCCGAGCACTCCATCCTACACACACAAACACATTTTACTCCAAGATACATTTTCTGTAAAACAGGACAAAAGTCAGATGAAGCAATTAAACAATAAAGGCAGTGTTCATTTTTTTTTACTGAAATGAAATAAATAATGAGGTCCATGATCTATAGCAGGGATGGTAAATGGTAGCACCATACTATGTATTTTAGTAAACCGTACCAAAAACATAACTAGCTCATGTTTGAGACAGATTACATTTTTCTTCTGTTTAAATACCATTGTAACCAATGTTGCCAACTTATGCAAACTTCCCATTTCTTAAACAACTATGTCAGAAGTCATATCCTGTGGTTGTGGCAAAGATATTACTCTATTTCAGAAGGGTCAAATTATTGGCCTACATCAAGAAATGAAATCAACTACAGAGAGGGCTGAAACTACTAAAATTATTAAAACCTGAAAGAATAGTGGTACAACATTACCTTCGAGGAAGAAATGTGGTCAGAAAAACATCCTGAATGAGTCTGATGGAAGATCACCTAATCATTAATGACATCGAATCATGTAAAAAATAAAACAACAGTAGAACTCACGGTTATGTTTAATAGTGAAAGTAAGAGCATTTCCACACGCTCAATGCGAAGAAAACTCAAAGGATTGGGAATAAACAGCTGTGTAGCCATAAGGAAAAGAAATGATGATGAACCCATATTTGCCCTGTTCCAGGGTGATGTCAGTATAAGAAGAGAAGCAGATGAAGTGGTTTAGCAATGTTATGAAATGTGACATTGCATTAGTTTATCAAAACAGTGCCACGACTGTAATCAAAGCAAAAGGCAGTCCTTTTTAAATGAGGTCAGTTAAAGTGTGTATTGTTGAGAAAAAGACCAATTAGTGATCCCCAATGACCAATCACTGACCATACAGTATGGAAGAAAATCACGAAGCACTAGTTAAAGCTAGACTGTAACACACACAACAACAATCTGTAACCATCACACACCACCACTACATACAGACTTCTCAGTGATCAGTATTGCTCCCAATGACCAATTACAGCAATGCCCTTCTGTGACAACACAACCATAAACTTTCCTAAATCCTTTAACACCACTAACCAAAATATTAGCACCAATAAACAGCATATATTACAGTATGAACACATTTAATGTACTTTACGCTGGAACTTTCCTTTAACAGATAAAAAAAATTGTAAAACAAAGATGACTCTTCTCATATTCGACTCGCCGAGCTTTCGTTGCTATGGTAACTTTGTAACGGGTCTTTGATGTTTAAAATGGCGCTCTGCACATGCGCATAAAGTTTGCTCTGGAAAACAACACTTTTTCAGAAATTGCATATAAATATTTAACCTACAACACGTAAACATGTGTTACACATTCGCAGCATACTTACTGTGTGTGTGTGTGTGTGTGTGTGAGATCAGTAAACCAAAACCATCGCGCGCACACGGATTTGGGATGACTCCTCTTTTCTTCCAAAAAAACAGAATCCACTTTCGTCCAATAGGATTGTTCCTTCTCGCAGATTAGCCAATAGGATTCAGAGAGGCGGAGTCAGAATTCCTAAAGTTTGGAGTTTTGGGATAGCTGAAAGTACCAGACTCCACCTCTTTTTTTTTCTTTCCAAAAACTAAACATGTTACAGGAAAAGCGGAAATGCGGTTAAACTCTACAGAATTCTTACGTTTAGTTCTTTTTATTATTACTACCATTTATATTTAAAATGTCAATGTAGCTAGAAAAAAAAACGAATTTTGCGTGATTTATGATACATTTGTTTTTTTGTCCTGGATGTTAAATGCTTTGGTGTCGCGCGAGCTTCTTTTTGTGCTGCGCGTCCGCCCTACTGTGTTCAGCGCGAGCCGCTCACCGCCGCCGCCGCAGCGCGCGCGTGAAGGAGGGTAATGGCATGTTCAACACCGTGAGTCAGGTAGCGCATGCGCGCTTCGGGATGTGGTAACATGCATGCGTGTTCGTCTGATGTGATGGTGGTTTTTACATGATAAACACAAATTTTATTAGTGAAGGTGTTAATTTTCATCTCCATTTTTTCATGACTGTAGTACTAAAACCCATTCTCAAGTCCACTTTAAGTTAATCTGGATATTAAGACTTAAACGAACAATGACCCTGTTCCTGATGCTTAGATACTTTTACATCCTCTGGAAACATTGGGGGAAAATAGTCTGTGGACACGACTTGGGAACAAGATACTATGTTGTGGCCACGACTTACTAAGATGTGGGAACAAGATAATATCTTATGGCTCTACCTAGTAAGCTGGGAAAATGAGATACTATGTTGTAATCACTACTTGTTGTAAGGTGTGGGGAGATACCTAGTTTGTATCCACTAAAGTGTGGGAACCAGATACAATGTTGTGGCCTTGACTTAATAAGCCATGGGTACTATGTTGTGGCCACTACCTACTAAGGTGTGGGAAATGTATACTATGTTGTGGGAACTAGATAACAACACACGCTTTTTGTGTTGTGGCCACTACTTACTAAGATGTGGAAACAAGATACTATGTTATGGCTCTACTTAGTAAGGTGTGGGAACTAGGGATGCTCATATTAACCGTTAACCGAAAGAATGAATTTTGACCGATTATTATGGTTAAACGGTTTAAAATGTTTTTTTAAATATATTTTTTAAGTAAGTGTGCCTACTTACTTACGCAGTAATCCATGAATTGCCCCAGAAATGCCCCTGAAATCCATTTATTATTCTTCCGCCTAAAACTTTGGACCGTTTCTCGCTCTGCAGCTTTGAGACGACCCTCACGTATGTTACACCGTTTCATGCGGCTCGATCGGGAATGGTGTGCTATCACTTTTAGTGGGGATTCGTCGCACGGTTTTCCCACAGATCCCCGAAAACCACCCCAAAATGTCTCATACACCAGACTTTGAGACCAGCATCAGTTATGACATCATACAGTAGTTCCGTCTATGATGCCGCACACATTAGACGTGACATGGCAGCGGCATAGGCACACTTAAAATTTCTTCAGGAATTTTCGCTCTCTAATTATTATTATTATTATTATTAGTAGTAGTAGTAGTAGTAGTAGCAGTATAAAGTTTTGCGGCATAAATATACAGATACGCTATTTGTTAACTCATGGGGCGTTATCATGTATTTTGCCTGGCAAGCAAAAAGGAAGCGAGAGAAAAGAAGTCACCTGATTATGGAGCAGAGGTGGACATTTATATGAGAGACAATCCGTCCTCTTTGGATATTCATGCTCTAGACTGGTGGAAAGAAAATGAACAGCGCTTCCCGAGACTGGCCATTTTAGCGTGGCGTTATCGCTGCATTCCTGGGACATCTGTGCCATCTGAGAGGGTGTTTTCTGCCACGGGTGTTTAGGTTGCGCTCCAGACTATACTAAATATGTTACTTTTTTTTATTTTATAAAAACTAGACCGTTTGTGGTTTGAGGCTGGCCAGCTATTTTTTTTTACCGAAAAAACTTAGTAGCCAATGTATGAATAAATTTGCCTACTTGAGGCAAGCTTTAAAGGTATTTCAGCGTGTTTTCGTTTTGTTATCTTAGTTTGTTATTTAAGTAAAAAATATTTAGTGCAGGCCTATTTATTTTATTCTTTTTATTTATAGTACTTTGTTTTTCTCTGTTGTTGGAAACGCTGCAGGTGCATGAAAATTTGACGATTTGTGAATCCAGATTCTGTTCTTGATATGTTCTGTGTGCTGTTGTTCGCACATGTTAAAATAAAAACTGAAAAAAAAATGTTTGTATATTTAATCAGACACTCCTCTGTTCTATTTTCATTTAATTCTAATTTAATATTCTAATCGGGTCAGTTAACGGTTAACGTTCGGATAACGAACGGCGGTTGTCGGTTGGGAAAATTAATCGAATTGAGCATCCCTAGTGGGAACAGAATACTATGTTGTAATCACTACTTACTAAGGAGTGGGGACGAGATACTATGTTGTGTCTCTACTTAGTAAGGTGTGGGAAAGAGATACTATGTTGTAATCACCACTTAGTAAGGAATGGGAACGAGATACAATGTTGTGGCCTTGACTTACTAAGGCATGGGTACTATGTTGTGGCCACTACCTACTAAGGTGTGGGATTCGTATACTATGTTGTGGGAAGTAGATGCTATGTTGTGGCCACTCCTTACTAAGGCGGTGGGGCGAGTACTATATTGCGGCTGGGATATACTAAGGTGTGGGGACGAGATACTATTTTGTGGCCACTATGGCATGGAAATAAAATGGTATTATGCATGCAGTTATAGAGTGGGACTGTGAGTAAATAAATGGCACAGCACGGTTCAGTACAGCTCACTTCGGTTCGGCTCAGTTTGGCTCGGTTTGCGCTTCCAGTTTAGTAACGCTTTAGAGTGGGCGGGATTATTCACGTGTCTTTATAGTTGCGGCGCCACTACTGCCATGACATCATCGTAAACGCGCCACAAACAAACACACAACAATGGAGCATATCGACGGCATGGTGTTCTTCATTCTCGGCATGTGGATGTTTTTAACAGCGTGACGAACGAGTTTGTTTCAAAAGAGGCTGATGGCAGCCAAAGAAAATTTTTGATTAATACATAAAGGTGCGTCCGATCCTTCTCTGGCTGTTCTAAATATAGCGGTTCTGTTGTGTCTCGTGTCGCAAGTTCAGTGAAGCAGTAATGACGATTTTCTCCGGCCAATCAGTGACCAGCAGAGTTTACACGTCACGTTTTGGTAACGGTTCGGCACGCTTGGAACCTCGGCTGAGGTGGTACTAAAAAAAAGGACCAGGTACCAGGTACTGTTCCCAGTGGAAAACCCCCCTAAAGTTAGCTGAACTGAACCGTGTCGTGTCGTACTATGCAGTGGAAAAGCGCCAAAAGGTAATTGTCCATCTATCCTAACAGTTATAAATGAAATCAATTGAAATTTGTTTGTGGTTTACAAGAGGCTAAATGCTATGAGGTTATTTATTTGTGACCACATCATAGTATCTCATGACCATTCATTATACAGTAGGTGCCAAAAGATATAGTATTGAAATGAAAAGAAGCAACAATACTACCGTGTTGTTATCTGTGAGTTTATTTCTTCTGAAAGAAACATTCACACTATTAGCATGTTGATTTACCACAGTATGTACTGTAAGTGTTCGAAGTGTGTGTGCACGGCCTCGCTGTAGACAATGTTCATATCGTTCATGCAGATTCTCAAACATATCCCAGAACAGAGGTTGCTGCAAACGTTTGCGAAAGGAGATGATTTGACAAACGCACATGCTCATTCGAGATGTGTGAGTTTCACTACTGTATATTTTGCCACATACTGTACTATTATGTTCCCACGCCCTATAAGTCATGGCCACAAGATAGTCTCTTTCCCCATGCCTTAATAAGTGTTCACTCTTGTGTTTTCCTGTTTTATGTAGAGATTCGTTGGATTTGATTGGAGGAATCAACATAAGCGTTCGGAACTTAATGCAGGTAAAATACACCATTCAACTGCAACATTCATTCATTTTCTATACTGCTTATCCTTTGCCTAGCAAGGAGCCTGCTATTAAGAGGTGCTTTTTTACCATATAATTATTTACAGTGCTCTTCACGTCGACAGTGTTACCAGCAGAAAGCTTTAGTATAGTGGGAACCATGAAAACATGTACACAACTTTAATAAATGATTAATAAATCAGCTGCATTGACTCTGCATTAATGATGGTTTTAATAATTGTTAGAATCTAAACACCTTGATATGAAATTCTTCATAGTGCACTTGAGATTTTATGCATGAAAGAGAGAGGAATTCTGTTTATCTTTAACCACAGGGAGTACTTCCTTTTTAAGTTGGAGTAATGAGGAGGCTGCTCTTCGCTCAGCGGTCCCTGAGGGCCCCTGGAGACATAGTCTGTATGTCCTAATTGACCAGCTGAGAGAGACAGTGTTTAGGCAAAACCATCAGAGAGGGGCACGACACACACTGCCTCAGGTGAGACCTGTCCGCTTGACGTCTGTTTCTCATCAGCAGGTCAGAGTGATGTGTATCTCTGTATGATTTGTATCTACGTCTTGTTGCAGATGGGGTCTCGTGCCACAGAGTCATCAAAGTTTCCTGTCCAGTTTGAGAAATGTGCTCAGGTAATATTCTCTCTCTCTCTCTCTCTCTCTCTCTCTCGTAGTCCTCTGTCTCTTCATCTCATCTCTTGCCTGATATTCTCTCTCTTTTTGTTTGCGTGTTACAGGTTGTGACAGGAAGTAAGTTTCCCCAGGTTAGAGTCTCTCTGGTGGTTAAAAACCTTGAGGGTGGAACAGAACTATCACAACTGCATATACGTGACACCGTCTCTGACATCATCAGCTTGCAGACCAATGGGACTGTGCAGGACAGACAGTACCAAACCTTCAACATAGCAACCCTGCCTGGTATACACCCCCCCCCCCACACACACACACACTCTAAACTGGCAGCATGAACACACTGCACACACAATTTTACAATTTTATGTTGTTCTGTTTGTTTGTGTGTGTGTGTGTGTGTGTGTTTAGCTGGATCCAGTTATGCTGTGTCGTACACAGCGAGTGTGAAAAGAAGCACAGATGAACACCTGTTTCTACCAGCATTCCTCACCTTCTCCAGCACACCTCAGGCACACACACACACACACACACACACACACACACACATATGGATCCCTGTTGAAATCTTGTCCATGTCAAACAATTTGTGTATAGATTGTTTAAGAATTACTAACTGACTAACAATAAATGATTCACAGACTCACTGATCCTCTCACTTGCTTACTGACGTCCAGTGTTGGGTGTAACGCATTACAGAGTAACGCGTTAGAGTACTTGGAATACTTTTTTGATGTAACGAGTAACGCGTTAGGTCCTTTATTTAACTACTCAGTTATTTAGTTATATTTTCAAAAATGTAATCCGTTACTCAGACAAGTGTATGTAATCCGTGAGGCAGACAGCAGTCATTCCCAATCCGTTATTGTGTGTGTGAAAGTGTCCTACAAGCCCCGCCCCCGATAACCTTGCTCCGCCTCTGTTATTCCTGCTGTTATACCCCTATCTCACCTATGTGGTTTGACTCGCGATGAGAAGCGGTGTTCGGCACTGTGAGCCGCCGCGAGCGACCGCCCGACGTTCCGTGAAGTTCTGCAAGGTCTGGGAGGACCGGCCCGCGGAAAGATGGAAATGTAGTCACAAAACTACGGCCACTGCGCGAAATCGTGTAGGTGAAAAGTATGGGGAAGTACTCTACCTAGTTACCTTTATCAGAAAGTCATGCTGTAATGTAACTGATTACTTTTAATGACAGTAATTTTGTAATGTAATTAGTTACTTTAAACAGTAACGTCCCCCAACACTGCTGACTTTCTCTCTCTCTTTCTCTCTTTCGCTCAATGACTGACTCATTAACTCACACAACTGGCTGACTGACTCATTGATCCACTCATGTTCTGACTGACTCACTGACTTACTGCCTGACTTGCACTCACTTGCTCAATGACTCTCTTTCTAGCTCTTTCTCGCTGAGTGATTTATTGACTCACTAACGCACACAAACAGAGGGGGGTAGTAACGAGTTACATTTACATAAGTAACTTAAAAAAATATTACTTCTATTTTTACTTACTACTTTACTAAATTACTACTTTTACTGCACGATACATTTTACTTTTACTTGAGTAGATTTGTGAAGAAGAAACACTACATGCCGTGCATGGTGGAAATCCGCAATGAGTTCACGACTCAGAATGTCCCGTGCCGGGACCCAGCTCCGTTCCTCCGGGCCGTAGCCCTCCCACTCAACTAGATATTGTAGAGCCCCCCCTCTCCTCCGTGAGTCCAGCAGTTCCTTGACCCTAAACGCTGGGGCACCCTCTATCTCCACAGCCCCGGGGAGTGAAGGTTCCGCTGCTCCTTCGTCTAATGGGCCCCGGACCACCGGCCTGAGAAGAGAGATATGGAATACAGGGTGGATACGTAGATGTGCAGGAAGTTTTAATTTAAATGACACTGGGTTTATTTGTGCTGTGATGGGGAAAGGACCTATGAACCTGGGGGACAGTTTTTTACAGGGGAGATTGAGGCGGAGGTCCCGTGTCGAGAGCCATACTCGATCGCCTACCTGGAGCGGACGACTTTCCCTTCGCCGCCTATCGGCATGTCTTTTGAAACCCTGCACTGCTTGGGAGATCTTGGTGTGTGCGTCCTCCCATACTTTCTCCGCTCTTTCAAACCACTGGTCCACCATGGGCACATCGGTGGGCGTGGCATCCCATGGACATAGCGGGGGTTGATAACCCAGCACACACTGGAACGGCGTTAGGCCGGTAGAGGAGTGGCGCAGGGAGTTTTGTGCGTATTCCGCCCAGGTTAAACAGTCTGCCCATTCGTGTTGTCGGCTGCTGCAGTATGCCCGAAGATATCTCCCGAGTTCTTGGACAGTCCGCTCTGCCTGTCCATTAGATTCGGGGTGGTAGCCCGACGTTAGGCTAACAGTGGTCCCCAATTTCTGGAAAAACGCTTTCCAGACCCTGGCGATGAATTGGGGACCACGATCGGAAACAATATCTTCTGGTATGCCGTAGCAGCGAAACACAAAAGTGAATAGGCTTTCCGCCACCTGGAGGGCTGACGGAAGGGCGCGAAACGGGATGAACTTGCACCCCTTTGAAAATCTATCCACTACTACTAGAATAGTGGTGTACCCTTTCGATACCGGCAGATCTGTGACAAAGTCCACGGCGATGTGGGACCACGGTCTGTTTGGTATTGGCAGAGGAGTTAGTTTTCCAACTGGTAGACTACGTGGGGTTTTTGTAGTCGCACACACTGCGCAAGACAAAACTACTCTCTTCACGGTTTCCCGCATCTTTGGCCACCAGAACTTTGGTTCTAATTGGTGTAGGGTTCGTGAGACGCCGGGGTGTCCAGATGCTAGGCTCGTATGAGCCGCGATCGTCACTCGTTCGCGCAGTGGCTCCGGCACGTAGGTTCGACTCGGAGGGCAGTTCCTAGGCACGGGGTTGGACCGCGCCCACTGAACTATCTCCGACTCGATGTCCCACGTGATCGGAGCCATTACGAGTGAAGATGGCAGAATGGGCTCCGGAGTTGTAATGGGCTCCGGTGACGGATAATAGCGTGACAGCGCATCCGCTTTTATATTTTTCGAGCCCGGGCGATAAGTAATAATAAATCGGAAACGCGTGAAGAAGAGCGCCCATCGGGCTTGACGTGAGTTCAACCTCTTTGCGTGTTGGAGGTACTCCAGATTCCTATGATCCGTGAGCACCGTAAATGAATGTTTCGCCCCCTCCAGCCAGTGTCTCCACTCCTCTAATGCCGCTTTTATTGCTAGCAGCTCTCGGTTACCGATATCATAGTTTCGCTCGGCAGGTGTTAGTTTCCTAGAAAAGAAAGCGCAGGGGTGGAGTTTCTCAGGGTGGCCGTGGCGTTGTGACAGTACAGCCCCTACGCCTACCTCTGATGCATCGACCTCGACTACAAAGGGCTTCTCTGGGTCCGGTAACTTTAACACAGGTGCGGTTGTGAAAGCAAGTTTTAGACGTTGAAACGCACTTCGCGCTTCCACTGGGAACTCGCAAAGGCGTTTCGGTTTCCCTTTCAATAGTGAAGTGAGGGGCGCTGCCACCATACTGTAGCCCCGAATGAACCGCCTATAAAAGTTGGCAAACCCCAAGAATCTCTGTAGCGCCTTAACTGACGTCGGTTCCGGCCATTGTTGTACCGCCGCGACTTTGGTCGCTTCCATCTCGACCCCCAGTGGCCCTATGCGATAGCCGAGGAATGCCACCTCCCTCTGGTGAAAGGCGCACTTCTCTGCCTTCACATAGAGCCCGTGTTTGCGCAGGCGGTGAAGGACGGCAGTTACATGAATAACGTGCTCGGGATATGACCGTGAATATATCAGGATATCATCCAGATATATTATGACGAAACGGTTAAACATATCCCGGAACACGTCGTTCATGAACCCCTGAAACACAGCAGGTGCGTTTACCAGTCCATATGCCATTACGTTGTATTGATAATGCCCAGATGTAGTGCTAAACGCCGTCTTCCATTCATCGCCCTTACGCACACGAACGAGGTTATATGCGCTGCGGAGGTCGAGTTTGGTGAAGATGGAAGCTCCTCGAAGTTGGTCGATAGCGGCCGGTACCAGGGGCAGTGGGTGCTTATATTTTATTGTTACTGCATTGAGGCCTCTATAATCAATACAGGGACGTAAGCCCCCCCCTTTTTTCTCTATGAAAAAAAAAACCTGCCGAGGCGGGGGACGTGGACCTGCTGATGAGCCCCTGCTGGAGTGCCTCACTCACGTATTCCTCCATTGCCCTGGTTTCTGCCACTGACAATGGATAAACCCGCGAGCAAGGAGGTGCTTTCCCCGGCAGCAGCTCAATCGCGCAGTCCCACGGGCGGTGGGGGGGAAGTCGTGCAGCTGCCCTAACACTAAACACATCTTTAAACCGCATGTACTCTGATGGTATGTTGGTGGTTACTTGGGCAGTCGTACTTTCAATGGTAGTGGTTTGGACCGTCAATGTAGGCGGTGTACAAAGTTTTAAGCATCTAGGGGACCATGATATGACGCGGGAGTTAGTCCAATCGAAATTGGGGTTGTGAGCGCTAAGCCATGGAAGACCCAGCACGACGGAATGATCTGACCGAGGTAGCACATAGAATTTTAGCTCCTCCGTGTGACCGGGGAATGTTAATCGGAGGGGCGCAGTCATTAATTTAACAGGCGAATGTTCCAAATCACGACCATCTAGAGCCTTAATAGATATCGGGTATGGTAGCTTCGACACGGGAACTTGCAGCGAGGAAACGAGGGTAGAAGAAATGAAGTTACCAGCCGCCCCGGAATCTATCAGGGGAAAGACAGACAGAACACAATCATTTACTATCAACTGAGCTTTTAAACAAAATGGGTGGTGGGTACGAGGTGGTGTGTGTAATATGGACATACGGGGGTGTGTAGGTGCATGTGTGGGTGTGTTGCGTGTGTGTGTGTACGAAGTGCAGGTGACTGTGTGGTGATGTGTGTGTGTGTAGGGGCGTGTCTGTGTGGGTGTGTGCGTGTGTGTGTTGCCCTTAGCAACTGGCAGTCTCGGATGTGGTGGTCATTCCCCCCACAGTACCAGCATAACCCCGATGCTCCTCGTCTTCTCTTCTCGGCGGGAGAGAGGCGGGAAGTACTCACCTCCGTGGGCTCTGGCCGGTTCGGGTCAGGCGCTACGGGGGGTCCCCGGTCCCCGGCCGTGATCGTTGGCTGCGAAGGTGCTGGTCTAGTTTGATCGCCAGGTTGATGGTTTCGTCCAGGGAGAAGCCGGTATCTCGGCACGCAAGCTCGACCTGGACCTCCGGTTGTAACCCGTCCCTGAACCTGGCGCGGAGGCTCTTCTCGCACCAGCCACTCTCCGCAGCCCTCACCCGGAATCTTGCCGCGTATTCGGCGACCGGGACATTTCCCTGTCGCAGCCTCATGAGCTCCTGTTCACCCGTGCGTCCCTGATCCGGATGATCGAACACGGCCATCATTGCCTCGAGGAAAATGGTGTACCGGTGAGTGAGCTCCCCGCCTGCGCTCCAGACCGCCGCCGCCCAATCCATGGCGAGTCCGGTGAGCTGCTATATCACGAACCGGATTCTCTGCTGATCACTGATGTCCGGGTAGGCAGTCAGATATAGCTCACAGGCTAGGATGAATTGCCTGCACCGCTCCGGATCACCAGCATATCTTTCCGGGGGGCAGGGCGTGGTGGTGACGGCGTGGAGCGCGTAGATGGACCTGCGGGTTCCTGGCTGGAGATGGCGAGATGTTCTATGCAGTGAGCGAGGTCGTTCACTGCTCGCGCCAGGCTGTCAATCTCCAGTTGCATCATCCATACGTAGTGCATCGGGGTTACTTCCTCCGGGAGCAGGGGGACACCTGCTGCGTCCTGGTAGGTCCGTCCATCTGTCATGATTGTCAGTCAGGAGGCGGACGCAGATGCAGGCTTTGAACTCAAGAACTGGCTTTATTTACAATTAAACTCAAACGAACACAAAAAGGGCATGAAAACCAAAACAAACCAAACTTTAAAACTTAACCAAACAGCTCAACATAAATCTTTGCTTTCTGAAACGTTAACCACAAAACCTCAACATAAATCACTGTATAAATCGAACGCGGGAGAAAAAACACATTAGGACACGACGGTGGACGGACAAAAGACTCTGGGGTTGGCTGGTATAAATAGAGAGACACACAAGGAGGCACAGGTGCTTTTCATTACTTAATAATGTGAGACATAAACACGCAGACACACTAGGGGGAGACAAAGCGACGGCTCAGTAGTCCGGGGAACTGGATCTTACTCTCTGAGGCTGTGGTGGCCCAGATGTTACAATGACTACGTTTGACCAATCAGCAGCAGTAACAAAAACTACATGTAGTCAAATGACCACACTCAAATCAGCTGGCATAGCGGGAAAAATGTGTGTTCTGTGTACTCTATATATATTACGATTGAAACAGTTACTTAGTACTTGAGTCTTTTTACCGAATACTTCATTTCAAGTTCATTTTACTTCTTCTTGAGTAATATTATGTTGAAGTACAGCTGCTCTTATCTGAGGACATTATTTGGCTACTCTACGCACCTCTGCACACAGATGACTGATTTTCTTTCTTTCTTGCTTTCTTTCTTTCTTTCTTTCTTTCTGTCTGTCTGTCTGTCTGTCTGTCTCACCCAGTGTTGCACTTATTTGCTGACTGACTCTAATACTACTCACTCACTCACAGTCTCCTTCTCTCCCTCTCTCCCCTTCTCTCTCTCTCTCTTCTCTCTCTCTCTCTCTCTTCTCTCTCTCTCTCTCTCCTTCTCTCTCTCTCTCTCTCACTTACTGTCTGTATTTAAGTGAGCGATTTTCGTTTTCTTTATACAGAATATAAATGTATCCGGGTCTGTGGTGGCAAATTTCACTCTGAGAATAAATACTACTGAAAAGGTAAAATACCCTGCAATACAGTTCCACTTCTTAACATGGCTTCTAAATGAGAGTGATTGCAATTATTTCACATTGATTGTGTGGTTGTGTTTTCCACAGGTGTGTGTGAATCATGCCTTGCACTTCGCAGGCTTCTGTTTGGCTTTTCTGAGCTGCGCTCTGCTCCTGTCTTTGATGCTCCTCACCGTCGGCTGTGTCTACAAGAAGTGCCTGTACACACCTCCGCATAAGGTGACACACACAGTCTTTTTTTTTTTCTAAACAGTGGTGGTGTTGTTATTTTTTTTATTTAAGCACACAGATATATGGTGCTGATTTGCATTTTTCAGAAGAGGCGAAGCTTTATTGTAGTGGAGGAGCTAGAGGAGCCTGTCTGTAACGCCAGTGACCCAGCCAATGAGGATGCTACGTTTGAGGATAGGATTATTGACATCATGGCACTGGAGGATCCGCAGGACATGTCACTTGCTCTGGACAAGTAAGAATGAGTCCTGACCCTTGACCCCTGACCCTTGGTGCATTATTTCTATAAACTCAAAAGCAGCTGTGCACCTTTTGTACATATGAAACAATAACATTTCTGTCCACTAGGGGGTAGCATATAGCAGAAACAACAACCTTCATTAAAGCTGCAATATGTCTTTAGTCTTTAACCTCTTTCTCTGTTTTTCAGCACTGATGTAAGAGACTTTATGTATTACTTTATTATTGTGTTATTAGCCCACACCATTTACACTTGTTTAACGTGTCTCCCTCTCTCAGTTTAGAGAAATCCTCGATGCTGCGGGATGCCCTGATGCTGGAGTGTGTGCGTGTACAGATGCTGAAAGGTGTGTTCAGGGTACTAACAGCAAGGGTAAGCGGATCCAATAATGAAGTAAACATGGTGGACCTGCTCAGTCATGTGACCGAGATGCAGGAGGATCAGAAGTCCCAACTCAGCATGCAGTCTAACATTGAAGCGCACACCGATCGACAGGTGAGACAGACACGCGTTATGGATGAGGATTTGTGGGACCAGATTTAATCTGTTTGAAGCATGTTTGGTCACATCATGGGTCTGGGTATATGAATACGTGCAGGATGTGGAGCAGCGGCGTTTAGAGGCCTTACGCAGGAGAGAAGAGCTCCATGATATCATCAGTGAGGAAATCGAGGAGGCGGCCATGACCGGAGGAACGCACATGACCAATCAGCTGCTGCGAACGTACTACAGCTGTCAGGTATTCTAGAAGGTCTACAGTTACGTAGTGGTGATACCTGGTGTTCTATCATTATATCCTAACCTACCTGTCACAGAAATGTATGGTTAGTTAAATGTATAAGTAAAGATATAGCTAATTTCTCAGTATATTGTACCTACAGTGCTGTAAAAATGTATTCGCAAAACTTTTATTTTTTGCAGTTCTAATATCACACAAAGATAACCAGAGTAAATACAAAATGAATTTTTTAAATGCAGATTTGTCTTATTAAGGGCAAAGAAAGCTGCCCAAAATTGACTCTTAAAAAATGGATTTTATGGTAGAATTCATGGTTCTATCAATTATGGCAAGTTGTTCATTCATTCATTTTCTATACCGCTTAATCCTGTGTTCAGGGTCGCGGGGGACCTGGAGCCTATCCCAGGAGACTTCGGGCACTAGGCGGGGTACACCCTGGACAGGGTGCCAATCCATCGCAGGGCACACACACATACACACACATGGCAAGTTGTCCAGGTCCGAAAACTGTAAAGCAGCCCCAGATCATCACTCTAACACCTCCATGTTTGACTGTTCTTTTTTTTTTTTTTTTTAATCCTGCGTCAGTTTTACTCCAGATGTGACAGGACACACACCTTCCAAAAAATTAAAACTTTAGTTTTAATCAGTCCGCAGAATATTTGCCCAAAAGTCTTTGAGATAATCAGCATGTTTTTTGGCAAATGTAAGACGAGCCTTTGTGGGATTTTTTTTGGTCAGCAGTGGCTTTCGCCTTGGAACTCTCCCATGAATATCATTTTTACGCAGTCTCTTTCTTATTATTGAATCATAAACACTGACCTTAACTGAAGCAAGTGAGGCCTTCAGTTCTTTAGATGTCGTTCTGAGTTTTTTTTTTTATAAGTCCCTGGACGAGTCGATGTGCTTTTGGAGTAATTATGGTACTCCAGGGAAGGTTCACTACTTTTCCAAATTCTGTCCATTTGTGAATAATGGCTCTCACCATGGTTCGCTGGAGTTCCAAACTTCCATAAATAGCTTCATAACCCTTTCCAGACTGATACATGTCAGTCACTTTCTTTCTCATCTGTTCCTAAATTTCTTTAGATTGCAGCAGGATGTTCTGATTTTTGACCTTTTTAAGCTTGCTTCATTTTGTTCGATAGCTTCTAATTAAGTAATTTTCTTAGTTCAACAGGTCTGGCAGTAAGGTGTGGCAAGTTGAATTCAGCTTTCCAAAAAATGTGGTTATTCACAGTTCATGCATGCTTAAGCAATTACTTTTTCCACATAGGGCCAGGCAGGTTTGGACAGCTTTTTCCCTTATAAATATATAAAATAAATAAAATTGTAATTTTGGATTTACTCAGGTTATTTTGCAATATAATTTTTTTCAATTAGTCTGAATTTAAGTGAGGCGGCGCGGTGGTGTAGTGGTTAGCACTGTCGCCTTGCACCTCCAGGGTCTGGGTTCGATTCCCCGGCCAGGCTCGATTCCCGTCTCTGTGTGCATGGAGTTTGCATGTTCTCCCCGTGCTTGGTGGGTTTCCTCCGGGTACTCCGGTTTCCTCCCACAGTCCAAAGATATGCAGGTTAGGCTAATTGGCGTTCCCAAATTGACCATAGTGTGTGATTGGGTGTGTGAGTGTGTGTATGTGTGTGTGCCCTGCGATGGATTGGCACCCTGTCCAGGGTGTACCCCGCCTAGTGCCCGAAGTCTCCTGGGATAGGCTCCAGGTCCCCCGCGACCCTGAACACAGGATTAAGCGGTATAGAAAATGAATGAATGAATGAATGAATTTAAGTGCAACAAATATACATAAAATCAGGAAGGAGCAAATACATTGTCACTGTTGACACATATATTTGATTGTTATCAGTCAGTCCACTGGTTGCTGTTAAATTAACCATACAGATAAAATAAAATGTGCAAAAACACTTTCATTACTCCACATAAATCCACAAGTTGCATGGAGTATGAACATGGATTTATGGGTGGGGTGCAGCAGGACATGATGTATTATTGGTTTGCACACACATGATAAACGTGGGTAGGAAAGTGTGATGGGTAGATCACATCTAAAGAACATACATTTATGAAACACTGGAATCTAAACCAGCAATGCGTTCAGAAGGATCTCACATGTACTGTGCTTATAGAAATACTTCATTCTAAATACACAGTGCAAAGTCGGACTTTATTGCGGGGTGTTCGTAAACCGAGGTTCCACTGCTGCTTAACTAGAGAGAGTGATTTGAGATGCTCCGCCCACAGGATCAGCTGGAGTCAGTGCTGGATCTGTTCGTGGCCAATCAGAGAGCAGCGCTGAGTGAGCAGCAGGCACAGCGACGCTTTCTGTTACAGGGTCTTCAAGATCTCCAGCGGTCCATGTGTGACATGTTCAGGGTTTTCTCTCGACACATCGACAGCTGGTTTACCCGCATCCGCAGGTCTACAGTACTCTCACTCACTGTCCCTGTCTGCCACTCTGTCTCTCTCTTGCTGTCTCTCTCTTTATGTGTCTAACTTTCTGCCGCTCTCATTGAGAGGAAGACACTATCCGTCTCTCTCCGTCTCTGTCCCACTTCCTCTGGCTGTCCGACATCTCCACTGACTTTCTTTCTCTGTCTCCGTCCTTCTACAGTATGTCCCCTTATCCTGTTTCTGTCTATATCTCTTTTTCTGTCTTTCTCTGTGTCTCTGTCCCTCTCTGTCCCTTCACTTTCTCTCTGTCTCCGTTTCACACTTTCTCTCTGTATGTATGCCTTTCTCTTTCTCTCTCTTTGTATCTGTCTTCTATTTAAACTGAATAGGCTCACTGAAGGAACGTGAGCAATCAGGTGCGAAATAATTGGCACCCTACTTATCAGGAAGTCAACATTAGATTCTATTTTGAACATTGTTCAGTTGCTTATTATGATTTATATCATGAACAACACTAGGACTCTTCCTGTAACGTCTAGCAAGTTGTATGAAATGGAAGGATCACAGGTACCCCCCCCTCCCCCCTCACATGAAACACATCTCCATGTAAAACGTTGTAATGATGCTCATCAACAATCCGTTTTGATTTATGTGTACGTTTACAGTTGTAACCTCCTGGCAGAAGCAACCAGGTTAATGGGGATTAATATCCCAACAAAGACAGGAATAGCTGAGTTTGGGGTTGGGGTTATGTATAGACATGGGCATATTAGTATTTAGGAATGCATTAATAATTTAGGGGTGCTGACAATTCTGGGTGTGTGTAGGGAGGGTGTCCTCTCTGATCAACACTGCGTCCACCAGTTGGAGCGTGCTCAATCAGCGCTCCAGTGTGTCCAAGAACGTTTTGAGGAAACGCTGGTCCGAGAGCGTAATTCAGCTCATCGTGACATCATCAAAACGAGACGAGCACGCATCACTAAAACGGTAAACGTTATCCCTGGTATCCATTAGCCATCATAGACTAAGGACTTTCCATTACTTCAATCTTATACTGTGTGTGTGTGTGTGTGTGTGTGTAGCTGTGTGAGCAGAAGCATGAGCAGCAGGATTTGGAGTGTGGACTTTTTATGTGTGACGGCCCACTGGAGGACTACCTAATGCGCTGGCAGATGCTTCTCTGTGCTCACAACACACACCTCTCTGAACTTATTACACACCTGGACCAGGATGCAGCAGCACACATACGACGGGTACACACACACACACACACACACACACACTGAGACCTGCACTCTCATGTTTTTACACATATACAAGTACACTCTTACCACCATTTTGTGTGTGTGTGTGTGTGTGTGTGTAGGTGCTAGTGTGTGTGCTGCGTGATGCTGTAGCTGACCTGAAGCAGCTGGAGTGCGAGACCAGCGAGTCGCTGCAGGAGGCCGGAGTCCCACGATGGCTCCTCCTCCAGTTGAAGGCGGGGTCAGTGGTAGGCGGATGCCTGGCCGACACGGAGGCGGAGCTCGGCGTCCGGAAGAGGGAGGCGGCTAAAACGCTGCGACTGACACGCAGTAGAGTTCAACAAATCAGAGAGCAGGAGCTGCAGCAGCAGAGGGAAAGGAGAGCGAGAATGCAGACGTACTGCAGGTGTGTACGCGTGTGTGTGAGACGTCCCTAAACAAATGTTTTTTAGTTTGAACGCAGGGTAATGTGTGTGCGTGATGTGTATATACAGTATCTATGTATGTATCTCCGTCTGTCTATCAGGAGTATGTGGGAGAGTCAGTGCACTCTGTCGGAGAGTGATCTGCTGCGTATGCAGTTGGAGTATGTGAAGAGTGTGTGTCATCTGGATCGCTGCCTGGCCCTCCCTCCGGCCAATCAGAGCACAAAACACACTCTCGATGGTGCCTCCGGTGGTGACCCGATCTTCGCGCGGGTGAGATTTTATAACTTTTTTGATTTTTTAACTTTTTTTCAATAGAAATTTACTCCGTTTCCTCTTTCTCACAGGTTTGTATGTGCAAGGATGAGATGTGTGTGTGCGAGGACGAGGAGAGGGTGACGACGCAAGTCGTGGCTGTGCAGTGGGACAAAGTGGAGAGGAAGAGCCGAGTCCTAGAAACACACTCCGCTCTGTTGACGCTACAGACGCTGCTGATGCAGACGGTCTCGCACACACCTGTGGGGGATGAGCTCTCACACGCCATACACACTCACAGCTCGGTGAGTGTAAGGAAAGCGGAATCCGGAAAAAGATTGAACCTTTACACACACCGTCTTAATCCTTAGCATCTCCTCTGTGTTCAGGCGTTAGAGGAGGCCGAGCTCCTGTTGCAGAAGGAGGAGTGTGAGTGGGAGCAGTCCATGGACGGGCTCGCTCACAATAAACTCTTGACTCGCGCTGAGGAAGAAATGTTCAGAGTAAACACAGACTGCATGATCAGTGAGTGCCTGCAGGAGGCGCTTTACAAGAGACAGCAGCTCACACACATCCTCACTGAGAGGTAACGACACATGTGGGAGGAGTTAACATAAGGAGTTACGGTGTGTGTGTGTGGATATGAGAAGGCCCCAAGAATTTGTTTGTGTGTGTGTGTGTGTGTGTGTTTCTAGGTTGAGGATGGATCTCAGGAGGCAGCAGGTGATGGAGGATCTGAGGGACCAGCAGGAGCTCAAGAGGCTTTACACATATTTTGACCAGGTAATGCTGTGTGTGTGTGTGTGTGTGCTTGTGGATTTAGGATTTCCATTCCACAGTGTTGTCAAACTGAGGAATTTAAGTTCTGGAGTGATGGTTAAACTCACGCGCGTGTGTGTGTGTGTGTGTAGGATCTCCTCCTTGTTGCCTTGCTCGTCAAATGGAGCGGAGTTTCAGAACCGGATCTCCGGCAGCTCCTTTGCCTCCTGCTGCCTACACAGCCTGACGCAGAACTCCAATCACTCATACACACACTTGCACCTATAGAAGGGTAAAACACACCCACACACACACACACACACACACACACACACACAAAATCACATACAAACACGTTCCTGCTCCCTCACACTCATACAGTGTTTTTGTATTGCGTATTTGTATAGACGGATTTTAGGACCCTGGTGTCATCTAGTGGACGGACTGAGGAATGACATCATCAGCAAACGCACATCACCTCAGTCTCGCACACACTCTGACAGGTGAGAAATTTTCACCTGCATGTTAACATGATTGTGCGAGTTAAACTTCCCGGACTCCCATTATGCCTTATGTCCCACAGAATGCTAAAGAAGAAGCAGAAACTTGTAGAAAAGCTCTTCTGCAAATCTCAGGCAGACGAATCAGGACAGAACTTACACCCAGCGAGCACTCAGGCAATCGCTGCACCTGAACCTCCGGTACAAAAGGAAGAAGAATCTTCTACTATGGCAGGAGAGACCATGCCGGAGGAGGCGGAGTCCACAAGCCATGCTGGTGAAGCAGAAGATGCGGCAGGTGGTGAAATGATGGAAGAAAGACTGTTTACTATCTGCTCTAGACCAGGAGGAAATCCGGAACATGCACACGTGGGACTTACTAGAGACGCTACACATCACACGCCACATAGTTCAGATGCATCAGATAGGACAGACAGTCAGAGAAGGAGGAGGAAGTTCAAGTTCAAGAAGGGAGCAGTGGCTCCTCAAGAGCAGACTAAATAGACACAACCATGCACAAGTACAACTACACGAACGGGCCATGCTTGATCCAATTAGGTGCATGCAGTTTATTCAGGAGCATGAGTAACATGTTATACAAAGCATTTCATTGGACATCAATTAAATAAATGCACAATAAATCTCATAAAATATTTTGCTGACAAAACATTTTATATACTTTTATTTATGACTGAAGTAATGCGAGACTTGATGTGAGAAAATGTATCTGTAATAAAATCCTTACAGATTAGTATTGTGTTGGTAATTATAGGGTTGAGAGGTAATAAACATGTAACAAACATTGATACAACGTTGATTCTGATAGCTCCAGTTCCATCTGGTTGTTCTCAGACCACTTTGTTGAACTTTATCTAAAAGTGGTTTGTGTTGGAATGGTAGCCCATAACATTACAACACAAAATGTAGTTGCCAGCAATGATGAGTGGACTCGAACACATTGCACCATTGCCCCCTGGGCATACTAGAAAGACAGGCACAGGCACAATGGGCAAATGCATTTATAGGGCACAAACCAATACCATTATGCCATAATTTCTGAATGGGGAAATTCTATGCTAAGACCTTTAAAAAGCCCTGGATGTTCAGATGCTTACACTATGATGTCACTCACTATGATGTCATTCAATATGATATACAGAAACTTATTAATCACTTTTATGCACAATTTAGGCAGACCCATTTGAGATATCAAAAATCCCCACACAATTTTGCATCACATCGGCCTGATTTGGTGGCAATTGTAATTAAGACATCTTAATGGCAGATTCCAACTTCTGTCTGTCGATTTTCATGACTTATGCATGTCAAGTCCCCCAAAAGTCCCAGATGCTGAAAAAAAAACCTTAAGCCTCTTTTCCACTGTATAGTACGGCACTACACGGTTCAGTTCAACTCGCTTCGGTTCGGCGCAGTTTGGCTCGGTTTGCGCTTCCACTGCAGTTTAGTAACGCTTTAGAGTGGGCGGGATTATTCACGTGTCGTTTTAGTTGCGGCGCCACTACTGCCGTGACATCATCGTAAACACACCACAAACAAACACACAACAATGGAGCATATCGACGGCATGGTGTTCTTCATTCTCGGCATGTGGATGTTTTTAACAGCGAGACGAAGGAGTTTGTTTCAAAAGAGGCTGATGGCAGCCAAAGAAAATTTTTGATTAATACAAAAAGGTGCGTCCGATCCTTCTCTGGCTGTTATAAATATAGCGGTTCTGTTGTGTCTCGTGTCGCAAGCTCAGTGACGCAGTAATGACGATTTTCTCCGGCCAATCAGTGACCAGCAGAGTTTACACGTCATGTTTTGGTAACGGTTCGGCGCGCTTGGAACCTCGGCTGAGGTGGTACTAAAAAAAGGACCAGGTACCAGGTACTGTTCCCAGTGGAAAACCCCCAAAAGTGAGTTGAACTGAACTGTGTCGTGCCGTACTATGCAGTGGAAAAGCGCCATTTTGATAATTAAGAAGGCCCTTTACACACTATGACATCAGGGCTTTCAAACACCAGCCTTATCATGGTGATGACGATGACATAATAATAGCCATGATGTCATCATGCTGATATCATACTGGTTGGGCCCTAGAAAATTATGCATAGTGTTGTGCAAGTTCCCCATTTGCCGCCTTGGCGGCTCAGCCCTCTTGCACTGTGTCTCCACAAGACCTCTGAGGGGATTGGAGGGGTGTCTGGGACCAGAATTTTGGCAGAGGTTTCTTTGGGTTTAGTGGGTTTCACTGAGCAACAGTCCAGCCCTTTTTGTCCTTAGCCCAGGTAAGATACCTCTGACACAAGAGTGGCTTGACACAAGGACTGTGACAGTTATAGCCCATGTCTTTGCTATGTCTGTGCACCGTGGCTCTTGGAGCACTGACTCCAGCTGCAGTCCACTCCTTGTGAATTTCCCCTAAATTCTTGAATGGGCTTTGTTTCACAACCCTCTTAGGACTGCAATTATCCCTGTTGCTTGTGCACATTTTTCTACTACATTTCTTCCTTCCATTCAACTCTCCATTAATGTTCTTGGGTACAGCACCCTGTGAACAGCCAGTCTACTGAACCAGACTGCGAGATTATTTAAAGGCTCAGGAAACCTTTGCCTTTGAATCAGCCTTAGCTGATTTTGACACCATGAGTCAATATTTAACTTTTTTACAATATAAAAATTTTCTGAGATACTGAATCTTAGGTTTTCATTACCTATAAGCCATAACCATCAGGACACGCTGGAGGGACTATGTCTCTCGGCTGGCCTGGGAACGCCTTGGGATCCCCCCGGAAGAGCTGGAAGAAGTGGCCGAGGAGAGGGAAGTCTGGGCATCCCTGCTGAAGCTGCTGCCCCCGCGACCCGACCTCAGATAAGCGGAAGAAAATGGATGGATGAATGGATTAAAATATATCAGTCTGTGTGTAATGAATCTATGTAATCTGAGTCACTTTTTAAAATAAATAACTGAAATAAATCAACTTTTCAATTATATTAACTTATAATTTATTGAAATGCACCTGTACATGTAAACAATTTGTAAGGTGCAAATATACATCCAAATATAACATTCTGAAGTTTTGAGTACAAAGAAAAAGTAAAGTGGAAGACTGATAGTAGCAGTATGACATTGGTGCAAAAAGACAAATAAAAGTGTAACAGTTCAAACTGTCAGATTTAAAGAATTAGAGGTAGGAAATCAGATGAAATCCTCATAGATCAGGGGACCAACTTCATATCACAGCTGATGAAACTACTGCATTGACAGCTAGGCATGACCACGATCAAGACCATCCCATACCAACGTCAGACTGACGTACTGGTGGACGTACTTGCTCCGCAAGTTCATCTCTGACACTGGAAGGCACTGGGACAAGTGGCTACCATTCTTGTTGTTTGGCTACAGGGAGGTACCACAAAGAATGGCTTTTCTCCATTCGAGTGGCCCAAGAGAACCTCTGACAGACTCAACAAGCTCAAAAGAAATGGTATGACCAGCACGACAGAACCCGAGAGCTGCAACCTGGACAAAAGGTACTGTTACTGCTTCCTACCTCCACGAACAAACTGTTGATGAAGTGGCAAGGACCCGACAGGATGGGAGCAAGGCAACACAGACTTACTGTACCACATTAATCTGCTAAAGGAGTGGAAAGCCACCCAGCAAACCTGAAATGTCTCTGCTGATTCGGGAAGTGGAGGAGGAACAGGAGGGCAATCAACCAGAGCCGACGGTGGAATAGCCAGCACAGCAAGCAGCTGTTGATCTGCTTCATCTGGAAGAGCCCAAGCAAGTTGAGCTGCACCATCTCCTCGATCAGTACCCTTCTTTGTTCCGTCAGAGGCCTCAGCGGACCAAACCGGTACAACATAATATCCACCTTCCCATCAGTGGCCATTCAGAGTATTTGAAAGGCTGGTGGCACCCCTGAAGGCAGAGATTGAGACAATGCTGGAGTTTGCAGGGCTCAAACCATTTTACGGTGCTACCATTCGGGCTGCATGGGGCACCGTGACATTTTAACGTCTGATGGACCAAGTCCTCAGGGGCTATAAAGAATGGTCAGCTGCCTATCTGGATGATGTTGTCATATATAGTATGACATGGGAAGACCATCTTCTGCACCTTAAAAAGACCCTGAGCAAGATCCAAAAGGCTGGCCTGACCTTAAATGTGGCTAAATGTGAGTGGGCTAAATCTGAAACCAACTACCTTGGATACCACCTGGGAAATGGGGAGCTGAGACTTCAAGTGGACAAAGTAGAAGCAGTTCAACGTAGTCCAAAAGCGAGGACCAAGAAAAAGGTTCGGTCTTTCCACTACTGCTGTCCCACTAACCAACCTGCTCTGCAAAAGTGTGAAGAAACCTGTTACTTGGACTGAGGAGTGTGAAGCAGCCTTTAACATCTTAAAAGAAACAGATGTGTTCAGGCTCAGTCCTCAAGAGTCCAGACTTCACTAAGGAGTTTGTTATACAGGTGGATGCATCTGCTGTGGGGATTGGCGCAGTCCTGGCCCAGGGAGAGGAGGGTGAAGAAAGACCCATTGCTTACCTCAGCAGGAAGTTGCTGCCAAGAGAGACACTCCACAGTGGAGAAAGAAGGCCTGGCGATCAAGTGGGCATTGGAGAGCTTACATGCTGGGAATGGAGTTTCTACTTGAAACAGATCACAGAGCCCTGACATGGATCCATACAATGAAGGATTGCAACTCTCTTGTCACCAAGTGGTATCTTTCCCTGCAACCTTACCAATTCAAAGTTCGATATTGACCTGGCCACAAGAACAAAATAGCCGACTACTTGTCTCGGTACGCGGTTATCGGTTATCGTCTCGGTCTATCGTTTTCCTTTGGTTTTATTTCGTGTTGTAAATGTTTACCTGTGTTCAGTGTTTGTTAGTGTCTGAATATCCGGTCTTCCTCGTTGCTTTCCCACCATCACCCGGCCAACCCAACCGCCACCTAGCAGCCTGGCTACCAGAAGCCGACTCGTCCATTGTTTGTCTTAAAGTGGAATTATGGATTTTTGTGTTTAAGTTGTAATACTTATTTCCATTTTTTTTTGTATATATTAATTAACTGTATAGGGTCTAAACAAAGGAGCATGGAGTGGATGTCTTGTTATATGTATATTATGTGTGATTGTAAAAATGTATATACTTACCATTTTGTACTTGTCATTTCTATTTTTTCAACTTGGTTTGTTCTGAGGGGGGCGTGGCTTGAACTATAAAAGAGAGCCCAAAACCAGTATGACTTGGTCAGTTTACCTGGCGAGCGAGCTTGCAACTGTTGAACAATTCTTTGACAAAAATTTGCGTGTACATAAATTTAGCTGTTTGTTTTGGTTTTGTACAATGTTCATTTGTTATTTTGTGTATAGCTTTGGTCGTTTTTTTCTACTGGGACTCTGCGAGTATTCTCATAATTTTTGGATTCATTTTTCCCCTTTTTTTTTTGTGTCGGTGAACCCTTTGCCTGACATCGGGCCGCAAAGACCCGTTGTCTCCCATCATCTCTGAGATGTTAAAGATGTCAGTTTGTACAACCTTGAGATATTCAGCACAGTCCTTTAGTACCTGACCAGGTATGTTGTCTGGTCAGGCTGCCTTGTGGTGATTACTCATGTGGGTAAAGTGGGATCTTCTGTGCTTTTGTGTTGTTTTGGGTCTCAATTTGGACAAACTCTCAGTGTGGCTGTTAAGCAGAGATACAATCGTTAGCACAAGGACAAGTTGGCTCTTGCTGTTGCTAGGCCTGTAGTGTCACCGGTTCTAAAGCCTGAGTCCCATGTCCTCAGAAGCTTGTGCCCTTCTCCTGTCAGGCATGGTTTCTGGTTAGCCTGAATAATTGTGTTTTTTGTGTGATCTCAGTGCACTTTAAAGTTAAAGTTAAGCCTTTATTTGTCACATATACAGTACATTACAGCACAGTGAAATTCCTTCTTCGCATATCCCAGCGTAACTGGGGTCAGAGTGCAGGGTCAGCCATCATACAGCACCCCTGGAGCAGTTAGGGTTAAGGGCCTTGCTCAAGGGCCCAACAGTGGCAACCTGGTGGAGCTGGGGATCAAACCGCCGATCTTCCGATCAGTAACCCAGTGCCTTAGGCCTCTGAGCCACCACTGCCCCTTGAGATGTAAACGATAACAGCCTCAGTATGTTCCACTATGTCTGTGGTTGCATTGAAGCAGTTTATAGGGTAGACTTCGTTCCATACGCAGCATTAGCATGATGGTGATGTGGTCAGACAGTCCAAGGTGGGGGAAGGGAGATGATTTGTAAAGGCTGTGCTCCTTTATGTATTATTGCTCCCAAGGTATTATTGCTCCTTTTGGGAAAGTCTATGTGCTGATGAAGTTTTGGTAGAAAAGACTTTAAATCTGTGTGATGAAGTCCCTAGCAGTGATGAGAAATCCATCCTAATGTGGTGTCTGTTGCTCGCTGACAGCCTGGTAAAGTTCACTGAGTGCATCAGTTTGGTTACTGTTGTTATAACTGGGGGGGGAATGTAAACAGCAACGAGTGAAATCACTATAAAATCCCTTGATAGGTAGAAGGGTCGGCAGTCGATAATAATAAACTCATGATAGCACCCTTTTGGAACCATGCATCACTGATATAAACACAAACACAGCTTTACAGATTTAAAAAGAAAATTATGTGAGGTAATAAAAAAAAAAAAAGTGATACACAGTATGTGTCAATGAAAATCGCCAGATTGTCCCTGTTGAGAAAACCGAAGAAGACAGTGGGAAGGAAACACTTCTTGAGATGTCAATTGATAGAAACCATTAGAGGAACCAGACTCCACAGTGAACACATCCTCATTTGAGTGATAAAGGATAGATACTGTGTGTTAGGAGACTGGAAGTTCAGTATAACAGGAGAGGTGTTTAAGTTAATATGGAGTCCACTTTGGAGGTTATTGGAGGCTCGGGTACAAAACTCACTTCATGTAGTCTACAACATTCTGTCACAGAAACCGCAATGGGACATGGGAGGAGAACAAATAAGTAGTAAGTAAGTAAGTAGAAAAACTACTGCCTTATTTAGTGTAAGCCGCATTTTTCTTGGTCTTCAAAATTCCCCCCAAATCCATTGAATGCGTTTAGTTTACTCAAGGCAACTGCTGTATTGCCAGGCCCACTTTTTACATCAGAATGAAGAGATACAACTTGCTTACTGTTCATGTTTGGCCCCTTTTGTAGATCTTTGTTTAAAGCTAAGGCGGCGCGGTGGTGTAGTGGTTAGCACTGTCGCCTTGCACCTCCAGGGTCCAGGTTCGATTCCCCGGCCAGGCTCGATTCCCGTCTCTGTGTGCATGGAGTTTGCATGTTCTCCCCGTGCTTGGTGGGTTTCCTCTGGGTACTCCGGTTTCCTCCCACAGTCCAAAGCCATGCAGATTAGGCTAATTGGCGTTCCCAAATTGACCATAGTGTGTGTGCTCTGCGATGGATTGGCACGCTGTCCAGAGTGTACCCTGGGTCTCCTGGGATAGGCTCCAGGTCCCCGCGACCCTAAATACAGGATAAAGCGGTACAGAAGATGAATGTGCATTTGTAATGCTGCTTTGTGAAACTTACCATTGTTAAAAGCGCATAAAATTTCCTCCCACAGTCCAAGGCAGGTTAGGCTAATTGGCGTTCAGAAATTGCCCGTAGTGTGTGTATGTGTGTGCCCTGCGATGGATTGGCACCCTGTCCAGGGTGTACCCCGCCTAGTGCCCGAAGTCTCCTGGGATAGGCTCCAGGTCCCCCGTGACCCTGAACACAGGATTAAGCGGTATAGAAAATGAATGTCAGGTTAACCAAATGAACATGTAATCTACCATTAGTTGTGACGGCGGGCTTACAGCCGGTGGACGCACATTAATCAAATCTTCTCATTCGAACAACTCTCCACATCGTGACCATGTGGACCCACGCCACTCGCCTTCGTGCCACCCGAAACCACTGTTCTGCTTCAAGGCGTAATTACTCTAAGACTGCATACATTTAATCATGCTTGCTGAACATTGTGCTAATGATCATGCTTGTGGAATTTCATCAAACCTGTTACACACTGAAAATTACTATAGTTTCGGTTCTTGAAAGTTTTCTTATACCTTTACAGTATGTGGAGTGGCAGAAAACAAACGTCCTGAGGCTTACTATGTACAGTATATTCTCCAAAGAGGTCTTAAGGTAGGTGGAGTGGGCCTTCCTACGTACAGTAGCTATACTTACTATTACTAATCCCTTAAGATAGAAACTGGTGTCTGCATTAAACACTTGTCTTGCTTTTCAAACACATAAATGATTTTCACTGGATTATTTCATGGCTACTGTCTCCCCAGTCAATGCTACAGTATGCAGGTGTGAATGTGTTACATTAGTTAATTTGTAACTGCGGTGTGAGCAAAAATGGATGCTCCACTTGTGATTTGCATAAACGTAAAGCAGGAGCAATGCTTTCTGTTTTTTGTGGTCAGAGGGTGGGTGACCTAGAACCGTTATTTATCAAATAATCTGTACGCAGGAACGAGAAAGTGTTGTCACAAAAAAGTGTATATGAATGGATGGAGAAGTTGTCATCAAGAAGGATGTCCACATCCTTGTCATCACTATGAGCCTGACCATAAATGGCAGAGTATGTAGGTATGATGTATTAATATTTTCTGAAAGTTGATTAAAAGAAATTCTACAGTCAGAGTGCGACTAATTTTTGACTCACTCCCGCAAGTATAGTGGGTATGGAAAGTATTCAGACCCACTTAAATTTTTCATTCTTTGTTATATTGCAGTCATTTGCTAAAATCATTAAAGTTTTTTTTCCTTATCAGTGTATACACAGCACCCCATATTGACAGATGATCACAGAATTGTTGCCATTTTTTATTAAAAAAATCAAAAATCACATGGGCCTAAGTATTCAGACCCTTTTCTGTGACACTCATATATTTAACTCAGGCGCTGTCCATTTCTTTTCACCTTCATTTGAGTCCAGCTGTGTTTTATTATACTGATTGGACTTGATTAGGAAATCCAGACACCTGTTTATATAAGATCTTACAGCTCACAATGCATGTCAGAGCAAATGAGAATCATGAGGTCAAAAGAACTGCCTGAAGAGCTCAGAGACAGAATTGTGGCAAGGCACAGATCTGGCCAAGGTTACAAAAAAAATTCCTAAGAGCGTAGAGCCTCCATAATCCTTATATGGAAGATGTTTGGGACGACCAGAACCCTTACTAGAGCTGGCCGTCTGGCGAACCTGAGCTATCGGGGGAGAAGAGCCTTTGTGAGAGGTAAAGGAGAACCCAAAGATCACTGTGGCTGAGCTTCAGTGATGCAGTCAGGAGATGGGCGAAAGATTTTGAAAAACAGCAGCCCTCAACCAGTCTGGGCTTTATGGCAGAGTGGCCCGATGGAAGCCTCTCCTCAGTGCAAGACTGGTCTCTGGTCTGATGAGACCAAGATAGAACTTTTTGGTCTTAATTCTAAGCGGTATGTGTGGAGGCACTGCTCATCACCTGTCCAATATAGTCCCAACAGTGAAGCATGGTGGTGGCAGCATTATGCTGTGGCTGTATTTTTCAGCTGCAGGGACAGGATGACTGGTTGCAATCGAGAGAAAGATGAATGCAGCCAAGTACAGGGATATCCTGGACGAAAACCTTCTCTACCCTGCTCAGCTCCTCAGACTGTGCCTAAGGTTTACCTTCCAACAAGACAATGATCCTAAGCACACAGCTAAGTTAACGAAAGATTGGCTTCACAACAACTCTGTGACTGTTCTTGAATGGCCCAGCCAGAGCCCTGACTTAAACCCAATTGAACATCTCTGGAGAGGCCTAAAAATGGCTGTCCACCAACGTTTACCATCCAACCTGAGAGAACAGGAGAGGATCTGCAAGGAGGAATGGCAGAGGATCCCCAAATCCAAGTGTGAAAGACTTGTTGCATCTTTCCCCCAAAAACACTCATGGCTGTATTAGATCAAAAGGGTTCTTCTACTAAATACTGAGCAAAGGGTCTGAATACTTAGGCCCATGTGATATTTCAGTTTTTTCTTTTTAATAAATCAGCAAAAATGTTAACAATTCTGTGTTTTTCTGTCAATATGGGGTGCTGTGTGTACATTAATGAGGAAAAAAATGACCTAAATGATTTTAGCAAATGGCTGCAATATAACGAAGAGTGAAAAATTTAAGGGGGTCTGAATATTTTCCGTACCCAATTAGCCTATTATGGGATAAATAAAGTGTCCTTATCTGTTGATGTTTGATTACAAGTAAAGAAGAAAATGTTCTAACCTTTTTTTAAAGACTTATTTGAACTGAATCCAATCTCTGCCCCCCCTCTCCCCACCTCTCTCAAAAAATGGCAACTCCTCACATTTTTGCACTACTCCCGCTGTGGTGCTGAATTACCAGTGCCATTTCAGAGTTTCTGTTGTGGACCACCAGAGATCACATGGCCATGGGGCAGGGTGGGGGAATGAAGCATGACTGGTAAAAGATAATCACCACAGCTTTTCAGCCACTTAAAAGAGACTGAAAGTGGAGAAAAAAAGGTCATTACAATCACAAGAAGGTGTGGAGCTCTGTTGCTGATGTTTATGCTGACCATTTTTGTTCATTACCTTGCAAACAGCAACAAAGTTACCCTCTTCTGCAAGCCCTGGCTGAGACCCTTAACTCCCGCTGTACAAAGAACAGTCTTCATCCTGCAGTTGCACCCTTCCAACAATGACCACAACCACAATCTAATTGGACACATCCCTCATTATCCTCTGCATCTAAGGACAATGCATCATGCCCCTTCTGACCACCTTCCCTTTCCCCTCTAACTTTGTCAAACCGAGGGAGTAGATTCTGTGAATCCCCCTACACGCCCCCATCCCAAAGCAGAATTTCACAAATGCACCTACAGTATAAGAACACAAAGACTGCCAGATACTCACCTTACTGTTTACCACCAAGAGGTGGTGGAAACTGAGAGCTGAAAAAGTGCTCATGGAAAAGTATTGAAGCTCTCTACGACCAGCAGAATAAAATGCAGTTAGTATGTGATGATCTGGAATATCCAAGAAAATGGCGTAGGCACTGGAATGTAGTCTGGCCACCTTGGCAATTTGGCAGATGAGAGTGGAGGGACTTGTTCCATTGCCTTTATCATGACACCTCACCCTGGCACTAAGGACTAAGGACTTCAGTGAAAAGAGATGAGCCCTGAACAAAACCTTGCTAGCTAGCTGCACTATCCAAAGCCCCAAACCCCTACCATCACTAGGAAGTTGCTCAGTTGGTAAGGGGCCAGGGGTAGCTCAGTGGTTAAGGCATTGGACTACGGTTCAGAACCCCAGGTTCCCAGGTTCAAACCCCACAACCACCAAGTTGCCACTGTTGGGACCTTGAGCAACCCTCAACTGCTCAGATGTATAATGAGATAAAAATGTAAGTCACTCTGGATAAGAGCGTCTGCCAAATGCGTAAATGTAAATTAGATGGTACAGTACACCGGTTACAGCCCTGAATGACTCAGGGAGTACTGTTATTTACATTTGGCAGACGCTCTTATCCAGAGCGACTTACATTTTTATCTCATTACACATCTGAGCAGTTGAGGGTTAAGGGCCTTGCTCAAGTGGCAACTTGGTGGTTGTGGGGTTTGAACCTGGGATCTTCCGAACCGTAATCCAATGCCTTAACCACTGAGCTACCCCTGGCCCACCCGTCTGTGATACTTAGACTGCTTTGGTGTGCTGATGCTTTTCAGTCACCTGCATACAAAACTTATTGGCCATTACTGATTGGGTTGTTGCCTGACTTACGTGTTTCTCTTTTGAAAAAAAGCACATTTGTGAGATACTGCCAGGCTTCAAGGCTGAGGAAGATGTCATCAAGACTCTGAAAATCTCTGACAGAGGTTTGTAATGGCCAGAGACTTAGTCAGATATCAGAGTTCAGTCACCTTCTTCCCAGGTGGATGACCTGGTAGAGCACACTGGGAGAGCCCAGATAATTTAAATCTTTGACCTAAAAAAAGGGTACTGGTAAGCCTAATCTGAATGTCTACTGTGTGAGGAAACCAGGGCATCCGGAGGAAACCCACCAAGCAAAGAACATGCAAACTCCATGGACACAAACCCAAGGCAGGAATCGGACTCTCCACCCTGGAGGTGCAACCACTATGCCACTTTTTAGCCACTTAAATAATCATATATCGATTCGGTGGTGTGGTGGTTAGCACTGTCGCCTTGCACCTCCAGGGTCCGGGTTGGATTCCCGGCCAGGCTCGATTCCCGTCTCTGTGTGCATGGAGTTTGCATGTTCTCCCCGTGCTTGGTGGGTTTCCTCTGGGTACTCCGGTTTCCTCCCACAGTCCAAAGCCATGCAGATTAGGCTAATTGGCGTTCCCAAATTGACCATAGTGTGTGTGTGCTCTGCGATGGATTGGCACGCTGTCCAGGGTGTACCCTGGGTCTCCTGGGATAGGCTCCAGGTCCCCGCGACCCTAAATACAGGATAAAGCGGTACAGAAGATGAATGTGCATTTGTAATGCTGCTTTGTGAAACTTACCATTGTTAAAAGCGCATAAAATTGCATATGCAAATAAAATTGAATTGAATATATATACTGTGATTTATATAAACAAATTCTGGGATTCTGTAGAGAATAAGAAGAACCACAAGCGTAAGCAAGAAAATCAAACAAAGGCATTATGATTGCATTTAATATTTTATTTATTATTGCTCAGTATAGTAATTACTCAGAAACTTATGAAGAGTTAAAATTTTCCATAATAATTCACTGCGTGAGTCATGAATGAGTCATGCTCCTAAACTGAATTTTGTTTCAAATAAAATCTTCTCTCAAATTTACGTTAGAAACCAAACTAAATCTTGTCTAATAAAATCAGAATCTATAAATATGATATTTAAAACCCTATCTTATGGACTATGTAACTTTTGCTAATTGTAAAACAAATTCTAAATGATAATAAACCTTTTTTTAGCTGTCGGTGCTACTGAAAAATGCTCTGGCAGGTTTGCAGAACCACTCATAGAAATCAAATAACACCTTCAAGCTTCATGCGTTAAACAAACAAAATACAATATTGTGCTGTGTGCATGGCTGTGATCTCTCAGAGAAATTCAAGTCTTCAGCATCACTGGCACCAAGACGCACAAGAGAACATGATCCATCACACTGAACTTCACAAAGAAGTAACAACAGTGTTGGTTTTGTCGATTATAGAGAGACATTACCTGGGCTTTGAAATAGAAAGTCTCTGTTTTTCACATTATATATGAATTCCTGTTTCAGGACAAAAAAACTCAACTTGGAGTGCAGTTATCACAGACCACCAGAGAAACAGATAGAGAGAGAGAGAGAGAGAAAGAGAGAGAGAGATGTGATCTGTTAATGAACACAGCAATTATATCATCAGCAGTGAGAACAATTGCAGAAATCATCCTAGTGATTCAAGTTTTTGATTTCCAAAAGCTCCCAACACCCCCCCCCCCTCCAAAAAAATAAACACAGCACCAGAAATTAGAGAGAATTTAACCCATTAGACTCCCTGAAAGACTAACTTTGCTTAATGTCTTATAGTTTCTCTACAGTTGCTGAATAATGAATTATATTTAATGAATCCATCCATCCATCCATCTAGGAACCTCTGTAGTCCAACTAGGGACCATGGAGGCCAATGGTGACCATTTATTCCCATTTGTATGACCGTGGTTGGACCTCTGGTCAACAATTTAATGAATAATATGCTTTAATATCAATATAAGGGAGTTGAAGGGGTTAATCAATCTCAATATACATACACTATATGGACAAACCTGCAATGACATTGTATCCAAATACATAAACTTCAATATGGATTCGGTCACCCTTTTGCAGCTATAACAGCTTCCACTCTTGGAAGGCTGTCCACAAGAGTGTTTTTGAGTGTTTCTATGAGAATTTATGCCTGTTCATTCTGTAGAGCATTTAAAGGTCAGCCACTGATGTTGGACAAGAAGGTCTGGCTTGTAGTCTCCGTTCCAATTCATCCCAAAGATGCTCAATGGGGCTGAAGTCAGGGCTCTGTGAGGGCCAGTCAAGTTCTTCCACCCCGAACTCATGTCTTTATAGTCCTTGCTTTGTGCACTGGGGCACAGTCATGTTGGGATAGAAAAAGATCTTCCCCAAACTGTTGCCTCAACGTTGGAAGTATTGCATCATCCAAGACGTTTGGTATGCTGAAGCATTTAGCTCGCCCTCCACTGGGGATAAGGGACTTGACTGAAACACCTGAATTCAATAATTAACAGGTTTGCAAAAATTACTTTTGTCCATATACTCTAATTCATTCCTGTTTATTATCATTTGACCTGATGCGTCATCATTTAGGATATCAAAATCCTCTTCCAGGCATGATCGCTGTGGCACTCATTAATGAATGAATTCTTTTATATATTTTCGTTTTTTTGCTCACAGTCAAATCTGCTGTCCTTCGCTGGTTGTTGCTAACCTGAAGCTGATGTATTGCATGTTAGAGTTAGCACCAACAAACACATTCTGAGAGAAAATAAGAGCACCTGTACAGTGGAGAAGTGCTTGAGGAGTGTGTTTCCAGAGTATCTGTGAAATATGAGCTCATGAAGAGTGTGACTGTTCCTGTAGCCATCTCATCCAAATGAGAAATCCAGAATTCGTATCACTGTCTGTCTATTCAAACTGAGGAGGCAAACCACATGACGGTCATTTATGTCTAAACATAATGGAATAATTGCAAATAGGTTGTCTTTCCATCAATCAAAGTATTGACAATCAACCAAAGGCTTGTCTTTTGTCCAAAAAAAAAAAAAAGTGAAGGTCAAGGTCTCACTGATGTTTCGATCACAATGGTCAAAAGATGGAACGGATGGCTTTCTGACCAATCATAATGCAAGTGGGGAGAAATAATAACAATGAACAAAATCTCATTTCAATAAGACTTGGGGACTACAGTATGGGGAGAAAGCAAACTCATGCTGAAAAGAAATCTAATAGCAGTTCTTTTTGTCCATTCACAAGGGAAAGTTAAAAATTCTGTTGAGACACAGTAAAGAGAAATCGAGTGACAGTGCTGAGAAAGCCAACAATTGCGCCTTCCGTCTAGTTATGTACCGAATATTAAGTCATTAGAATTTCATCCAATAATGTGAGACAGAAGCTAAGATCTGTGCATCCCATCCAAACACATTAGATAGCTGGGGATGCATAGTGGACTAGTTGACAAATACATTTGCTCATTGTACAAGACTATGCTGAACGTCTTTTTATTGTCTTATTATTTTTTTGGAAACCGAGAAGTGTGCAGGACTGTTTTTAAAAGGTATTCTGACCAGTCCGTCGGGATTCTGATATATATTTTTGTTTGTACACACTCACAATATTATCTAATGAGAGATCTAGTATTTCTGGTAATATGATGCCAGAAATAAATGAGGGCAGTGGTGGTTCAGATGGTTAAGGCATTGGGTTGCTGGCCCTTGTCAAAGTCACTTAAATCCTTATGCTTGCCCACTTTCAAAAAAAAAAAATTCTGGAAATAAAATGGTTCACTTGCTGTCTGTTCAATGTGTCACTGCATGACAAAGGCCATATTTCGATGGCTAGATGACTAGGACATAGCAACTCCAACATCTTTTGGGATGTTCCCGGTCTGCAGTGGACTTCAGGACTTACCAAAAATGGTTTAACAAAGGATAGTCAGTGAACTGGTGACAGGGTCAGGGGCAGCCAAGAGTCATTGATGCACAAGCTGAGCAAAGGCTGGCCAGTTTATTCCAATCAAATAGCTAGAGCTACTGAGCTACTGCAGCTCATATTGAGGAAAATATTAATGCTGGTTCTTATAGAAAACTGTCAGAACACATTACTGCATTACTGTTTTCATGGGACCAACTCAATATTATGCTGATCTTAATGTTATGGCTGAGTGGTGTAGTTGTGTGTGTCCTATGTTGAAGTTTTTAATGATAGGGAAAAAATTATGATTTATTACACAGATTTATAATTTAGCACATTTATTGCACTGATCTGTTTATTTCTGAAGTTGATAGAATGCTCTACATAAGGTTTGGAGCTATGTATTTTTTTTGTATGTATTTTGGGTGTAAAATTAAGTGCGGTTTAATTTTTTTTTGCGATTTCTTTTTTAATCAGCAGGGAATCAGCTGTTGCTTAAAAAACAACAAAAAAAGAAAATTACTTTTTGGTAAAAAAAAAAAAATGGGAAGGCTGAGATCGCTTGCTTTTTAGAAATATGCTCCAGTTGATCGTTCTTCTGTTCAATCAAAATGGAAGTGAAAACAAAAAATGTTAAAAAGAAGGTAACGCTGGTTCCGAGAACTTAATATAAGGAATCATCATTACTGTGTGCAAAAGAGACAGGCCACACAGGTACCAAAGTGGTATTTATATTTTCCTAAAAATTTCGAAGAGAACGGCAACCGAGTGCATGCGGTAGAAGAGGCTCATGGGAAGGGCAAAATTCAGCACCGTGCTCCAGATGGGGAATCCAAATGAGGCTTCCTCTAAACCGTTATCAAACTGTGGCCGGCATCCAAATGCAGGTAGGATCCAGAGCTACATACATGCACACACAAAAACACAGCAAAAAAAAAAATGACCAAAAAGCCAAACAATTACATATGCTGAATGAGATAGCAACGAGAATTTTAACACAGATATTAATAAAGAGACTTACAGAAATGTTGCACATAAACAGGAAGATGGCGATGTTTTTCAGAACCTGCCTTTTTCTGTTTAGCGACTCTGGGATTCTGTGTCCAACAGAATGTGGCACATTCCCGGTGGTCCTGATGTAAGTTTGCTTCTCGTTCTCACAGTCCTTATCTGGTGGCTCGTAAGCATGATTAACGATGCCATCATAAACAGCAAAGGTTTTTTCAGTTCCTTGGCTTGGGCTTAAGATGGAGTTATGGTTGGCACTTAGGTCAGGCTGCTGTTCAGGTTCACGACGTCTCCTGTAAAGTGACTCGACAACGAAAAGATTTTGCACGCACTTCTCCAAAATTAAGAGTATGGCATATCCTAAATTGGCCCATCGGTAGATTGGGGACTTTTTGGCCCCACTTACTGCGATGACGCTACACCAGCAGACAAGCCAGGAGCCGATGGAAGAGCCGAGCAGCAGCTTAGAATCGAGTGTCCTGGCTGGATTTGGCGCCGTGTCCATGGGGCAATCCTCGAGGCGGTATATGACCAAGCCGACAGCAGCAGCGACACTCATGCATGCCAAAATGGAGATTCCAAACCAGTAGAACATGGAGATGGCTTCATGGCGCGCCTTCAGCGATTCCTCCACACGGAGGATGTAGATGATGAGCACTGTGATGGCACTGGCAAGTGCCAAGAGCCCGAGGGCCAGGCCAAGCAGCAGGAAAGGTCTGGCTCCTGAGTTTTTTTTAAAAGGTACAATTTTCTCAGGCTTATGATTGCTGTGTTTGTTGATGGTGCGACCAACATTTTTCCACATGACGAAAAGCATCACAGAGACAAAGATGTGGTACTCAATGTTGAACGGACAGAGATAGTACAGACTGCTACTGAACATCGAACACGCACTGGTCGTACAGTTACAGTTAGGCACTTGACCCTCTACGAAAGAGAGAGAAAGAAAGAGGAAAAAAAGTAGGCATGACTTGTACAGTCTACAAACCGGATTCCAAAAAAGTTGGGACACTAAACAAATTGTGAATAAAAACTGAATGCAATGATGTGGAGATGGCAAATGTCAATATTTTATTCAGAATAGAACATAGATGACAGATCAAAAGTTTAATCCGAGAAAATGTATCATTTTAAAGGAAAAATATGTTGATTCCAAATTTCACGGTGTCAACAAATCCCAAAAAAGTTGGGACAAGTAGCAATAAGAGGCTGGAAAAAGTAAATTTGAGCATAACGAAGAGCTGGAAGACCAATTAACAGTAATTAGGTTAATTGGCAACATGATTGGGTATAAAAAGAGCTTCTCAGAGTGACAGTGTCTCTCAGAAGCCAAGATGGGTAGAGGATCACCAATTCCCACAATGTTGTGCAGAAAGATAGTGGAGCAATATCAGAAAGGTGTTACCCAGCGAAAAATTGCAAAGACTTTGCAGTTATCATCATCAACTGTGCATAATATCATCCGAAGATTCAGACAATCTGGAACAATCTCTGTGCGTAAGGGTCAAGGGCGTAAAACCATACTGGATGTCCGTGATCTCCGGGCCCTTAAACGACACTGCACCACAAACAGGAATGCTACTGTAAAGGAAATCACAGAATGGGCTCAGGAATACTTCCAGAAACCATCGTCAGTGAACACAATCCACCGTGCCATCCGCCGTTGCCAGCTGAAACTCTACAGTGCAAAGAAGAAGCCATTTCTAAGCAAGATCCACAAGCACAGGCGTTTTCATTGGGCCAGGGATCATTTAAAATGGAGTGTGGCAAAATGGAAGACTGTTCTGTGGTCAGACGAGTCACGATTCGAAGTTCTTGTTGGAAATGTGGGACGCCATGTCATCCGGACCAAAGAGGACAAGGACAACCCAAGTTGTTATCAACGCTCAGTTCAGAAGCCTGCATCTCTGATGGTATGGGGTTGCATGAGTGCGTGTGGCATGGGCAGCTTGCATGTCTGGAAAGGCACCATCAATGCAGAAAAATATATTCAGGTTCTAGAACAACATATGCTCCCATCCAGACGTCGTCTCTTTCAGGGAAGACCCTGCATTTTTCAACAAGATAATGCCAGACCACATTCTGCCTCAATCACAACATCATGGCTGCGTAGGAGAAGGATCCGGGTACTGAAATGGCCAGTCTGCAGTCCAGATCTTTCCCCTATAGAGAACATTTGACTCATCATAAAGAGGAAGGTGCGACAAAGAAGGCCCAAGACGATTGAACAGTTAGAGGCCTGTATTAGACAAGAATGGGAGAGCATTCCTATTTCTAAACTTGAGAAACTGGTCTCCTCGGTCCCTCGGTCTCCTCGGACACCATGACATTTTGATCCACCATATTTTTCGCTTAAAATGATAAATTTTCTCAGTTTAAACTTTTGTTCCGTGATTTATGTTCTATTCTGAATAAAATATTGACATTTGCCATCTCCACATCATTGCATTCAGTTTTTATTCACAATTTGTTTAGTGTCCCAACTTTTTTGGAATCCGGTTTGTACTTTAACAGCAGGATATGATGGGGTGGAAATGGGATGCTGTTTAATCTTGGTGTGTATGTGTTTGTATATGTGCGAGTTTTTTATATTTACCCCAGACAGTGAAGTTTAAATATCCAACTGCTGACAATCGTCTCTGGTGGTCACTGAGAGCATGTTCGGCTTCGGTCATCACTCCGTTAGTCCAAATCAGCAGGTTAGTGAATACAGCATGAATCACGCCAAACCTAACACACATTTACATTTACTCATTCGGCCTGATGTTTGTATCCAATCGCTGATTTCAGACAGCAGTTGAGGGCAGTTGGGGGTCGACTGGTCCAGTGCAGGAATTCGAACTCATGATCATTGCACTAGTCAATTAATTGCATTAGGCATACTGTGGAAATACATGCATGCATACACATTTACCTCTCAAATGTTTCTGAGTGCTTGATGACATCTTTAACATGAAACCAGAGAAAATGAACCTGCAAAATACGATGGAGAAAGATCACAATCATTAGATCATCCACATCACACACACACACACAAACACATAAATCATCATCATCATCATTTGCAGCTGATTTTCAACATTCAGCAAACATACACCCATCAGTCATGACATTAAATCATAAAACATTAAACCCAATATTGTTTTGTTTCAAGATGGTCAAGGTCTTGGGGGCTGTGGTGTCTTGCACTGGGATGGTAGGGGGAGGTCCTTTGAGTGCTGTGGTTTGCACGGTGGGGCTTCCTTTGATTGGATTTGTTTCTCCAGCACATGCTTGATCGAACTGGGATCTGGGGAATTTGGAGGCCAGATTAAGAACCATGGTGCTATATTGGCTTTTTGTGGGATTGGACTTGACATGCTCCGCCTTTGGTCGCCACAGTCATAGGAGATTTGGGTGCCCTGTCACCAATTTACAGGTATATAATTAAGCAATATCACACAAGAGGGAGTACTGTTGTACTGGATATCAGCACGGCTGTAATACGATCACGACTGTGCACACTCGTCCCTACGACCGGATCACAGCCGTGTTGATATTCAGTACAACAGCCCTCCCTCTCATGTGATATTGCTTTTATATAACAGCTAATAATTTAAAAAAAGATTACTATTTGTTTGCTTATTTAACCATTTATTTTGCTAATAAAAAAAAACACCTAAGCTACAGACAGGTAATGTGACGTTAAAAATATATATTTTTTTTTAATGATTACCGGGGCGGCGCGGTGGTGTAGTGGTTAGCACTGTCGCCTCCAGGGTCTGGGTTCGATTCCCCGGCCAGGCTCGATTCCCGTCTCTGTGTGCATGGAGTTTGCATGTTCTCCCCGTGCTTGGTGGGTTTCCTCCGGGTACTCCGGTTTCCTCCCACAGTCCAAAGATATGCAGGTTAGGCTAATTGGCGTTCCTAAATTGCCCGTAGTGTGTGATTGGGTGTGTGAGTGTGTGTATGTGTGTGTGCCCTGCGATGGATTGGCACCCTGTCCAGGGTGTACCCCGCCTAGTGCCCGAAGTCTCCTGAGATAGGCTCCAGGTCCCCCGCGACCCTGAACACAGGATTAAGCGGTGTAGAAAATGAATGAATGAATGAATGAATGATTACCGGTACTACATAGCCAACAGGTGAGGAGAATAAAATATGGAAATGGTGGACAGTCCTGTAAATCTTGTAAGATTCTCTTTATACTTACACATAACCCAGTTTGGAATATCACCTACATAAACTTCTGGGGTTAAATAGTGTTAAATGGAAATGTAGTGCATCATGTAGGGGTACAATGTTCCATACAAAAGGACTGGAGAGGGATTTAAGATTCAGCCTTATATTGGAATCTAGTTAACTTTGTAAAACAAAGGCAAAAATAATCAAAAAAGGCAAAAAAGTATTTTTTCTTTTACCTACTTAACCATGATTACCTAAACATGATAACTTTCTTTTTTTTCTTGTTAATTGTTGTATTGTTTTGAATTTGTACAGAGTCAAACCTGGCATTTGGATTATAAGGGGGATTTCTGACCTCCACAGGATGAATGATTATGAGATGGATATACTTCCTGAATCAGATGCCAGGTTAGCACTCAATACCTTATGCAAACAATCACACACCACTGCAATGATGTAACCAAATATGGATACATTGTTTGAAATAAACAGATCATGTGCTCTAAGCAGCTACAAATACGTGGGAGACTAGACATCGGCATCGATAGTCAGAGCCCATGGGACACAACAGCAAAAAGATTTTTCCTTCTACGCGGATGATCGCTCAGATATGAAGCTCATGTTCGTTAACACGAACTTCAACTCCCATATCTTGTTTATATTTTAGGGAAAAAATTTAGAACTTGCCACAAGAAGGTACAAATAAAAATGATACATTTACAGAATTTGGCACAAGCCCTCATTCAGAGCGACTTACATTTTTATCTCATTATACATGTGAGCAATTAAGAGTTAAGGGCCTTGCTCATGGGCCCAACTGCAGCAACTTGGGCTTGAACCTAGGACCTTCTGAGCTGTAGTCCAATGCCTTAACCACTGAGCTACCCCAACTAATACCTGTAGAAGGAGAATAAACTCAGCATCTCTTTATATAATATATATATATATATAATTTTTCGGGTTTTTTTTTTTTTTGGGAAAATAGCATTACAGTACATTATTGCTAACACACTAATTCACTCAAAAAGGCCATTTTTATGGTTTCTGAGAGATACAGTAGGAGGAAACCCGGAGAACCAGGAGGACCCCACACAAACTCAACTCAGGAGCTCTAATGCAGTGAGGTGGCATTGGAACCAGCTCTTTCAATTGTCTGAAAACTAACTCAGATAACTTGCATAGTTAAAATCGAATTAAATCTAATCAAACCTTGTTCGATTCGCTCAAACAGAGCTTTGCCGGAATCAGCTTTAGCAGAATGAGTCGTAATGAAGATTAACAGGATCAGCAGTGACAGAGAGCCTTTTATTTAAGCACAAAGCACGCATTTATTCCCCGCAGACCCCTAGCGATATAAGACCCTCTGATTCAGAGATCAATTACAGCGCTGAGCACCGAGTCAATTACGTCTCCATATTTCAGTTCAAACTTTAGACATGTGATACTGGAGAGAGCTTTTAGGCTAAATGAAGGCAGAGATAAAAAAAAAAAAAAAAAACTACTGTTACATCAATTTACATAATTTACAGATAATTTACAGAAATTAATGCATATGTTCAGGGGGACCATTATTTATTGAATTTATTTAATTTCTATAATAATTCTATTTATAATTCTATAATAATTATATTTCTATTTAATTTTAAATTATGTATATCTATAAAATAGAGTCACTTATAACTAATATTAACAACTTTAGTAAGATTTGCATTATAAGAGATCTATGATGGAGATGTTTGCAATATTGTAATTGGACTCACATTTGTGTGTGCCAATAAATAATCACCCCCCATCTTTGGAGTATAAATATAACCTACCTTATTTGCTTTGAATAAACATAATGCAAACAGGAAGAAATATGAGGACATGAGACCCTGCAACATGTCCTTTCATCACACACACACACACACACACACACACAAACCCACCTGTGACACTGTGTGAAGTGCATGTATGACTGGGTAGACACCAAGCATGGAAGACACACAATCCTGATAACCGACAAAATTCCCGACACGGAAAGCATCAGTGATGAGTGTGAGCAGAGCGAGCAGAGTCAAACCACCTGTATAAAAAAATTTAAAAAAATAAAATGTATGTATGAACATAAACTTACGCACATTTATTTGATTACATGATGCTGAATTAACATTTGAGTGCTGAATTATCGATTGTGTGATTTTGTGTGTGCCTGTGCCCTGAGATTAATTGACACCTCATACAGTACTGGGTGTCCCTGGCATTTTGCCCTGACTCCACCCCCTGCGATCTTTCACATAATGAGTGGCTTTGAAGATTAATAAATAAATGAAGGAATGCATAAAAGAATGAATCATTTATTAATGTCCCAAGTCTATAACTGTGTCAAATATTATTGCTATAATTTTTCTTTTTCAAGTCCTCGTGCCCTGTAGATGGGGCAGGGTCATCCTGGAAGAGACCACTCCTATAGATATTAGAATAAAAATGTTACTTCAAAGAAAAAACATGATAAGCTTACTTAGCAATACTTTGTATTGATTTGCACGGACCATTCCCTCAAACACTGGCTCAGCAAAATACCCACAAATCCTTCGCATTGTCACTATTTCTACTGCCAAGCAAATCATGTCATGACTGAAGCACCTGTGCTAAATTTGGTTACCTTTCTTCCTCTGGCATTAAGTATACCAACCTGGGAGTCAAGTATAGTGCACATGGTTTATTTATAAAAATGTCATGCTTCAGATTTATGTGCGTTTATTCACACTGATGCATGATCATAATCCTATTTTACAAGAGGAGAGTTTTGCTATTGTAAAAAGACACACACACAGGAATTGTACATTCTCAGAAATAAAGGTACCAAATTGCAGGTTTCCTCGGTTGTGTTATCAGGGGTATTTTTTTTTTGTGTCAGCAATAATTAATTCCTTTTATATGTGGCGATACGTTTTTTTTTTTTTTTTAAACCACTTACAATAGCTAAAATCTAAAACTTGCACTAAGACAAGAGGAGAGATGGGAGGAAAGGAGAGGTCCAGTTTGATGTTGATGGCTTGAGGGTTCATTGCTCTGGATGATGGATTTGACTTCAGACAGACTTTATTTCTATATGTTTATTTATCTATCTTTGGCTTTTGTTGCGGGTTTTCTTTACGAATGCGCGTGAACGCGCATCTGGGTACCTCGGATCCAGCTGGTGGCCGCGTCCGCGTCTCTCTCCGGCGGCGCATTGCGCTTGCGCTCCAGGCGCGCCACGTAGCAGATCATCCACAGCAGCTGCATGAGCATGAGCGTGGAGAGGAAGGCCAGCACCGTCTCCTCGGTCACCGTCGGTCCCTGGTACGCGAACGCGAGCATGAGCGCGAGCCCGACCAGCAGCAGGTTGATGCCGTACTGCGCGCTCAGCACCTCGCCGTTCTTCTGCGGGTACTTCCGGCTCAGGCTGCCGCGCAGCGTGGCCAAAATCTTCATCTCGCGCGCCGAGGAAGACGAGGATGACGAGGATGATGAGGATGTTGAAGACGAAGACGACGACGAACTGGGACAGTGCTTGTTCACGAATTTGACATCGGGCCCGCTGTGCTCCACCATGGTGCTCCGCAATCCAACAGTACTGACTGAAACGAGATGAGACGTCTGGCCAGGTGTTCGTGACAGTGCGTTTCCAGCATCCGCTTCGTGTTCGCTGTAATCTAGCTATATATGCCGCTGTAAATCTGCAGATTAGGAGCTGGAGGTCGAGTTTCAGTCCTGTTCAGCGGCTCTGAGTCAGCGGTGATGCCAGATATTCATCCAACACCATCCCTCCATCACTCCATCCTTCTTTGGCTTCAAGGGACAAGCTGCTTACAATGCGCTGAAATCCGATTTAAAGCGCGGCGCGTTACGCAGAGGATGGAGTGCGTGCCAGAGAAAACAGATCATTCACCGACAGACTTTAGAAGACTATCGGCCGTGCGTAAAATGCGCGTATTTTCACCTGGTTTGGGGAGAGACAGTGTTCTCTTGTAAAAAAAAAAAAAAAATAAAGTAAGAATATAGGCTCGCTCTGGCACTGCTCTCTTGCACTCTTCACCTCCGCGCAGCTCCGTGTGGGTCGAGTGGAAATGAACTGAGGCTTATTTAGCTTTTCTTTCTTCATTGGGTCTGATGGGAAAGAAAGGAGGAAGCGGGGTTTCGCGTTTCACTGGTCAATGGTCAGTCCGACAATGGCTCTTTATGGAATCGCCTTTGTGTGACACGCAACGCCGACATGTCTCGGGTAACTTTCCAAAAATTGGGAAAAAAATATTTTTTTTTCTTCTTTCCTCTCCACATAGCGCTTTATTTTATTAAACAAATGGAGACCAAAAAGGGGGAAAAAAAGTAACATAACATAAAAAGCCAGAAACATAAAACACCAGGAAGGCAGTGGGCTGTTAGTTTAGGTTTACTTGATACCAAGAAAATGGAATTTAACTGCGCGCGACATTACAGGGTCTGCGATAATTAACGTGAAACGGATCCCGACGAACAATTGAACAAAAATCACCATTATGACAAAAATGACAGGACAACTTTCCGACCCTTGAGAGTCACGCACAAACACATACACACACACAGAACATAAATTAAAGGTAAGCGCGCAAATCCGACATAAATTCTCCAAAAACGCAAAAAAAGAAAGAAAAAAAAACACTGCCGGGACGCAGGCATTAATGCGCGCGCGCACACACACATGCACCTGACTAAAATACCTGCACCTCAATCTCACCAATCCAAGCATGCCTGATACAGTGACTATTTGCTGTCATATACATATACATATACATATACACCCATCATAACTTTAATACCACCTGTGCTGCCAAAACATCTCCGACCCATTGAAGCCAGGGACTCTACCAGACCCCCTGAGTGTGTGCAGAGGTAGTATCCGACAATGAGATGTTAGAAGGAAATTCTTTAAAGCACATATTATACCGAATTAATTTTTTTTGTCACTTTTTTTTGTCAGGGATTCGGATTCATTCCAGTTTACATGTACAAACAAAAAAAGTAACTTTTTTAGATTAAGATCTAGGGGAATTTGGAGGCCAGAAGACATCTTTTGTTGTATTCTTCAAACTGTTCTTGAACATTTTTTTTGCAGTCTGGAGGGTACATTATCCTGATAAAAGAGGCCACAGTCATTAGAGAATACTGTTACCATGAAGGCATGTACTTGGTCTGCAACAATACATAGACAACAATACACCTAACCCAGGTAAGTGGTACGTGCCAAAGTAACATCCACATGAATGCCACGACCCAAGTTTTCCCAGCAGAAAATTAGAGAGTACTAATTTAAAAGAAAGTGTGAGTCATTAGACCAGGCCACCTTGTTTCTAAGGTGCTCTTAGTATTCTGCCACCTTTCCATTAATACCAGTATTAGTTATTTTTTACAATTTGTCCTAAAGTAGCTCTTCTATGGGGTCCTATCAGACGGCTAGTCTTTGCTCCGCAATTAACCCCTGTGAGACCATAACCTTGTCCTTTTTTTGGAACACTTCTGTTAGTCCACTGCATAGCAGGAACATTCTACAAATCCGGTCATAAGTTTTTTTTGAGATGCTCTGACCCAGTGGTCTAGCAATCTGAGTTTCCCTATGTCATGATCACTTAGATCCTTATGCTTGCCCATGTTTTTTCTGCTTCCAACACATCAACATCAACAAGAACTATCTTTTCCCTTTCTGCCTAGTATATCAGATCACTCACAGGTGCCAATGTAATGACATAATCAATGGTATTCACTTCTCCTGTCAGTGGTATTAATGTTATGGCTGACTGGTTCTATGTACATCATCATATTTGTTCTTTCAGACAGATTTTGGTGATGCAGATTATGGTAAAAATGATATTTGCATCACTGCAGGCTGGTAACGTGAACAGATCCTTTGTACTTGCTTGCTCCCTTAGGGAAAGCAATGAGAAGTTTACAATCCTGTGTTATGGCACTATCCATGGTGCTGTGATGCACTGAAATTGCTGCCAGATCTTCAACAGAGATGCAACTTTACTGAGTAGTGGACTAGGATGTTTGGGATGACAGAATGTCTTGCATAGAGAAAAAGTATAGCGGGAGGATAGAGGATGTCCCAGCACTAAGCCTTGTGGGATACCCATGAAGGGACATGGCAAATGGCCTTATCCAAATTGTGTTACAGAAATGCCTCCTCCCTGTCACCTCCCTGGCTAAGGCCCTTCTCCTGCGATTGCTCAGTTTAGATGGCCGGACAGCACTAGGAAGAGTCCTGGTGGTTTCGAACTTCCTCTACTTATGGATGATGGAGGCCACTGTGCTCATTGGGACCTTTAAAGCAGCAGAAATTTTTCTGTAACCTTCCCCAGATTTGTGCCTCCTGTCTCAGAGGTCTACAGACAATTCATTTGACTTCATGCTTGGTTTGTGCTCTGACATGAACTGTCAACTGTGGAACCATATACTGTAGACAGATGTGTGCCTTTCCAAATCATGTCCAATCAACCGAATTTACCACAGGTGGACTCCAATTAAGCTGCAGAAACATCTCAAGTATGATCATTGGAAACAGGATGCGCGTGAGCTCAATTTTGCAAAGGCTATGAATACTTATGTACATGTGCTTTCTCAATTTTTTTATTTTTTTAATCAATTTGAAAAAATCTCAAGTAAACTTTTTTCATGTTGTCATTATGGGGTGTTGTGTGTAGAATTCTGAGAAAAAAAATGAATTTATTCCATTTTAGAATAAGGCTGTGACATAACAAAATGTGGAAAAAGTGATGCGCTGTGAATACTTTCCGCATGCACTGTACAGTGTGAAGAGAGCTCAAGGGATTAAGACTAAACAGCTGTGTAGCACTTAACAATGAAGCTAATCAGCTAATCCTCTAGTGAGCATAAAGAATGGATTGTGAAAGATTGGAAAAAGATAATGTGGTCTAATGAGTGCAGATTTACTCTGTTCCTAAGTGGTGGATAGAGAAAGACAGGTGAAGTGGTGCACCCATCATACCTAGTGCCTTCTGTATAAGCCTGTTTTCCCCCAAATGGATTTTTTTTAATAAGACATAATTTCACACATGGATTGGCCACCACAGAATACAGGCCATTGAAAATTTTTTGAATGTGCTAGAGAAGACTTTGCACAGCGGTTCATCTCTTCCAAGAAGAGAAAAATGAATGCAGCTTTGGATGGAAATAAATGTTGTGACAATGTAAGTACTCTATGAAGACATACACTACCGTTCAAAAGTTTTAGATCACTTTCTAACTCCATGATCATTCCTGATTTTAATTTCTTTCTACATTGTAAAGTTTTGCTGAAGGCGTCCAAAAAAATGCATGAATCTCCTTTGAACAGTTGATATTGAGATGTTTCTGCTACTTCTGCTCTGTAAAGACTTCATAACGCCTCTAATCTGAGGTGCTGTTAATTGGTCATTTTTCAGGCTGATAACTCTAAATGAACTTCTCGTCTGCAGCAGAGGTAGGTTTTGGTCTCGCCCTCCTGGGACGGCCTTCATGAGAGACAGTTTCATTATGGTGCTGGACGGATTTTGCAAATGCACTTGACAATACTGTTCTTACAAGAACTATTACAGAAAGGCCGACCTCTGTGTCTTACAATAACAACTAACTGGTGTTTTTGTTGTTGTTACGTAATTACCTAATTCCATATGTGTTATTTTATAGTTTTGAAATCTCCAGTATTGTTGTAGAATGTAGAAAATAAATCACTAAACAGAAACAAAGAAATTTGCAAGTGACCCCAAACTTTTGAACGTTTGTGTAGATCTGAAGTTATCATTTGAAGACAACCAATGACTCAGTTTTGGGGACATCTAGAGGAAGTTCAACTCCTACTTGGAATAATGACAGAACAGGCAAAAGCCTTGATGCATGTTTTTCTTTGTATAATGCACCTTACAAAAATGTGTGTTACTAGAGAGAGAAGCTGAAGGGTAGGACTTACAGTAAAAATAGTGAAGCCTGTCCTTGAAAGGACAAATTCAATAAGCATCTGTGCTCTGGAGCAGTAGAAATGTGATAATATGCGCTGCTGCAAAGCATGAATAACACCTGACAACACTTAGAAACCACTATCCATCTCTGAGCAAGGAGGGCTGTTCAGTTCTGGCCCAACTGGAATAAATCTTCAATGGGAATGAGAGAGGTAGTACTGTATAAACCTTTGATAATCCATTCTTTAGGTAAATATTAGCCATGTAAACACTTGATCTGTTAGTTTCTTGTTTGTTGGGACAAATATATTCTTATTGCATATTCTTTGCCCCATGTGGGTTTAACATTAGCTGAGTTTCCAGGTGGTAAATTTTACTTCCACCCCTGATCATCGACCTCTTTAAGAATAATTCTCTCCGACTTCAGATTTTCATCCACCGGGGCTTTGGCAGAGGTTCAGCCAGTGATTGGCTCACATTTCACATGTAGTAATGCATCTTACCAATCTTATGGCGCTTTTCCACTGCATAGTACGGCTCACTTCGGTTCGGCTCAGTTCGGCTCGGTTTGCGCTTCCACTGCAGTTTAGTAACGCTTTAGAGTGGGCGGGATTATTCACGTGTCGTTTTAGTTGCGGCGCCGCTACTGCCGTGACATCATCGTAAACGCGCCACAAACAAACACACAACAATGGAGCATATCGACGGCATGGTGTTCTTCATTCTCGGCATGTGGATGTTTTTAACAGCGAGACGAAGGAGTTTGTTTCAAAAGAGGCTGATGGCAGCCAAAGAAAATTTTTGGTTAATACAAAAAGGTGTGTGCGATCCTTCTCTGGCTGTTCTAAATATAGCGGTTCTGTTGTGTCTCGTGTCGCAAGTTCAGTGACGCAGTAATGATGATTTTCTCCGGCCAATCAGTGACCAGCAGAGTTTACACGTCACGTTTTGGTAACGGTTCGGCGCGCTTGGAACCTCGGCTGAGGTGGTACTAAAAAAAGGACCAGGTACCAGGTACTGTTCCCAGTGGAAAACCCCCCAAAAGTGAGCTGAACTGAACCGTGTCGTGCCGTACTATGCAGTGGAAAAGCACCAATAGATGAGACTGAGTACACAGTGAATTGAGCACACGTTCACATCACAAACCGTCTCGGGTTACTTTGCAGTAACCCTGTTCCCTGAGAGGCGGGAACGAGATGCTGCGTTAGAACGCTTATGGGAACTATCTTGTCGCATTGCCGGCCATGAAGCATGTGTGGAAAAACACCATTATCTGGCTACATATAACCTCGGTCAGGTGACGTCATCTGATTAGATCAGGTGGAGGTTATAAATACCGGAAAGCCGGCAACAAAACCTCAGATTATTTGTCTGAATGGACGTCCGGTCACATGGTAGTGTGGCGTTCGGACGCAGCATCTCGTTCCCGCCTCTCAGGGAACAGGGTTACTGCAAAGTAACCCGAGACGTTCCCTTTTCGAGGCTTCACTCAATGCTGCGTTAGAACGCTTATGGGAACGAGAATACCAACGCCGCCGCACTACAGGTGTCTGGACCCCAAGGTTGTGTAGCGTGTGCGCACAAGGCCGAGAAGGTCTCAGATTCATGTCTGGGAAGCTGACCCGAGGACTCGTGAGCCTGGGGTGGCATGGACATCCAGACTATAAAATCTTATAAATGTGTGCGGAGAGGACCAGCCCGCTGCGTCACACACTTGTTGCAGGGGAGTACCTCTTGAAAGAGCAATAGATGAGGCGACCCCTCTGGTTGAATGAGCCCTGACTCCTAGGGGCGAAGTGAGTCCACGCGCCTCATAGGAGAGGGCAATAGCATCTCTCACCCAGTGTGACAGAGTATGTGTGGTGGCGGCCGCCCCCCGGTTGCGGCCTCCATAACATATAAAGAGTTGCTCTGACTTACGCCACTGGCTGGTGCGGTGGACATAAGCCTGAAGAGCACGTACTGGGCACAGTAGGTGAAGTTTCTCCTGCTCTGAATCCGCAAAGGGCGGAGGACAGAAGGCTTCCAGGATGACAGGGTACATGGTAGAGAAAGGAACTTTCGGTAGATAGTTCGGGTGAGGATGCAGAATGGCCTTGACTAGCCCAGGGGCAAAGTCCAGGCAAGATGGGGAGACTGACAATGCACGCAGGTCTCCGATCCTCTTTAGAGAGGTGATGGCCATAAGAAGAACCATCTTGAGAGTCAGAAGCCTGTCGGGCGCTGACTCTAGCGGTTCAAAAGGAGTCTCGATCAAACCTTCGAGCACGATAGATAAATCCCAAGAGGGAGCCGTGACTCTAGTGGGTGGCCTCAACCGTTTAGCTCCACGAATGAAACGGGCAACTAAAGGGTGATTTCCTACAGTAGCCCCTTCAGACAGGACGTGGCAGGCTGAAATAGCGGCCACGTACGTTCTGAGGGTACTAGGGCACAAGCCCGAGGACAATTTCTCTTGCAGGAATTCCAGCACTGAAACAATTTGGCAGTGGACTGGGTCCACCTGCTTAGCCATGCACCAGCTCTCGAATACCTTCCATTTGAAGGCATAAATCCTTCTAGTGGAGGGAGCCCTAGTGCTTAGGATGGTGTCAATTACGCCGGCTGAAAGGCCGGCTTGACTCAATTGGTCCCGTTCAGGGGCCAAGCGTGAAGGTTCCAAAGCTCGGGCCGGGGATGAAATATTGTCCCCTGCGCCTGAGATAGAAGATCCCTCCTCACTGGAATCATCCAAGGTGAGCCGTCGAGGAGCGATATTATTTCTGAGAACCATACTCGGGCCGGCCAACGGGGCGCTATCAATAAGAGGCGCAAACCGTGTTGACGGACCCTCGCCAGGACTCCCGGGAGCAGAGCTATCGGAGGGTACGCATAGAGGCGTAAATTGGGCCACGTATGGGCCATCGCGTCCAGACCCAGGGGAGCTGGATGAGTCAGAGAGTAGTAGAGGGGACATTGTGCAGTCTCCTGTGAGGCAAAGAGGTCCACCTCCGCTGTAGAGAATCTCTCCCAGATTTGAGTGACTACTTCGGGGTGGAGTTTCCATTCCCCGTGATTCACAGCTTGTCTGGACAGAAAGTCTGCTCCCACATTCCTGTACCCTGGAATGTGAATCGCCCTGAGGGACAGGAACTTGTCCTGAGCCCAGAGCAGAACCTGATGTGCTAGCTGGTTCAAGCGTCGCGAACGCAGGCCGCCCTGGCGATTTATGTAGGAGACTACTGATGTGCTGTCCACCCGCACTAGGACATGGTAGCCTCTCAGCTGCTGGAGGAAATGCTGTAGAGCTAAAAATAGAGCCATCATTTCGAGGCAATTGATGTGCCATGCGAAAAGGTGGCCTCTCCAGACCCCTTGGGCTGAACGGCCATCCAAGACCGCGCCCCAGCCGGTAAGGGAAGCGTCTGTCGTTAGCATTTTGCGACGACAAGACGGACCTAGAGTGGGACCCAAGGCGAGAAACCGGGGTCTGAACCACATAGAAAGGGTACGAAGTCCTTTGTGCGTAACCCTTATCCGCCTTCGGGGATTTGTTCTCGTGTGAACTCCCCTGGCTCTTAACCACAGCTGAAAAGCTCTCATGTGCAGGAGACCCAAGGGTATCACCATGGACGCTGCTGCCATGAGGCCTAAACATTTTTGTAAGTGATGTACAGTCACTTCTTGGTCTAGTCTGATTTCCTTCAGAGCGTTGTTTATGGATTCGACGCGAGCAGGAGACAGATGTGCCTGCATAGCGATCGAATTCCACCTGACGCCCAAGTAGGTCGTCACTTGTGCTGGAAAGAGAACGCTTTTCGTGGCGTTGAGTCTCAATCCCAGCAAGTGAAGATGAGCTAGGACGACATCTCGGTGTCGAAGTGCTAGCTGCTGAGACTGGGCCAGTATTAGCCAGTCGTCTATGTAATTCAGAATGCGGATGCCCTGGAGTCTCAAAGGAGCGAGAACTGCATCCATGCATTTTGTATATGTGCGGGGTGATAAGGCTAGACCGAATGGAAGAACCCGAAATTGGTAGGCTTTTCCCCCAAAAGCGAACCTCAGGAACTTGTGGAAATATGCGTCCTTTAAATCTACTGTCACAAACCAATCCTGTGATTGGATTTGTGAAACAATAGTCTTTATGGTCAACATTTTGAAGTTGCATTTTTTGAGATAGCGGTTCAAACCGCGAAGATCCAGAATTGGACGCAGACCCCCGTCCTTTTTGGGCACCAGGAAGTACCGACTGTAGTAACCTGACTCCATGTCTGGAGGAGGAACCTGTTCTATGGCTCCCTTCTGCAGTAATTTCTCGAGTTCGGAACTCAGAAAGCGCGCCCTTTCCGGTATCACGGAAGTGGAGACCACGCCGTTGAAACGCGGAGGGCGATATGCAAACTGGATCCTGTATCCTTTCTCTACAGTCTTTAAAACCCAGGGGGATATGCCTGGCAGTAGCTTCCACGCTGCCAGCTTCTCCGAAAGGGGTGCAAGTACTTCTACTGGGCTGGGGGGTGTTAGTGGTTCGGTGTCCTGGAATATAGCAGGATGCGACCGAAGGACTAACGTGTCGGAGACCGGTGTTGTCCGAAACACCAAAGGTGGCGGAAACTGAACATCGATCTCCTGGGGGTGCCCAGGGGGGCATGCTCCTATGTGCCCGTCCCCAGGGGGGGTCACCCCCACGGTCCTGAGCTCTGCTATCAGGGACGCTTCTTCGCGAAGAAGACAGAGCGGTCTATTTTTTTGGGGGCGGCCTGAGGGGGGCGCCGAGCCGTACCCCAGTCCTTACGGGGGGGTGCGCGGCTACTGACGCTTTCCTTCTGCGCCTCTCGTCTAGCGAGACTGAGATCGGGTCGAGGTTGGGTGGCCGATGGCCTTGACACCTGGGCACGGCGTGGGATAAATTTCCCAAAAGCTTGTTCATAGAGACTGGCCTCTTTAAATCTGGTGGCGACAGTATTTACAGCTTCGCCAAATAGGCCTGAGGGTGAGATGGGAGCATCGAGAAGGAATGCCCGATCTTTGTCCTTAATGCCAGTTAGATTTAACCAGAGGTGCCTCTCTGCAGACACCAGGGAGGCCATAGAACGGCCAATAGCACGGGCTGTCTGTTTCGTCGCACGCAGGGACAGATCAGTAGCCCGGCGTAATTCTATGAACGCTTCCTGATTCATATTGCCGCTCGTGCTCAGATCATTCAGCAGGTCGGCCTGATACGCCTGCAAAACCGCCATGGTGTGCAAGGAAGCGCTGGCCTGACCAGCTGCTTGGAACGCCTTCCCTAATAGGGTAGAAGAAGTTCTACATGCCTTGGAGGGAAGGGTTGGCTTTTTTAATGAGGATGATGTTCCAGGAGTGAGATAGCCCGCGAGCGTCTCCTCAATCTGGGGCATCGTCACATAACCTTGTGCTTTTGCATCAACAATATTCGAATAAAACGAAGTTGAAGGTACAAAAATACGGGAAGAAAAGGGACGTCTCCATGAACGAGATAACTCGTTGTGGAGATCATCAAAAAAGGGGAGAGAACGGCGTTGTGGCGCCATCTCCTGCCCACCCGACAGAAATCTGTCATCCAGTTTGGAACGTTTTGTATGAGCTTGCTCTTGTGGCCAGTCAATATGTAAACGTTCAACTGCGCGTGTCCTCAATTAATTCCTCATACTCTCTATCATCCCTAGAGGATCGTTCTGAGGTAGCTACATCCATTTCAACTGAAGCAAGAGAGTGAGTTTCTCCCAAACACTCCCGAGAGGCACCGAAGTGCGCTCGCGAAGTGGGGGGAGAGAGAGAGTGATCCGGGGAGGAAACGAGAGAGAGAAGGGGCTCCGTCTCTCGTGCCTCGGCCAAATCAACCTGTGAGCCCCAGGAGTGCAGAGCGGCTCGTGGCTCCCTAAAGAACGCGAGACGCGCTCGTAGCACTTTCATCTGGAGATTATCACAGTGCCGACACTCTCCTTCAAGTCCAAGGAGAGCGTGGCTTTCACCCAAACACTCAAAACAGAGATTATGGCTATCGTCTTGAGAAAGACGGTTACCGCACGGGCATGATACACTGAACTCGGCCATTATATCTCGTGAGTTTTTTTTTTTCTGTTAAGAATGGTTTCTTCTTTTTTTTTTTTTTTTTAAATGCTTGCTGCACACATGCGATCACAAGTCGGCATGAAGACAAATGATCTGAGGTTTTGTTGCCGGCTTTCCGGTATTTATAACCTCCACCTGATCTAATCAGATGACATCACCTGACCGAGGTTATATGTAGCCAGATAATGGCGTTTTTCCACACATGCTTCATGGCCGGCAATGCGACAAGATAGTTCCCATAAGCGTTCTAACGCAGCATTGAGTGAAGCCTCGAAAAGGGAACACATTCCTCAATTCAGATTTTTTGGTCAGACTGGATTGGCACATCATGACAGTTCCCATTCATAATTACTGATGACTTTTATGTGAAACAACACAGAAGCGTGCATCGATACATTTTTGCATGTGCCGTCTGGTCTAAAAAATATCATGAGTTTGTGCTACCAACATGAATAATGTCAATAAAATGCAAATATACCAATGCAGTATGCTTGGGCTTTTACTCTGGAGGATGGGAAGCAAATTAGGCTGCATTTGTAGAGGTCCAGGAGAAGAAAGAAAGCTAGACGCCCCGCTTTAGATGTATTTTAGCTGATGTTGCCTCAGGCACTGTGTAGGATTCACATGAGGCTGGAAGGACATATGTGGGCATAAAGCCAAGCTGTGTCAATTTGAGGGTACCATGTGGCTGATCCAGGTGGTAGTGCTGGTTTCTAGTTTCTGAGACCTGTGCTCAACTCTTCAAGGCTTCTAGGGCTACATGCCAAAATAGTGACCCTGGAACAAAGATTGTTTCATAGGGTAAATTCACATGTCTCCAGGCGTGTGTAGTAACATATAGTGAAATATGTAGCAAAATCAATGACACCATTAAACGAAAGCAAATGTTCATGCTTGAAATATCTTATTTTAGCAGGAACTCCACTGTTGCCTTTAAAATCTGGTTGCCTCTGCCAGGAGGTTTCAACTTGTTCAGAGATAAAGAGATAAAGCTTTAAACAAAATAAATCAAGCATACATTTCAATCAGTGCAGAAATGGATTTAAACCCTACTGAAAACCCAGTGCTCGAAATTGATGAAGATAAATGCACAAACCTGAGACTATAAAGGAGAAGAAAAGCTTTCTGTGCTTTTCCATGGCAAATTAATTGCAGACTATTAATGGTTAAGGTACCCCACTTCTGAGAGCAGTGTTTTGTGGATGATTTGCATTTCCAAGTCCCAAAGTCCAAGACTTGATTGAAAATCTGAGATCAACTAGAGCCATGTTCATGTTCACCTTGAGATTTTCCAAATTGTAGGCTTACAACCCAGAAATGAATCAATACTTACTAGAAACACTCTTGGCTGCAAATATAGCCTCGATTCTTCTGGGATACTTTTCACACCTTGCTTGCCTGTTCTTCTTACCTGGCTATGCTCTGCCAGATTGGATTTAGACCATTAGTGAAGATTTTTTTTGCTCAAATTCTGTGAAGACAGAGATTGAGCTCTGGGCTTTGATTAGGCCGTTAATTGCTTTGAACTACTCAATTGAACCTTCTAACATGACTTTGGGCATGCCACAAATGAGACTTCCTACAGTATGCCACTTTGTCTAAAGCCAAGCCTTTTCCATCTGACCTTTGGATCGCTGCAGCTCCTTCAGAGATATCCAAGTGGTAAAAAGTCATGAGTTTGGGTTCTATGTCTGTTAGTGGGTATCCTCCTACCTGACAACACATGTTGTTAGGTGGACTGCCTGCTCTAAATTACCCCATGGGGTGTGTGTATGATTCCCAGAAATGTATTGACATCCCATTCAGTGTGTATTCCTGCCTTGCTCCCACGGTTCCTTGCATCTAATACAAAACTGACGAAGAAAAAGCTTTTTATAAAATATAGTACATATATTATTGCATATTTTATAAAGGTAATGTACTATCTATCCTGAAACAAATACAAATAAGATGATAAAGGATGATAAAGTGTATCAAAGTAATGTAAGAGAAACATGTTTTTCTGTTACTTTTCTTCATAGGTCCTACACGTCTATGGAAGTGTACTGGAGCATTGATTACCACTCACTCACTCAGTGTGAGTGTATTCCACTTAAACCTGTATAGAGGGTTTTGGCGGTGGTAATGGAGCCTAGTCCCAGGAAACTTAGGGCATGAGACAGGGTACAATACATTGAAAGGCACATCCCCCAACAACTGATCGGGAAGCTGAGTCAGTTGGGCCTGAACACCTGCCTCTGCAACTGGATCCTGGACTTTCTGAACGGAAGGCCTCAGTCAGTACGGATCGGGAACTGCACCTCCAGCACCACCACACTGAGGACTGGGGCTCCACAAGGCTGTGTGCTCAGTCCCCTGCTGTTCACACTGCTGACTCACGACTGTGTAGCAACACACAGTTCGAATCACATCATTAAGTTCGCTGATGACACGACCATGCTGGGTCTCATTAGCAAGAACGACGAGTCAGCGTACAGAGAGGAAGTGCAGAGGCTAACGGACTGGTGTAAAGACAACAACCTGTCTCTGAATGTTGACAAGACAAAGGAGATGGTTGTTGACTTTAGGAGGACACGAGGCGACCATTCTCCGCTGAGCATCGACGGCTCCTCTGTGGAGATCATCGAAAGCACCAAATTCCTGGGCGTCCACCTGGAGAAGGACCTCAGCTGGTCCCTCAACACTAGCTCCCTACACAAGAAAGCCCAACAACGTCTCTTCTTTCTGAGAAGACTGAGGAAGGCCCAGGTTCCACCACCGATCCTGACCACCTTCTATAGAGGAACTATCGAGAGCATCCTGAGCGGCTGCATCACTGTCTCGTATGGAAATTGTGACATATCGGTCCGCAAGACCCTACAGCGGATAGTGAGGACAGCAGAGAAGATCATCGGGGTCTCTCCCCCCTCTATTGCAGACATTTACACCACACGCTGCATCCGTAAAGCCACCAGCATTGTGGCTGATCGGACACACCCCTCTCACACACACTTCACACTCCTGCCATCTGGAAAAAGGTACCGAAGCATTCGGGCACACACATCCAGACTGTGCACACACACCCAGACTGTTTTAAGGAATGTTTACAGTTTTTCACTACCTCAACACCATAGTATTCTGTTATGTTATGTCGTGTTCGCGGCACTGTCACTTTGTTGTTGCTCTTGTTTGCATGTCTTACTTAGCTAGTTAGTTTTTGTAAATTTATGTTGTAATTTATGTTAGTCTATCTGTCTTGTCCCTGCTAGCCAGCTAACTAGGCCTCTTTAGTTAGCTAGTTTAGTGTTTCTGTTAATTTATGTTGAAATTTATGTTGCATGTAGAACCTTGGTCCTGGAGGAACGTTGTTTCGTTTCACTGTGTACTAACTGTATATGGTTGAAATGACAATAAAGCCTTTGAACCTTCAAATACACTCCAGGCAATGTGGGGAACAGACATTAGCAGAATCAGCATGTCTTTGGACTGAGGGAGGAAACAGGAGTACCCGGAGGAAACCCACCGAACACAGGGAGAACATTCAAACAGTACTAACTACTAAGCCACCGTGCTGCCTTCAATGATTACTATTCTTTCAAAAAAAAAAAAAATCCTTCATTGTTGTTTTGATGATGGTGGTTATAAACAGTTGTATCACGTCAGTCCAAACTATCCATTAAATGTTCAATTGGGGTGAGATCTGGTGACATGAAAAGTCATGGCATATGACCTGCATCATTTTCACAGTAATCAATCCAATACATAATGGTCGGTAAGAGAAAAGAAGGCACTTCTTTCACTGTCGGTTAAAAGTGATCAGTCTTTCACCTAAGAGGTCAAGTCGAGCCAAACCATGGCAGTGAAATGGCTTCAGCATATTGGGAAAAATATCACACGATTAGCCATAAACAACTACTGATTTTAAACAGTAAAGAGGTTTATTTCTAATTTTGCATGTTTTTTTGTAACATAGAAGTAATCAGCATTGTACTTTTTATTCTGGATAAACCCACTCATTTCTTAGAAATTTCTTCCATTACACATCCGAAATGAACAACACCTAAACTGTTAGAGAGCAACAAGAGCTGCAACTGCATCCTTTGCTGAAACATGCACTTCATGAAATTAACTTGTGCAAAATAATGTTCTAGCATTCAAAAACACCATTTACATTAAAGTTCGGAGTTACTGCCACATCCCCTGTACAGTCATGATGTTGTACCAAGCCATTTCCACGTGTGGGCCATTAAAGGAGTTCCTGGGAGGCTAGCGTTTGAGACTGATCATAACTAATGAAATGCTGAGATTTTAGTGTGTCAGGGGACTACTGTATACTGAGAAATACCTTGACAATTTTTACATATTTATGAATGTATATTGGCATTGGTGAGAACAAAATATTTGAAGATTTAATTGAAAATAATTACACAAAACCCTAACATAGCTGAAACAGGTTTTTAATTTGAAACTTCAGTAAAGTAATTTGCATTATTTTGTAGAATATGATCTCAATGAGAGATTTATAGGGAAATATAAATATAAAATTAGTTTCACAATCCAAAACAAAAAAACAAATAGGAGTATAAAAGAGAATCCATCACTGCAGAGGGATCTGTGTCTCAGCCTGCCTGAAAAATAAAAAAGCCTGCTCAGTTCATACAGCACAATGACAATATTATCTGATATGCACACACAAGACAAATGTTCTGCAAAAACAGTGCTATTTCACAAGACATACAGAATACATACATATACATAAATGTCTGGAGCGCAGGTGTCCTTGCCTTTATCCAAGGATTGAGATTATCATTACCACGCCCATAAACTGAGTGAAGAGAATCACAGGAGTGAAGAAGGACCACACTGGCCATAAGGCAATGTTAAAACTGTTAACACACAAAAACATAAAAAAGGTTAGATCTCAGCCCAATGTATTTCATATTACAGCCATGTATCTCATACATGTTCCATTCTGATTGGTCAGATGGTGTTGATTGGGTTTCCGAGTAGTTAGGACAGGACACTTGTCCTAATATTCCTCATTTAGCATGTTTTGCAGGACTCTTCAGCATCAGTGATTTGTACATGCCAGAAGTAAAGCAATGAAAAACAATGAGACAATAGAGCCTTTTTCCCCCTAAAGAAATCTCCTTCTCTGCTTTGTCAGGTCAGCATTCTGACAGGGAAATATCAGTATAATTCTCTAAGAAATCTATAGCTGTGAATTATGTCAGAGGCATTGCAATTTCCGCTTAGATTAGATTCAAAAGCACTAACATTTATTGTTGTTTTTTTTCCCTTTAGCAGCGGTAGATGGAACTGGTTCGTATTTTCTAATGAAGCTGTGTTATATTTTAACCCTATTATATAGTAATACTTTGTTTTTTTTCTTAGATTTTTTTCAGATCATCTCTCCAAGTTGTATTATTTAGTTGTATCCAATACCTCCCAGTCACTAGGGCGCTCCCACATCAAGCTCCTACTACTAGTACTACTACCACTCAGTCGGGAGTGCCACAGACTATCACATGTTTCCTCCAAACCACGTGACGTCAATGACCGGATCTTTTCGAACTGCTCACTCACGCGTGTCTTGGAGGTGGCGTAACACACTCGGAGGACAGCGCTATCCGCAGACTAACTCACAGACGCCCCTGGCTGGCCGTAGAGCTGTAATTAATGTGGGAGTTCCAACACATTATTGGCTGCGAGTTGTGAGAGGACACAAACATAATCGTATAATGATAAAACTGATAAAATAGTGTAACATGTTTTAATTAATGAAAAAAGTGGTGTCAGAAGAATAATGCACTTTGGAGAGTACTGTTATACACCGATCCGTAACATCAACATTCTATTTATAGGTAAACTGAGGACAGGATCATAGGGACAGAAGCCCCACTCTGCACCCCAGGGATCTACTGCTAATGTCCTGACACCACAGCAACACCCCCGAGGCCCTGCGAAGCCATGCCCAAATACTAGGCGGATCCTAATGTTAATACTTTTAATCTTATGGCAGATTTGTGTATGGACACATGAAGTGTAACTGTACATACTGACCTGAAGGAGGCAGCAATGAACGCGGCGGTTGTGATTGGTGGAATCGCGGGGTATTCCTGATCGTAATGCTGAATTCCTTTGAACCACTCCAGATACACGATGCAGAACGTGGCGAGGCTCAGACAAACTGTCAGCAGCACCAGGCCCACGTTAAACCACCAACTGCAACACACACAACACATAAAACACACTTTATCCCTGTGTTTCCATCGTGTTTCTGTCCATTGATTGAATGAGTGTATTAAGGGCTGTTCCTTCCCTTTGCCACCTAACACTAATTGGTTATAGAAATGATAGGCGAGAGATTAAGTTGACACTGTAGACGTTTTTTTGTGTGTGTGCGCTCATTTGGTTTTTCTTTGTTTCCGTAAAATGTTGTGTCACAGCAAAACAAACACTTACTGCAACTACTTCTTTGTATTTTAAGATTTTACATAATGTGTGATTTAAGATTTCTGTGATGTTCTGTGAAGTTCCAAAAAAAATGTAATAATACAAATCTAGTGTGTGATGTGATGCTCAACCTGGGATAAAATAATACATGTTAGAATGAGATTTGACCCAACATGTGACATGAAACTACACACCACATTCTGTCCTTTTGTCTGAAAGGGCCTTTAGAAATGACCCATGACGGCCATGACCTGTTTAAAAATCCAGGTTAAGGTATAAACATCAGTCGATGTACTAGCAGTGAGAATAGGTATTGTTTTGGTAATAACAGTTTTGATAATAATAGTTCAAAGATCCCCTTGAGGACAAAACTGTCATTCGATCCACACTAAGATATGAAAACGTGCCCACACACACACACACACACACACACACACACACACACACACACACACACACACACACACACACACACACACACACACACAGTTTGTGTGGTTCTTTCCACTTTACAAAACAGTCTTTCTTCAGCCCTGAAGCTCAGTCTCTAGTTTTAAGCATACGTCTTGTCCACAATGTCCACTGTGTGAGTAACTGTGTGTCACTTGTGAGGACAGAGTGTATACTGAAACGAATTGAGAAAGGAAAAAAAATTAAAATAAAAACTTTCCCTTTACCTTGGGACTTTTTAATTTCAAGGTGTTGATGTCAAAATATTTATTAAGTAATGAAAGTGCAGATGCGAAGAATCTTTTAGAATCAACAATGTATTTGCATGCAAACAAAAATAATGGCACCTTAAAAGCATCTGTTATACTAGTAAGTCTAATATTACATGGAATTGTGGAATCACAAATGGGTCTAACACTTTTATGCAAAATCCTGAAAAAACAGCTGATCATAGGCTTAAGTAAAATAATAAACATACAGGTATAAGCACGAAGACATTTCAATAGGAAGTCAACATGCGCATTCTTACAGTATCTAAGCTTGTAAGTGAATAAAGAAATCATTATTATTATTCTTAAATAATACTTTATTTATTTGGCTATAAATTCAGATTTCCCTCATTGCAATTGCAACTAGTTCAATGAAACTATTTAAACTAGTGAAAAGTTTGGACACACGTTCTAACTGCATGGTCTTTCCTGATTTTTATTTCTTTCGACACTGTAAAACAAGTGAAACAATGCTGAAGGCATTTGAACAGTTGATATTGAGATGTGCCTGCTACTGATGCTCTGTGAAGTCTTCATAACGGCTCTAATCTGAGGTGCTGGTTGTTAACTGGTGATTTCTGAGGCTGGTAACTCCAAATGAACTTCTCCTCTGCAGCAGAAGTAAGTTTTGGTCTTGCTTTTGGATGGTCTTCATAAGGGCCCAGTTTCATGATGGTGCTTGATGCACTTTTGTGAAGAAATTAACATCTGACTGTTGATGTTAATTAATAATTTAATGCCATGTGTTATTTCATAGTTTTAAAACATACAGTATTGTCCTAGAATGTAAAAAGTAAATCCAAACTTGTATCCAAACTTTTAACTGGTACTACCGACTGTATTAAAGAAATTAAAGGGAACAAATGCTTTATTGCGGCAGGCTAAAAAGTACAAAAATAAATAATTAAAAAAAAGTCTTATTTATGCAACAACCTTATCAGCAACCATATTTCCCCCTCTCTTGTGTTCCAACCGCTCAGCATTTAGCATCACCAGTATACTAATCACCGGACGGATCATCGGTCATCATCTGCACCTGTTTCTCACTGGTTCATGCATTAAGTTGGATGATTTTTATGCTTGAATGATTCACAGGTCACTGTGTGGCTTCTGAAACGGGTCGGGTAGAGGGACTGGACTGAAAACGAGAGCCATAAACTTGGCAAAAATGAAAGATAAGTTATTCAGGAAGCATTGAGGAACTATTTCTCAAAACTACGACTCTTTGGAAGAGTGTCCACATATCCATCAAAGCACTGAAACAGAGTAAAGTCCCTTGTATAAGTCAAAAGTATGCACTCCTAAACATTTTCCTTAAGAACTATAATAAAGGTCAGTATTCTGTTGGGAAAGTGAACATCTGGCCAGTTTCCAAAATGCTGCTGATAAACCTGATACCCCAATGCTGCCACCACCATGCATCACTGTGGGAATGGTTTAATAAGGGTAATTTGCAGTGTTGGATTTCTGCAAAGACCAAAACTATAAAATTGGCCTCATTAGAAGATTTTTCCACATCGTTGCGAGCGTGTATTACATACAGATTCCACAGTTCAGATGAAAGTGAAACCATAAAGATTATGAAATTTTGCACTTAAACCTGAGCAGATGAGACAGAGACTGCCCCTTAAAAGAGACCGTGTGACAATAAATTTTAATGCTGCAGAAACTTTTCTTTTAATTAATCCTGTTTGTATTCAAGATAAAAAAAACAAAAAAAACAAACATACAACCCCTGGCAAAAATTATGGAATCAACCCTCTCAGAAGATGTTCATTCAAATGTTTAATTGTGTAGAAGAAAAAAAAAAAACAAGCACATACATAACACAGCTGACTGGGAACAACCAACATCTTTTGCAACATTCATGAAGATTTACCTTCTTCAAGAAGTTTGATAATTCTCTCCTTTGTTTCAACTGACATCTCTCGTGTTGGAGCTATGAGTTATGTCAATCATCTTGGTTCAACACATCCCTAATGTGTGCAAGCACTCTTTTTTTAACTGTAGACTAATTAGCAGTTGTAATCAGATACAGGTATTTGTTTTAGAAATGCAAAGTGCATGGTGATTCCATATTTTTTTCCTCAGATTTGTGTGATTCCATATTTTTTTCCTCTGGTTGAGTTGTCAAAACAGTTGTCATTGACTATAGTTATCTTTCTTTTGTTTTTTTAAGTGTTTTATACAGCCAGAAGTTTGGATTGTAGAGTGAAAATAGTTTTGTGGCATGCATGTGCTTGTTTTTTTTTTCTACACAATTAAACATTTGAATCTTCTCGGAGGGGTGATTCCATAATCTTTGCCAGGGGTTGTATAGCACCAACCGTGGAAAACTGACTGAAACGTTGTTCTGGCCTGTTTCATTGTTACTGCATGACAAAATAAGGAGATAAAAGGTCTAGCATTCATTCAAAGTAGGGATGGGAATCACCAGGAGGCACCCAATACAACATTATCACAATACCTAAGTGCTGACTCAATTTAAGGTGCAATTTTAAGAACCTTGAACCTTTAAAAAAATGCTGAGTCATAAAACTTAGCTTTGGTCAATAGCTTCACAAATGAATTTAACATGAGTAATAAAATGTAGCCCATTCCTTAAAGCGTTAGTTTCTCACTTAAAAACCAAGCACAGCATTTAAACTGTGAAAGAAGAGTTTCACATTTAACTTACAATGAATCAAAAAAGCTTTGTTGAATTTGTTGACTGAGCAGCATACAGTATATCACTTTCAAATCACCTGCCAAATAATTATATTATTTTTATTTTCAAACAAACTTACAAAATAATTCACTAGTACCAGATAGGATAGTAGTAGTATAGAGAGCACCACCTGGAAGATTTTAAAGAAATGCCAACACTTTAAATGCCCCTAAAGTCTCCAAACTCGACTTGACAGTGAGCATATGGGTTGAGTGGCTGCGAGTACGCGGGTGAGGACGGTTTCTAATACACATGATTTTTTGAGACCGGTGTAAGCTTTTTTTTTTTTTTTTTTTTTTGTATTAGGGTTTATTGCCATATCGGCTTCACAGGCTATTTCATGGCAGATACATATGAAACATTCATATACAAACTATTATAATATTAAGCTATGGATATAATTTAAGGGATTTAAAGGGTAGTAAAAAAAAAAAGAATAAATAAAAATTGGACAAATAAGTAAAATATATGGTTTTGACCAGAAGAACAAGACTCTTTAGATGCACTTTTGCTAAAATTGTAAAAGTTGCAGAATAAGTTCTTTAAAGTCTGAAATCGTCTGAGGCTGATCAGCTGATCACCAGTCATGACCAGTCAAACAGAAAACCAGCCAATTCTGGTCACTGGTCAATCGACTGGTTCACCTCCATTATAAATGTAAAAACTACTTGATTTTTCATAATTGAATTTACGCCCACACCTCTAATTTAAAATGTTGAATTTTACTCATTAAATCACTCAAGCCTCTTTACCACAACCAGTTCTTGTACAGTATGTCACTCCTGGAATGCGGTGAGTGGAATGTGATGATATTAAATAAATAAACAAATGTGACATTAAATAAATTATTAATATGTGATTTAATATAATCAGATTCTAAAATAAACACTAAAATATTTAAAACTTTTTTAACGCTATTTAAATACTGTTTTTAATTATTTATTTCACTATTGATTTGTTTTATGGTCGCTGGTCTGACATGCACCATGAAATAATTAATTCTGTCTGTCAGCCTTTATAAAACTTCAGGTTCGAGAAAATCTCTCATAACTAGTGTTCGAAATGAAAGATTATTAATAATAACAATAATACAACATTATATAATTAGATATTAATAAAATAACAATGTTATTGGAAGGTATATCCATTATTTGATGTCTGATGATTTCCGTTTCAGGCTCCGTTCACGGCAAAGCAAAAAAAAAAAAAAAAAAAAAGTGCACTTTTGGTGGACAAAAGAGGAATTAAACTACCATGTTACATCTGCTGGTGCTGTAGCTTGCAAATGTAACAGGATTTCACAACAGCGGCTCTTAGACCAGAAGATGGGAATTGTGATTGCTCAACACCAAGAGAGATGAAATTCGCAAAAAAATTGTTGTACAGACTGGGGACTGAATCTATAGAGCTATCTTAATGCAGTCATATTACTGCTCACGTTATCTATTTTGTTATTATTAAAATTACTTTAAAATATTTCATTGCTAAATTCCCAAATGCAACAAATTAAACTAAATCAATTCAAATTGTACTTATTTATTTGTTATTGTCCCACTCCACCCATACTAATGGAAAAAAAAACTATCCTTGTGTATTGAATTTCATCATGGCACTGTATCTTCTTTTGACTGAGGGTGTTGAAGTTTCTTGTTTCATCAACTTTAAGAAACAGATAAACAAAACATTTGGTAAGAGAATGACTACATAAAGTTGTTGTATTGTACGGGATAAAAGGAAGTTGTGCTTAAATACATTTAAAAAATCTACTCTTCATTGCTTTTTATGTGAAAGTAATGCTTAGTCTGGCCAAATCTGTATAATAGAAGAGAAATAAGTTTAGGATTTGTGTTTATTGACCCTGAACGTCATAACAGGGTATCATATCACACTAATATTGATGGATATTTTCCTTACACAGGTTACTTTTGATGCAACATATTTACCTTTTAATATTTTCATTTTCCAGGATGACTTGGAAAAAATCTACGTAGTAGGTCAAACCGATGGAAGCCACAATCCAGAAGATGGAGTGTCGATTAAAGCGTGGGAGTGGTTCGGAGACTGCTTTCTCTTTACCTGTGTAAAAGGTAAGGAAGATTAGTCACAACACGGCATCTTAACTAAACATGTCATGCACTGCAAACTTCAACATTTTGATCTTAATTAGACCTCTATCCTGGGTTAAAGCTTTCTAGGTTTATTATGAATTCCATCCACTAACTTCAGGGTGTTCAGAGTGTTAAGGTGCTTGCTGAACTATGCAAAAATCATTTCTTCATATTAAATGATGTGAATTAAATCTAAGAAATGTGAACAAATGTTTTACTGTGACAGGCTGCAAAGTGCCTAAAGATACCATTTAACCTCAGAAGCAACCTCATTTCCCCTCTCATCTGTTCCAACCACTGAGCATTCAGCATCAGGAGTATACTACAGGACTACAGAATTATATACTACAGAAATTCAATTCAATTCAATTCAATTTTATTTATATAGCGCTTTTAACAATGGTCATTGTCTCAAAGCAGCTTCACAAAAATTAAAGAAATTTAACAAAAAAAAAAAAAAAAAAAACTGTATATAGAATAATTATATATAAAATAATAAATAAATAAATAAAATTATAATAGAAAATAAATAAATAAAAACAAATAATAATAATAATTATAGAAAAGAAAATAATTGGAAGTGTGGATGTGTGAGAAAGATGTGCAGATAATAATGAGACGAATGAATGAAATTTCTCTGATGAGCAAGCCAAGGGTGACGGCGACGGTGGCAAGGAAAAACTCCCTGAGATGGCAATAGGAAGAAACCTTGAGAGGAACCAGACTCAACAGGGAACCCATCCTCATTTGGGCGATAACAGATAGAAATATAACATCTTGTGTGTTGTGCAGGTGAAAATTCAATATGACAGAAATTATTTAAATTGACATGAAGACCAGTTCAGCATAGGGACGAGTCTGTAGGTGCAAATATGTATCAAGAAATGTAATATAGAAATAGAAATAGAATCTGTAGAAATAGGTGTAGAAATATAATCACCAGCTTGATTATCGGTCATTATCTGCACCTGTTTCTCACTGATTCATGCCATAAGTTAGATATTTTATTTTATACTTGAATGATTCATAGGTCACTGTGTGGCTTAACGAACAAATAACATTCTACTGAAACCGCTCAGGTACAGGAATTAGACTGAAAATGGAAGCAAAATGCCTGGAGAATTATTCCTCAAGACTAGTCATGGCCAAAGGTTTTGAGAATTACATAAATATTGGAAATTGGAAAAGTTGCTACTTAAGTTTTTATAATAGCAATTTGCATATACTCCAGAATGTTATGAAGAGTGATCAGATGAATTGCATAGTCCTTCTTTGCCATGAAAGGACTTAATCTAAAAAAAAAAAAAAAAAAAAAACCTTTACACTGCATTTCATTGCTGTCATTAAAGGACCTGCTGAGATCATTTCAGTAATCGTCTTGTTAACTCAGGTGAGAATGTTGACGAGCACAAGGCTGGAGAATGGCAGACTTGACATGTTAAAAGGAGGGTGATGTTTGAAATCATTGTTCTTCCATTCTTAATTCCATTGGGTGGGATCGATCTGCAGTCTCTCCTGTCCGTCATCACTACGTGTTAGGAGATCAGAATAAATCAGAATGAAAGAGATCAGATTCCATGTTATCTGTGCTGTTTACACTGCTATTGGGGGAACAATGGATCTTTTTAATTTATTTTTTTAAATCATTGCTGCTACTTCAGAAATGTCAAATGTTTACTGTTTCTCTTCCCACTACATCAATTCATACCGCATCACAAAAAAAAAAAAAAAAAAAAGTACTGTAACATGTTACGTTGTGTTTGTCACTCATAGCTCTTTATGTGCACATTTGCACATGCACTTTGTCTGTTGTTATCTCTTTTTTGTATAGAAATAGATTAACTTATTTAAATAGATTTAGGTTAACTTAAAAATGTAAATCTGTCATATCTGAGCTAGTCAGCTAATTAGATCTCTTAGTTAGTTAGCTGGTTTCGGTAAAGTGTTTTGTTAATTTATGTTGTGTTGTAATTTATGTACTGTTCCTGGAGGAACGTGGCTTCGTTACACTGTGTACTGAACTGTACATGGGTGGAATGACAATAAAAGCCTACTTGACTTGACTTGACTTGAGTGACATCTGAGTGAAAATTAACTCTGATTTGAAGCACTTTTGCCTTCAGGGTGAGGTTCCAGTCGTGGCAAGAAGAAGATTTCATTCCAAGAAGTGCATATCTGATTCCTGATCAATTTAATACATTTAATATAATATTTAAAATGGTCTTTATAGATTATACATCTATATCTATATCATCATCATCATCATCAGGCTTTGCTTGTGTTACTTATGTAGGATTTATGTGTCTATGACTGATCATTTTTCACATATTTTGTCATTATGATCCACTACATATAAAAATGAGTAATCCTGAGTCAAGACTACAAACCAAATTGCCTTTAGTAAAAAAAAAAAAGGCAAAGGAAACAGAATAAATCTTATATTTAAACAGTAGCTTCAGTTATAAAAGAGCTCGAGACATCTTCCTGGTCATGTACAAGCAAATGTAAAGTATTTTTCACATTAAACTGTATATATTCACTTACTCTTTTCTTCTTCTTCCGAAACTGGATGTAGTAGAAGCTCTGCATCTCTTTTAAACCTGTTTCGAAGTTTAGCTAACTCAGTTTCGGGTAATCCGCCTTCCATGGTTATACCGTTCGGCGTTATTTGTTGTCGTCCGGCGAAATGTGACGTCAAATTAGAGCGACGGATAATCATGGGAAATGTAGTTAACAGCCGATCGCCGTTAGTAACAGTAATAATAATAATAATAATAATAATAATTCATAATGCACTTTATATTTGAAGCAAATCTCAAAGTGTAACAAATTATTCCAACCCAAAAGCCCTAATACAAAAGATAAGTTTTAAGATTTAAAATCATAAACAGTCTGTGGCATCCTCAGATACTCCGGAAGAGCATTTCATAGTCTAGGTGCCGCTGAGCAAAAAGCTCGATCTCTCAGGTTTCAGAAGATCAGAGAAGAATTCAGAAGATTCAGAACTGCGACAGAACGGAGGTTGCATGTAGATGTATGTGAAGTAATAAGTTCTTCGAGATAGGGAGGGGCTTCCCCATAGATGCACTGGTGGGTAAGAAGTGCAACCTTGTATTCAATTCTGAATGAAACAGGGAGCCAACGAAGAGACTTAAGGATGGCCGTAATATGGTCATATTTACGTGGATCCTAGCAGCACAGTTTTAAATATACTGCAGCTTTTGAATATATTTAATAGTCCCAATTTAATAGAAATATTTAATAGTCCCAATGAGGAGTGCATTGCAGATGTCCATTTTAACCCTGAGGTTAATAACAGGCAACGTGATATGGTGACTACTAAAATTTTGCCTCATCCATGACTTTAACTTCTCCAAACAGATAGTCAAAGTGGATGATGGCGGAGTAGATGAGGAGGTTGATTTTATTCTGAGGTAAAGCTGAGTATCATCAGCATAGCAATGAAATAAAATTTTGTGCCGGCTGATGACACAGCCCAGAGGAAGCATACACAATTTAAACAACATGGGGCCAAGCACTGAGCCCTGAGGAACACCAAAGGTAAGACTGTGTGTAACGGATTTAGCGTCTCCCAGGGCAACATGCTCTGTTCATCCAGCATGATAAAATGAGAGCAAGTTGTAAACAGAGTCAGACAGACCTACAATATGACTTAATCTGTCAAGAAGAATGTTGTGATCAACAGTATCAAAGGCCGAAGTCAAGTCCAACAGAATGAGAAGTGATGGAGAGCCAGCATCAGCCGACATCAGCAGGGCATTCATGACTCTAACCGGAGCTGTTTCCATACTGTGGCAGGGACGGAAACCAGACTGGAATTGCTCAAACAAATCATTTTGTTTTAGATGAGACTGAAGCTGTGCAGCAACAACTTTTTCCAGAACTTTTGAAAGGAAAGGTTTGAAATATACTCAGCAAAAAAAGAAACGTCCTCTGACTTTCAACTGTTTTTACTTTCAGTAAACTTAATGTGTAAATAAGGCGGCGCGGTGGTGTAGTGGTTAGCACTGTCGCCTTGCACCTCCAGGGTCTGGGTTCGATTCCCCGGCCAGGCTCGATTCCCGTCTCTGTGTGCATGGAGTTTGCATGTTCTCCCCGTGCTTGGTGGGTTTCCTCCGGGTACTCCGGTTTCCTCCCACAGTCCAAAGATATGCAGGTTAGGCTAATTGGCGTCCCTAAATTGCCCGTAGTGTGTGATTGTGAGTGTGTGTATGTGTGTGTGCCCTGCGATGGATTGGCACCCTGTCCAGGGTGTACCCCGCCTAGTGCCCGAAGTCTCCTGGGATAGGCTCCAGGTCCCCCGCGACCCTGAACACAGGATTAAGCGGTATAGAAGATGAATGAATGAATGAATAATGTGTAAATATTTGTATGAACACTAAAAGAGTCAACACCATAAGATTTCACAATGTGTCCCTGAATGAAGGGAGGCTCAAAATCAGTCAGTACCAGTCAGTATCTGGTGGCCACCAGCTGCTTGAAGTCCTGCAGTGCATCTCCTCCTCATGGACTGGACCAGATTTGTCAGTTTTTGCTGTGAGATGTTACCCCACTCTTCCACCAAGGCACCTGCAAGTTCCTGGACATTTCTGGGGGGAATGGCCCTAGCCCTCACCCTGCGATCCAACAGGTCCCAGACGTGCTCAATGGGATTGTGCAGGTGTTGTTACACATGGTCTTCCACTGCGAGGATGATCAGCTGTCCTTCCTGTCTCCCTGTAGCGCTGTCTTAGGCGTCTCACAGTGCGGACATGGCGATTTATTGCCCTAGCCACATCAGCAGTCCTCATGCCTCCACTGCTGAGGGATTTGTTGTAAAAGTCAACTGACTTGGTGACTGAGGAAAATTCAACAGAGGAGATATCCTGAAGATCTTTGCTCAGGGTGTCTGGATTGATCTTTTTCAAATTCCTGTAACATATTTGCTGTTTTGCTTTTGTAGGTCTGTAACGTCATTGTGGTCAGACACCCCCAGATCATACACAAAAAGGTTGCTAAGAGGGACAGAATTTGTAATAACCAGATCCAAAATATGACCTCTGGAATCTGTAGGAACATGAACATGTGGATGAAGATTGAGGCAGTCCATTAGTTGCAAAAACAGCTGCCAAATGGCAGGAATATTAAAGTCACCAAGTATAATAATGTTGGAAGAAGTGGTACAGAAAGATGTAAGAAAATCATAGATCTCTGAGATAAACACTGGGTTTGGTTTAGGAGTCGATAAATAAGCAGTATTGTCATGGGGAGAGAGACTTAACATTTACATGCAAGGCATTCAAATGAAGACAGTGTAGGGACAGGAAAGGGACACAGATCCAGATGCTGTTGGTATTAATACAGCTAAGCCACCATCACGTCCAGTGCTGCGGGCTTAAGGACCAGCCTTATTTAATGCTAAAAAGACCTCAGGCTGATGCCATGTTTCTGTTATGCACATAAAAAGTAGGAAAATTGGCAATCAATAACCTTTAAAAAATCATCAATACATTATTATTATTATTATTAGAGTTAAAATGTACAAATAACAACAGGAGAAGGAGTAAAAGAAACAATTGTTAAATATCAGCTTTTGTAAATACATGTTCTACTAAAGAGGTTGTTAATGCCTTTTTTTTTTTTTTTTTTCTCGATATTTCGAAAATTCGTTACTGCTAATTTCCTCCTTTTGGATTTGATATTAACATGCTGAATCTTCCATGCTCCTTTTGGATCTGATACTAACATGCTACAGTAAAAGTATCCCCCCTCTTCCTGATTATTATTATTACTATTATTATTACTTAAATTTGTCACTTTTATATTTGTCACATTTAACTGAAATCATCAAACAAATTTTACAATTTCATAAATTTCAAAGATAACTTGAGTAAATACAAAATGCAGGTTTTAAATTATGATGTATTTTTTTTTATTAAGGGGAATAAAACCTTCATGAATGACCTGTAATTTTTGGAAAGATGAGATAAATTTCACTTCCCACATTCAGGCCTGATTACTGCCAGACCTGTTGAATCAAGAAATCACTTCAGTAGAACCTCTGACAAAGATCATGATTTGAGAGTTGGGCTCATCAGTGGTGCAAATGTATTGCTTGTGATGGAGACATGTTGAGTAATACATTTGTATAGAGAAAGAATTACTCTAAGATGTTCAGTTTGAATATATATACAGTATTATATGTATGTATATGTATGTATATATATATATATATATATATATATATATATATATATATACACACACACACATATATATATATATATATATATATATATATATATATATATATATATATATATATATATATACACACACACACACACACACACACATATATATATATATATATATATATATATATATATATATATATATATATATATATGTGTGTGTGTGTGTTCAGGTCAAACAGGGACTTTTGTTTGCGCAAAATAACAGTTCGAATTTAGTGTTGTGAAACAGTGAAAAACAGAATATGGTTAACATGGTTCTCTGCACAATCAAAAGTCCCGGTTTGTCCTGAATCCCCCTTGTATTTATATTAGCGACAGTCAGTGGAGGCTAGAGACCTTGATGATCTTCTCAGCTGTTCTCACAATCTGTTCAAGGGTCATGAGATCTAAGACCAGGTTAAGAAAGTACAGTAGTAACAGAACAAGCAGCAAGGCAGCAGAAATGAAACACTTCCTATCTCAGTTTGCCTGAGGAAGCCGATGGGAGGCTGCCAATGCAAGCGAACACACAGCTGTTAGAGGAGCAGACACACCTGCGCAGGTTCAGAAGGTCAGGTGTTAGACCAGGAGCCAGGTGAGTGGTGGATTTCTGTGGCTCACCTGAACACAAGAGGTATTAGTGTCTGAGACTCGAGCTTGCCAAGATCAGAGAGGAACTCATTGTCCCTTGAGACAGACAGACAGAAAGAGGGAGTGTGTGTGTGTGTATGTGTCCAGGGAACAAGATAAGGTTAGGAAGAAATGAAGCATTAATAATAAACTGTTAAATATTTCTGATAATTCCTCTCTCTTTCTCTCTCTCTCTCTCTCTCTCCCCTCTTTTTGCTTACTCAGTTGAAAACGAGCTCAAAAACTCAGCGGATCAACGTGTGGGGGAGTAAAATGACCTGTCTGTGATAAAGTTCTCTCACAGGCGCGGTATTGTTGAAGCAGACGTTGCCTGCCTGGCTCTTTCTTTCTCCAGGGACAGAGGAGGGGGAGCTCGGTGTCAGGTTCGGCTGAATATTGCTTTTACTCTGCTTCCCCAGGGCCGGCACAATGGCTCGCTCACTTGCTAACGTCACACAACACACCAGACAACAACAACAACAAAAAAAAACACTGGACGTCTCAAGCATTATGACATGGGTGTGACCACTGGGTAGAAAAGCTTTGCTAAAAAAACAAACAAAACACTGGTAAACTTGAGTCGTGAATGTCAACCGATAAGGTCATAATGAACGTTCCAGCAGCTGACCAAGCAGCCATCTCTGGGAAATTGCACACTCGTTGGATCGGGTGTACCAACTTCCATGTAAATCAGACTACTTTCCATTACGAGCTGTGGGTTGGGCATGCCACGTACAGTACATTAACAAAGTATTTTTAACTCACACTTTTAAACAAGCTCACAAACAAGAAGGTAAAAAAAAAGGAATTGGCATGCTACATAAGCTAACAATAAACCTATGCTATACTCACTCACTCACCTTCTATACCGTTTTATTCTGTATACAGGGTCATGTGGGCTGGAGCCTATCCCAAAAGATTTGGGGCATGAGGGGAGATGCCTCAACCCTGGACGGGGTGCCAATACATTGCAGGGCATATATACACACACACATGCTCGCTCTTTCACAGGCAATTTGGGAACAGCACAGAACCTAATCTGCATGTCTTTTGACTGTGAGAGAAAACCAGAGTACCTAGAGGAAACCCACCAAGCACAAGAACATGCCAAGTCCATGCACACAGACCCAAGAGGGGAATCAAACCCAGTTTATAGATGGTTAGAACTGTCGCCTTGCACCTCCAGGTAACCAACAGTAACCAACTAACCAACAATAACCCAACATTATACTATGAATGTTCATTACAACCATTATCACAGACATCTACAGGGTGGGTGAAAAGTAACCAGGCATTAAAAATTGCTAATAAAGTCAATATCTCTAATACAAATTAACGGAAACAAATTCGACATGTACTTTATTACCAGTGTTGGGGGACATTACTTTTTAACGTAACTAATTACATTACAAAATTACTGTCATTAAAAAGTAATCAGTTACATTACAGCGTTACTTTCTGATAAAAGTAACTAGTTCAAGTAATTTTCCATTGCAGAAAATGAAAACTCCTTTGTGATTCCTCATGCATGTTGTTTTAGTCAAGACCTTTATAATTATTCCACCATCATCACTCAGCGAAGTTTGGCCCATAATCTGTGAGCTACTAAAACCCCTTTCTCACCTACGCGGTTTCGCGCGGTGGCTGTAAGTACGGTTCATCATGATTCACCGTAAGTTTTGGTGCTGTGATTAGGTTTCCATCTTTCTGTGCGTCGGTCCTCACATAGTCGAACCGCATAGGGGTATAGCTGCAGGAATAAGAGAGGGGGCGGGTTATTGGGGGCGGGGCTTGTAGGACAACTTTCACAAACACACTAACGGATTGGGAATAACTGTTGTCTGGCTCACAGATTACGGAAAATGTCTGAATAACGGATCACATTTTTGAAAATATAACTAAATAACTGAGTACTTAAATGGCGGACCTAACGACTTACTTGTTACATCAAAAAAGTAATCCAAGTACTCTGACGTGTTACTTTGTAACGCGTTACACCCAAATTACACCTGTTTATTACACAGGAAAATTTAAGCAAATGTTTCAATTTCAACGTAGGCACCCGTCATTTCTTCTCGCATCGTTCACTGAGGCTGTGGTCATCAACTTTGCATGACACTTTTTTATTATCTTCTGACAGAGTTGCATTCCTTCCTTTCACTGTACGCCACCATCTCTGCACAATGACAATGAAGAACCCTTATAGTGAGCAGGCTAGCACACTCGTGCCTTGCACCACCAGAATCCGGGTTCGATTCCCGCCTTAAGGTCTGAGTGCATGGAGTTTGCATGTTCTCCCTGTGCACGTGAGTTTCCTCTGGGTACCCTGGTTTCCTTCCATGGTCAAAAGACATGCAGATTAACACCTACTTAACAGCAGATAGATTATGATACCAAGTCTTGTTCTCAAGGTTTAGATTTGATAGACGTTTAGATTCTGCCTGATGCTAGGTCACATTACAACTTTACAAATACATGGTTATAGAAAAATGTAGTGATGTAGGACTGTAGTGAAGTATCAGATAACACACTGAGGTGTTTAAAGGGAACATTAGCTAATTTAGTTGTTTGTTGAGGGGGAAAAAAAAGTATATGGATGTGCAAGAATCATTCCAGTTCATAAAGAACATTTATTTTAAGAACAACAGAAACAAATGAAACAGAACAGGACGTATGAAAGATGAGATTCTTCATCTTCTCCACTTCTGGCTTGATGCACAAACCAAAAGGAACATTATTATTTAACAAGTCTGACTTTTTCTTTCAGTATCTTGAACTTGGGATGTTTTAACTTCTTGTTGAATAGAGAATGCAGCTCCTCCTCGGATTTATAATTGTCTTCTCCACTGAAGGAGTAATACGCTGAGAAAATCTGCAACGCGCACACAAACCAGAAAATGACTCAAATTGGACCGGTTTCGTTCTTTTGTGGTTAAACTGTTTAAAAAAAAAAAAAAAACTCTCAGAGACCAAACATATAAATTTAATATTGATCCTCAATACAACACATGATGTACAGGTGTGTGTGTGTTCAGGATATTTTGTGCGTCACCTTTTTGCGGAGCTTCTTGAGCGCGATGCCGTCGTCTGGAGCGTCTCTGAGAACTGCCTTTATTGTTCCCTTCCAGTTAAAGGTCCCTAGCGTACAAACAAATGACTTGACGTGCCATCATGAGGAACAAAAAGCAACAACATCGCCCCCTACAGTTTAATCATATTACAATATACATTATAGGACAATAAGGGGGGATCCATATGCATATGAATCCATAATGCATTTAAAATGATCAGTTTAAGCTAATTTTTAAACTGAGAGTCTGTGGTCTTAAATCACTTTTGTATACACTGACTACAAGAAAGTTGAACATTCCTTAAGATCTGGTGATGATTAGAGATTATTTACACAGACATGATTTTTTTTGTCTTTAGTCCAACGATTGTTTGTATCTGGCTCTAATTGAATACTGACTTCTAAAGAAAAACAAAAAAGCCATTAACATGTTCTTGGGAGGCCAGCATTTCTGAGAAAATGTTCTACCCTAATGGTATCCAAGCCTTAGTGAGATGCTGGGATAAGTGCATTAGTGTAGGAGCGGATTATATAGACAAAGGGAGTTTTTACGTTAATAACTGTCGAACTTGAACACCCCCTTGTATATCATCATATAAGGAAAAAATACCCGTGGATCCAAACTTTTCGACCAACCTGTATTACAATCTACTACTCCCTGATTTAATGTAGACCGATTCCCACCATGCAGTTCGGCTCCCTTATCTTACGACAGACACATCAAACAGTATAATAACAATACTAAATAATGTGATTGATACAACAGTGTAGGAACTAAAAAGACATTTGCCATCTTTTCAGCCAAGTTGTCTACCTTTAGGAACGGACTGCTCTTGCTCTTCCTGTCCATTCTCTTCTTCCTCTACACTTGTGCTCTCTGAAGGGGAAAAATGGTGACAACAAACATGTCACTTTAAAAGAGCAGTATTGAAAAAATATGACATGGGTGACGTTGCCTTGGTAACACTTTCAGGACAGATACATGTGAATTACTTTGTTTCTCATCCGATCTTTTCTTTAGATCCTGTTACTTTTTGACAGGTTCTATTTGATTCAACAAGTCTGGCAGTAATCAGGCCTGGGTGTGGCAAGTGAAATTTAACTCAACTTACCAAAAATCACAGTCGATTCATGATTTAACAAGAGCGCAATTACTTTTTCATGCAGGGCCAGGTAGTTTTTTTTGTTGGTATAAATGTTTAAATCAACATTTAAAAAATTTGCTTACCTTCACACTCCTCCTTATTCCTTTTCTTAATTTTCTTTGAAGTCTTTTCCTCCACACCCTCTCCATCCTCGTCACACTCGTCCGCATTTTGTCCGCGTTTCCTCTTTTTCTTCTTCTGCGGCTCCTCTACACCGTTCTGTCCTTTTTGCTCATCTTCCATTCGCCTCGTTTTACCCTTCTTCTGTCGCTCTTCTTTTCTCTCTCTCTTGTTCTTTTTCTTCTCCTCAGGCTTTGCTTGTTCTTCTTGCACAGCCGGTGCCGGAGGTGTAGGCGATACGTCTTTGGATTGTTCGGCTTTGTCAGTCTGCTAGACACACGCAGGACAGATGCAGTTAGCAGCTCTTTCGTGTGTACGTTTGTGTTGTGTGTAGACTGATCGTGTGATACTCACTGGAATGTCAGAAGAAGAGAAGATCTCCCAAACTTGCTCCTGCAGACTGGAGTCATAAATCTTCAGACTGTTCTTTATCCAGTTCTGCACAAATGGGTTCACAGAATAACGTGTATAGTTTTACGCAATAACCTACCTATATATGTGTATATATATAGTGTGTGAGATTATTATTGTTACCTGAAACTTAGCTTTCTTGCGTGGGACATTGTCATAGGCGACAACCTGCTGCAGCACTGAGCGCAGCCGCGCATTTACACCTGGCTTATCAAGCGTCATTTGGACTTTCTACACACACACGAACAACAAAGTTACACTGTCACACATTTATATTAATATATTACACACATACAAATACATACATAGGTACGTATGTACACAGTACCATGAACAAGTATTTGCACCCTTGCATATTTGTTAGACTTAAATGATTAAGATCATCAATCTATTTTTTAAATTAAACAAAGATTGACTTAAATTTCATTTGCACCACGCAGGTCTGATTACAGCCAGACCTGATTAATCAAGAAATCACTTAAATTGACCCTTTCTGGCAAAGTGAAGCATGCTAAAAGATCTGAGAAAAGAAAAATCTATTTTCATTAAAAAATTTAAGAAATCCAAGAACATGTGTGAAATAAAGTACAGTAACTGACATGTATCCGACTGGAAAGGGTTACCGAACCATTTCTAAGGCATTGGAACAGTGGTGAACCTTGCCAGGAGTGCCTGGCCTACTTCACCTCTTCCTGTTTTTTTGCATATTTGTCACATTTCCCAACTCGCCTATGGTGCGACATTTTTGCCCAGTTTCTCTTTCTTTTGTTGAATCATGGCGACTCATCCAAGAGCTCATAAAAGAACTCAGAATAACATCCAAAGAACTGCAAGACTCAGTTAAGGTCAGTGATCATGATTCAACAAAAGAAAGAGAAACTGGGCAAAAATGTCGCACCATAGGCGAGTTGGGAAATGTGACAAATATGCAAAAAAACAGGAAGAGGTGAATACTTTTTCATTGTACACAGCAGCGCTGTTTCACAGCAGTATCTTATTGTACAGTATGCCAGTATTCATTATTCTCTTGAATAAGTGGTGTTATTCTTTCTGCTGCTTCCATCGAGGGGTTGCCACAGCAGACAATCTGGTCCGCATACACCATGGCACAGGTTTTACGCCTGACACAAACCTCCCATTTTATCTGGGCACTGCATCCAGTGGCTGGTTTGTTTGGGCATTGGGTTGAAATCGAACCCTTGCCATATAATTAACTGTCAATTTGTTAAGCGGGTGTGGTGATATAAAAGCCTATGATCTGTTGGATTTGAGTTTGATCATACCTGCATCCACTGTTGCTGTTTCACATCTCCTTTATTTGCTTTAGCTTCATAGTTCTTCCCTCCATATTTCTGGTCCTCACTGATGCATTTCACATGGTTCTTATAGTCTTCTCCCCTGCAATCAGAACAGGACTGAGCATTTATATTGCACTGATCACCTGCCTAGTAAACACTCCTGTGAGTGACACTTACCAGAAATCCTTCCCACAGTCAATACAGGAAAGAACCTGGCACCCCCTGCACATAGAGGTGTGTTTTTGGATCTGGGCTTTCTTCAGCGACTCTCCACACGCGTTACAAGTGAAAAACACCATTGTGGATCAGCAACCTCTCTCTCTCTTATAAACACTCATACAAATGAGTTCTGTCTAATTGGTTTATTATAAAACAGGCCAGCCAATCTTTAACACATCCACCTGCACTACTGCTTCTTCTCTCGCATACCAAGAATTAAAAAACAAACAAAACAGATAAAAACACGTTCCTGATTGTATAATCACTTAAAACTTTTCACTCGTGGTTCAAACCCACGCTGGCTGCGCGATGCATCGCTGTTTACCTTCCGTGCAGGAACATACAACCTACTCACAGTTCCGCGGTAAATAAAAACAAACAAAAAATAAAACCTACGATAATACATACAATAATAAAAGTTAACATTTATATAAGGCGAGGGTCATATGTTGACTATAGAACATAAAAAACACAGGTATTTTTTATTGTGTTTCATGATTCTTTAATAATCACATTTACAAACAACGCCTACCGTGCAGAAACAAAAGCCTACTTAAGGTTCCAGGAGAAAAAAAAAGATAAAAGATAAGTCAAAATAAAACACTGATTAACGTATAAATATATACGTTTTTATTGTTACAATTGATAGGAAATTTCTAAGCAGTGTATTATACGAAATTATAGTAGAATATAGATTACTAAAAGGAAAGAAACAAACCGGCGCCCTCTGTAACAGGAAGTGACGTTTCAAATCAACAGTGACTGTTCAGCCGAAGAAAAGGTGAGAAATCGAAACAAACTCATAAAAAAGAAAAAACTTTGCTTTCATTAGTTCAGAATGCAGACATGTTTGTTAGTTCTGTGGATTAAATTCAGGCTCGGTTTGTTTTTATCTTGCGTTTAAGTCGAAGCTTTGAACGCAGAATTAGCATCAGTTGCTAAACCCTGAACTCTAACTTTGTCTTGGCTGGTCACTGCAAACCTCCTGAGTTCAGTATCAGGCTCATGTTCAGTGTCCAGGGTTCATTCTTTAAACCTATTTAAAAGAGAATTTAAAGAAATAATAAAAAATACTATAGCCACTATATTCACAAAATCATATTCACAATAGCCAGGCTATGACAGGAATTAATTCTATTATTATTTTAATTTATTATTAACATTATTAGAATAATTATTTATTTCTGTTATATATATTATTTGTATGGAAAAACAGACAATGCTTAGAAAATGTACAGGTACACAGAATGCAGCATCATCATCAACGTTTATATGATACTGTGTTTCTTACTGATTGTAAGAGAAGACAAGAGTCCTCACTGGAAGTAACAGAAGACAGCGTCCTCACCAAAAGTAACAGCAGGCTGCGTCCCCACCGTCTGTCCCAGCAGGCTGCGTCCCCACCGTCTGTCCCAGCAGGCTGCGTCCCCACCGTCTGTCCCAGCAGGCTGCGTCCTCACCGACTGTCCCAGCAGGCTGCGTCCCCACCGTCTGTCCCAGCAGGCTGCGTCCCCACCGACTGTCCCAGCAGGCTGCGTCCCCACCGACTGTCCCAGCAGGCTGCGTCCCCACCGACTGTCCCAGCAGGCTGCGTCCCCACCGACTGTCCCAGCAGGCTGCGTCCTCACTGTCTGTCCCAGCAGGCTGCGTCCTCACCGACTGTCCCAGCAGGCTGCGTCCTCAACGTCTGTCCCAGCAGGCTGCGTCCTCACCGGTCGTAACAGCAGGCAGTGGGTAACCTCTAGTGTATAATATTGTATTACTAGAGGGTACCCATGACTCCGCCTGTGTGCAGATCCTGATGCCCGTAGCTGCCATACAGATAATGCTGCCTGCTATTACAGTCAGTGAGGACACTGTCTGCTGTTACAGTTGGTTACCATTACCTGCAGATGGAGTGTGCGATCAACTCGCTGTTACTCCTCACACAGTTCCAATGTTTTGGCAACCCTTATTTCTGCCTGTCTTAGGCCCCATAGCTGTATACAGGAATGTGTCTCAGTCTGTTCCGGGGTTTCAGTAGCTATAAGCTTGGACTGACCTGTTACAACTCCTGTGACATGCGGACAGAATGACGTGAAAGTTGATTGTGACGTCCAGTTAGGACCTCTTCTGTGACATACCTGCGACGGAACTATAACCAACCAATGTCCACCTGTGGATTCACATTTTCGCCGTAGCCGACACTACCTACTGTTAAAAAGTCATGTGAAAATGTGACATGATTCAATTGATGCTTTTGCTTAATGGTGTGTTTGTGTGTCTCCTACAGGTTGTGAATGTGTGTTGTATTTGCATGAGTGCACGATGGAAGGGTTGTACACACATAGTGTGTATCTTCTCCAGGAGCTGCAGGAACAGAGGATTCAGGGGCTGCTGTGCGACTGCACGGTGGTGGTGAAGGGTGTGTGTTTCAAAGCGCACAAGAACGTCCTCGCCGCGTTCAGCCCCTACTTCAGGTGTGTGTGTGTGTGTGTGTGTGTGTGTACAGTATAAATTATCTAACAAAGGTACAGGTGTTGGTGAACTACGAAATGACACATTACTGAAAGCTTAGTCAGTTATGCAAGTTGTAATGTTGTAAATATCTCCTGTTCACTTTTATATATGCATCATTACACACCCACATCAGGACTGTATCTCGTCTATTGATGTGGAGAATGTGCCATAATATCAAGTGCTGATAATAGATGGTAACAGCATACAAATACCTATATGTATGACTTGCGATCAAGGTGTTCTACAATCGTTACATGGGTGAAAGTAGGTCAGTACAGACTGTGTTTACATTTAGGCATACTTATATATTTTATGTCATTATACATCAGAGCAGTTGAGGGTTTAGGGCCTTGCTCAAGGGCCCAACAGGGAGGATTTGGGTGGTCGTGGGATTTGAACCTGGGACCTTCCGAGCCATAGTCCAATGCCTTAACCACTGAGCTATCCCTGAGAGCAGCTGCTTGCCAAAACCCACATTCAAAACCTGTCACTAATGCACATTTGATAACACTATTTTAACTTAAACAACACTTTGTCTCCTTAGTAAGCGCTTCTAACCCAAATCCATCTGTAACCCTTAATCAAGGGCATAACTTGGTGTGTGAAATAAGGGATTGAACACAATACATAGTGCACTAGCTTTCCATTTAACACTGGGATTTAAGCCCTGAATCTAGAAGTTAATGGAGCTGATATTGCTAAAATAAAACGTAAGCAATGCCATGTGTCCAATTTGTGTGAAACACATAAGGTCAGTGTGTGTATGTGTGTGTTTTCAGGTCCTTGTTCCAGAATTCTCCAGCGGTGAAAAACGATGTGTTTCATCTGTCTATCCAGGATGTAGGGGGCATCGGACAGATTCTGGACTACATGTACACTTCTAACCTGGAGCTTAACCCGGACAACGCACCCACACTGCTGCACATTGCACAGAGCCTACAGGTACTACAGGTCATTG